>CM062296.1:105599416-106125965 GCA_031216915.1 Pictodentalium vernedei | reverse complement strand
ATACCTGACGGGAAGAATTCGTCGGTCCAAAATGCAGGCCCCTGGATCAGAAGCGGCGGAAGCTCAATAAAAATGGAGGGGCACAAATTGTCAAGGCCACCATGGTTCAGCCCAATGGGAGGAAAAGGTTTTATGGTATATCGGTAAATGTACCATGACACACGACAGTGTCTCGTTTAGATGGGCATGCCGCGGTATGGTCACTATCCTGTCTATCTCTTCTACTTCATTCATCTTCCAACCCGAAGGCTAGCCTTCGGGTTGGAAAATGGGCGAAGTAGAAGAAACGGACCGAAGAGACCGACGGTGGATTAATTGCCCAAATGTTGTTTGGATTTGCACGTAATATATTACAGGAATGCTTGAATATTATCACGTTTGCATGAGCGCATTTTAACTCATGGTGTCTGTGGAAAAAGTGGCGGGGCACGTGTCCCTTGTGAGCCCCCCCCCCCCCCCCCCCCCCCCCCCCCACCGGTTCCGCCGCCTCTGCCCTGGATGCAGCGAACAGCAACACATAATGCCACTCAAAGGTGATTTTCATCAAAATATTGACATAATATAATTAGACTTACCTACATATTTGGCTGAGCTAAAAGCCACCAGAAAAGCAAATGCGATAAAACCCTTCATTCTAGTTTCTGGTACGTATTATCTCCGCGAGTTGGCATTACAGTATCGCTCTGTCCGCAAACATCATCTTATATACCAGGCTCTAGAGGTGCTCGTGCCTCTTATCAGATACAGTTTTTGAAAATATCTGCGTATCTAGGCATGACATATTTGATGTTGTAACAGTAAATAATCACTGAGTGAGTAAATGATTTTGGACAACTCCCATCTGTCCCATATCTGTAATGCAACAGGATGCTAGTAAATCCGTAGATTTTGGAGACTGAATACTTCTGTGTTTCCTAGCATTTCCAAAGGGGATCTGTCGGTTGTTGTCGTTTCTGTGCATTGCCCATGAGTGCACGAAGGCGTCATCTGTTGGGGAAAGTATTGCAGGTGGCGCGTATATGCACTCGAGGGATAAAACATACGAAAGAATTTAGCTCCTTGCATGATGCGGGTGATTATTCCTGCCCAGGGCAGGATTTCACCTGCCACAGAAATAAGTGGACTTTAGACACATTTAATCAAATTTCCACTTGTAAATGGCATTGATTTCTCGGGTTAAATGAATTTTTCATCAAATCTTGTCATGACTGCTTCACAGCAGCCATGACTAGATTTGATGAAAAATATCTTGAAAATACTAAGCGTGTTGGGCGTTGAAAGGGTTGTGGTCATAGAAGATACTGCCGTATATCAAAACGTTTTCACATCAGTTGATCATATAATCCCCACGTGGGTGGGGTGGGGTGAGGGGGGTTGGCACGGTGTTTAGTAGGTAGAGATGAGGGGGCCTCGGTTAAAATCCCACCTGTGGCAACCGCGTTGTGTCCTTGGGCAAGACCCTTAATCCCAATTGCCCACTTGGGGCACGGTGCCTTGTGTACCAAGGTGTCATGCACATCGATGGTGCACTTGTCTTCTACCAATGCTAACCCTGCTTGTGTGGAGTTAGTACGTTGGGGAGTCTCGGTGGTTCTCTCGGTCTCGGAGTACTTCGGCTTCCTCCACTTGCAAAACTGACTATCACGAGGTGACCCTGCTGTCGTAAGTGTCGTTAAACCACAATAAATAAATAAATAAATAAATAAATAAATAAATAAATAAATAAAATCCCACGGGACTTCAATACACCAATTCCATTATCAAAGACAAAAACAGGTGTAATTTGAGTTTTGGAGAGAGACAGAAGTCAGAGGTGGGTAAATCAGAAGAGTAAAGCCGCACTCTACTGCTGCTGCTGCTGCTATCCAGCTGCTGCAACTACCACTTCTGAGGTATGTAATTACCCTAGAATAGAAGTACCCCCCGCTTCAAGTTTCCCATGCCCTTTGCTTTGGTAGTTTTTTGCAACTGGCATTATTTTGTGGTATAGAGTGTATTTACGGTGTGTTGTTTAGGCAGATAGTGATGATTACAAACGAAGAACACCGAAGCCATCACCTTGCCAAGCGGTGATACCTTCTCTAATTTCTCGTAAAACAAGATGTTTCCGCTGTTTACTTTCTAGTTTTGACTCTGGATTAAAGTAACAGACCTGAGTTATAATTGTTCCGATGAAATTTCCTCGAAACCATGTTAAAAGCACACCGGTAATGTCCAGTCTTGTTAGGCGTCAACCGTTTAGAGGAGCTATGGGGCTACAGTCTGCAGCTACACTTTACTGCCCCCCCCACCCCCCCCCCCCTCTTTCCGGAGGAAACCGGCACCTTTATTATGTCCATGCGGGGAATCTACAACTACACAAGCCCATCACCCCACCCCCGTTGAGGGAAATCTGGCGCCACCACTGCTGTAGGGACTCATCGTGAAGGAGACTTGTACAGAAGACCTTTACAGAGAGGGAATTTCTAAACTGTGGTATCACTAGAATGGGTGCACTGGTGTTCAGGGAGACAATACCGTAAAAGTAATGAGGAAAACATTTTGATACAGCAAGACCACGATCTTCTTAACCCTTTGAACTCTAGTGGTATCGTCCATGCCAGTCTAATGGCAGCAATTAGAAGAATTCATATTCATTATTTGGGGTAGACCAATCAATATTTTCAACGTGCAGCCCTAGGGCTGCAGGTTGAAAATATTGCTTGGTCTACCTCACACATTTACTGAAGAGTCATCCTATTTAATGAAGTTATGACATATCATGTTCCTGATCGGAAAAGCGGCCGCTCGGGATCGTGTAATACACCACTGTAAAGCTTATTCATTCCCCTTTCCACTGACACCGGATACTGCTGGATACGCTGGATGAATCAGATTTGAGGGGGATATAAAGAAGCTGAGCGTTATCGTTGTCGAAAAACGAGTTGTGTACCTTATTAATATTTATATACCATTATGGAGGTACGTCAGCATTGATTCAAGAATGCCATCATATATCATTTTTTCTTTCGATATTACAGCTTGTGCCCAGTACCTGTGTTTGGTCATTGGACTTTTCAATTGATGAAGCTAATTCTGACGCCTATTTTCCGAAAGCTATCTCCGTGAGCTCTGCGTACATTGATGTCTGGAGATGATATAATCACTGCAGTTATCATCTAGGCTGGTTCTGACAAATGGTCAAACTTTGGCTGGAAATATATTAACCCTTTACCTAACATGAAAAGCAGACGACACCTGCAAACAAAATTGCTGAATAACAAATTTCTTTCACTTTTTGTCACAAAAACATAGGTTATGACCCCCTCATTGGAACGAGCTCGAAGCGCTCGTTCCAAAGAGGGGTCATAACCTATGTTTTGAGACAAAAAATGAAAATATAATGGAAATTAATTGGCGATTTTTGAGAATAGCGCTGGCCGGTTTTTACCGTTACGTTGCGTAAAGGGTTAACTAGACGCATACAATAAGTGTATGACACGAATCGTACAGCGATCACAGGGACACAGTACTAGAGCCCTGAGAAACTTCAAAATTCAGTACGATTCGAAGTCGCCTGCTCTATGGACTCATCTCGAAGAAAACTTATACAGAAGACTTTTACAGAGAAGGAATAACTAAGCTTTAGTATCAATGGAAAATGGTCTACTGACGTTTGGGGAGACTATATCGTAAAGTAAAGAGGATTTATTTTTTTTATTATTAAGGTTTAACGACACTTTAACAGCCAAGGTCATATCGTGTCGGTGACAGTTTTACGGGTGAAGAAAGACGGAGTACCCGGAGAGAACCACCGAGCAACGGCGAGCAGCTGTCAGCTCCTCAACATCGTAACTCCGTAGTGCAGCACAGGCAGGGTTAGATTGGTTGAAGACATGCGCACCATCGACGTGCAGTACGCCTTAGTACAGGGCGTCATCGAACCCCCATGTGGACATTCGGGGTTAGGTGCCTTTCCCAAGGACACAACGCGGGAGTCCGAATCTAAAAGTAATGAGGAAATATAGAATAAATAGGTACTAGGGACAGGAAACCGATTTAAACCACGAGTAGGATGAGGGTTTTAACCACGAGGCTTGCCGAGTGGTTAAAACCCTCATTCTACGAGTGGTTTAAATCTGTTTCCTGTCCCTAGTACCTATTTGTTTTATTTCTACCATGCTCTTTATCATTTCTCCACTTCGTCACTTAAAACCAACAAACATTTCGAAAACGTCCCTTTCGTCTTTCTTAAATCTAATTTTAGATCGTAGCACAAGCAGACGCAGAAACACATGAGTTTTGCTTATCTTTGCGTCTGTGGGCAGTACTTCCGTCAGCACGTGATGTTTGATTGACAGCTACGCACATCGTCAATGCTTATTGAACTGAACTTGTATTTTCAGTCAAATTAATATTATCGGCCCTCAAATTACACTCTAAATGTGTAATTGTAATCAACTTTATACTTAAATAGCCATTTAATATCGTACCAGTGCCGTAAACGACACCTGATCCGACGCTGATTGTCGAAAACATCGTGAAGTGTGAATGTATTGAAGTCGGGAAATTCGATCATGTCAAAGGTCAAGTTCACTTTAGTTCCTACTATAGGTTAAAATTTTTGTTTGGGAAATCCCATTGAAAACGTTTTAAGCACAGTAGACGCTTTTATCCCTAGTGGGATTAAAAGCTGAAATTTAACATGCAGGCTTTTAACAGGTAGTGACGTAGTTGAGCATTGTAGAATACATTTTTATACCATGATTACCTATTCTACTATATATAAAAAGCCTATGACATAGATTTTACACACCAACCGTGGTGAACACATGTGTCTGTGGTGAACACACCAGCAATGAGATTTCAAGAGTTTACACCTACAGTGGAACTATATCCAAGTTCTGCTTTGCTGATCTCGACCTGAATGCGAACTTGTCTAAATTTATCGCTCGTCGCCTCGCAAAGAGTGAAATGAAAGCGGCAGTTATATATTACGTTTTAAATGAGTTTACCTCAGAAGATATCAAAAATTAACAAACATGCGTTGTCTCGTGTTAATAAAGCATCCATACTCGAAATAGTATGTTATTATGTTATTAAAATTAAAAAGGTCCCGTGATTTGCGCGTTTCTTTTTCCAATTCGTTTCTACGATAAAGCTGACAGCGGAAGTACCGCCCACCGGTGCTCGTGTAAACAAAAACAGATTCGCACGTATGTACGTCTGCTGCTCAGTAAAATTGAAAAAAAAAAATAATAGCGAGTCTTAATAATCTGACGATCATGGTATAAATAAGATATACCCAAAGTAACTTGGAGTACCAAATGTTCACCACTCGCGGTGAACATTTGGTACACCAAGCTACTATGGGTATATTCTATATTGATACAGCGGGACCACGATATTCTTGATCCTCGTAAATTAGAAAGTCACTTACAGACGAAAAGACAATGTGCCCTTGTCTTTCACCAAATTCATATGCACAACCGCACAGCCATCCAGCCCTCACACACAAACACTCGCATAAAACGCCCTTGCGATCCTTCAAATGGAACTCACGCCTCGTATGTTTGTTACCCTTTCCAATCCGTTACGCATACATTTTCGCATGAAAGAAAATTTGGTCGTCAGTTAGCAAAAAAACTACAAAGATTAGCAATATTCAAGGAGTAGTAATGTTCTAATTTGGCCTAACAGTCCTTAACTGGTTCATGTCCGAACCGATAAAATATTCCAACTGCGCCAACAAACCATGCCTACATGATGTTGTTGGAATATTTATCATTCGGGTTAATAGTTCAAATGCTCAATTTATTTATTTATTGGTGTTTAAGGACACATGCTTATGCACAGTGGCTAGTGGTGGCCGTGGCAGTTTTACGAGTGGAAGAAGTCGGAGTACCTGGAGAGAACCATAGAGCATCGACGAGCAACTGTCAGCTCCTCAACATTCTAACTCTGTTCAAGCTCAGCCCAAACAGGGTTACAGCGGTTGGAGACATGTGCACCATCGACGCGCAGTACGCCTTAGTGCACGGCTTCATCGTGCCCCCATACATGTAGGCAACCGGGATAAAGTGCCTTGCCCATGGACCCAACGCGGGTCGTCCCGGACGGGGATTCAAATGCTCAAGACATCCTGAACATTTATTTCTGGATGAATAAACTATACATAAATTATAGTTGTCGCGACACGGCTTCTTATTTAATAACACGCACCGTACCGGAACTCCTATTTGGTCATGCCGGGCCCTCAACGGTCCGAATCGGGTTCCATTTGTATGACCGACTGTACAGTACGTGGAGAGTGTATTATCACTAAATCACCCGCAGAGTGGAGATTCCACCCTAGCAATAATTGCAAATCGGTTGCAAAGCATAATAAGCACAAGCAAAGTTCCAGCCAATGGACCTCCGGGTTAAACCCGGAGGTCCATTGGCTGAAACACTGCTTGCGTTTTTTGTCCATATGTAGAGAATTTGAAAATGATACTTTGGGTGATAACTCCACTCCGCGGGTGATTTAGTTACAATCCACTCTCCACGTACTGTATGTATGCCGTAAGTCCAAGAAGCAAATCTTGCCTCGTGAAAAAGTATGTGATTACACACAAAAACGAATCCATATCGGATGTTCCAATCCAGACAAATATGTACCGACTCGCAGAGCAGGGGAGAGGGTGGGGCCCGAGGTAGCAACCCCGGGGCCCGGTTAGCAACCCCGGGCCAGGAATTTCTGGGTGCCCGGACTTTGCCCAGGAGTACATTATTCTTTGGCCCGGCATGGGTCCCCAAAGTTCTGATTCCTGTGCTAAGTCTGGGCTCCCGATTACCGAGCGAGAATCAGGAAGATAAGTTGCCCGTTGTATTGGAATACTAGTTGCCACTCATGTAAAGAAGGAATGAGAATGTCCCGTACAGATGCCCAATCTGCTAATAGACTGTTATCTATATGCATATGCACCAGAATCGGTGTTATCACTTCAAGAATTGTGCAGTCAAAAGCTATAACTCCAGGTCACTGGGTGCTTACTGATACTGATGAAATTGCAAATTTGAAACAAGATTTTTCATCCCAAAAGCCGCCAGGAGTTTCCATTTAATAAATGATTTCAACATTTCCTTGGAGGAAACCTTCCCCTCCCCACCCCCTATTATCACTTGTGCCTTTGGCACGCGCCTTCGGCATCTGCATTAGTATCCCAATACTTTCGAAAGGGGGCCCGTCGCAGAATTGACCCGACGGCCCGAATTTCCTCTCCCCGGTCCTGCCGGCTCGAAAATTATTGGTGTCACCCCCCACGCTCCCTTAATGGCGCCCCTGACTGAACCTCTCTACAAATTAAAGATGGATTGCCCAATTGTTATAACCAGAAGAATCTCAGTGTGTTCCGTGTCTTAAAAGAAATTGTTGTGTTCCTATGTGGAAAATTTCCTTTTAGAATTGAATCATGATCCCAATGCTGGAAATTGGCCATTTATTCATAAAATACTAGCGGAAAAAAAGTCACGCAAGTTTTTTTCTGTGGTAAATATTTCAAATGCGTTATGAATGATTACTTCATTGTTTGGATTTGATATTATCTCTTCGTTGCTGATTAAATTTTGACGAGTTTTGTTATCTTAACACAGACGGCGTTTACATGAGTAGCATTCAAACGTGGGTACCCTATGCCATTTCCTGATCAAAATCAATAGCAGGTGTGCCCACCGCGTCCTTCGGTCGCTGCTCTAACTCTCCTTACTATTGACCCCATCAAGTTGTTTATGGTCCTTTGTGGGATGTTATTCCACTCCCGAAGAAAGGCCTGCGTGAGCTGAGCGACGTCAACGCACGCATCAGAATATCGCTCACCTCGACGTCGATAGCAACGTTGTCGCCCATCGGACCTGTAAAGCGTGAACCGAGACTCGTCAGTGAATAACACACGTCTCCAGCAGACCAAGTGAAACCGATTTGGTGCATGTGCCCGCAGTCATTGCAATCGATGTTAATGTCGCCTGGGGGTAAGTTGCGGACCAACGCACGGACGTCGTGGCCTTGAGTAGTTGAACTCCCACAACCGATTCCGGACTGTTCTTGGCACACATTTGGCGACTATGAGTGCCTACGACCTCTGGTTACTGAGGTGTGAGAGACATATGCCTCAATCTTGACGTGGGGACGTAACGCGCTCCCGTTGTCTCCTGAGACGGTCAGCTGATCTTCCTGTGGCTGTTAGACGCCCAACTAAATGAGCTATCGTTGACTCATGGACCCCAAATTGCTGGGCGACGAGCCTTGCATAATTAGAGCAATAGCCCTGCCCTTATCAACTTCGTGACATTCGCGTCATTTTGCTTTTCAATCGAGAAATGAAATGTTGTGCAATCGATGTGTACTATTCAAAACTTCGATTTGGTATGGTTTTCAAGACCATAGCACGTGGCAGTACACGGAAAAATCTGTTGAAAGCATGTAGCGGCACACGTGGTCATGGTTCACTGAATTTTAACCCTTTACCTAACATGAAAAGCAGACGACACTTGCAAAAAAAACTCTTGAACAACTAAGTTTTTTCATTTTTGTCTCAAAAACATAGGTTATGACCCCTCATTGGAACGAGCTCGACGAGCTCGTTCCAATGAGGGGTCATAACCTATGTTTTTGAGACAAAATATAAAAAATATAATGAAAATTAACTGACGATTTCTGAGAATAGCGCTGGCCGGTTGTGGCCGTTACGTTGGGTAAAGGGTTAACCAATAACTCTTCAGACAAAACACTGTTTGAGCTATGTGTCTAATTTTTCTACATTTGTTCCTCGGATAAAAAAAATATATATATTACCAAAACTGAACTTGCGTTTCTTTTTTTTCCGTCAGTAGTATTAGATAATGGTTAAACAGTTGTTTTCCACGTCGTTTTGTGGCTGCTTTTGTATCATGGCTTCCCAGTAACCATAGCTCTGTATCACACTGGGCTATATTTTGTATATGCTCGAAAAGTCAAATGGTCAGAAAAATAAACTGAGTTTTGAATTTGATGAGCACTGGCTCAGTCTTGTGTGTTCATGTTTGGGCCAAGATCATACAGGGGTATGGAAAGTGTCTCTAAATGTGACTATTTATTTATTTATTTATTTATTTATTTATTTATTTATTTATTTATTTATTTATTTATTTATTTGTGTTTCAGGTCACACATTTGTACACAATGGTTAACCGTGACCGCAACATTTTAGGAAGTCAAGTCATGACAATCGTTTATACCCATGTTGCCCATTTTAGAGGACTTTTAGCCCTGGCATTGGTTGTCAGGTTCTATTTTGCCAGTAAAACGGAGCTTGTTTACCACAGTAAACAAGCGCTGCTTCACTTCCTGCGGTCCTCACGGGAACTCTAAACGAGTTGTGTGAACGGTTATCAAAGTAAGCACCGGTGTTAGAAGATCAAAGAGGTAACATGTTGGTTGTCTCTCAGGTCTAGTGAATCCAGCCTGAATATGTCATGGAAGATTTTTTTTGCACAAAGCTATATTCAAGTAAGACAAGAGAAAATAGCCCCTCGGTTGGGTGACGCAAAAAAAAACCCCACTAAAGTACATTTAGAAATAGTTTTGATAGCTGAATTGAGAGAATTGTTCTTGCAACATAAATATGCGGTCAAAAAGTATTTTGACATAAATTTATATAATTCTTGAGAATTCTGGTTGCATCATTTTCGATTTCAAGGCTCGCTCGTTCGCTCCGGTCACGCTCGTTCGCTCCGGTCACTGAATTTGCTAATATGCCTTAAAGGTCCTACGCGTATTGTCGCACAAGAAGACTACAACCGCCTGCAGTCCAATGTTTCTGAAATATAACTGGCAAAGCCATCCTTCATCTTCTTCGAAACACGACTTGACCATTTTTGACAATCATCATATGATGGTCATGTGACAGAATGTGTTGTGCGCATTCACTTTTACAATAAATTCAGAACGGGAGATGTTATAATAGGAGGTCAGCAATGTCTTACTTAACACTGTGTACACGTTGCGGACAGCTGCATGCAACACAACCATCTTACAACATTTAACACCTTTTTTCTTGAAGTTGCAGTCGCCCTGTGGTGACTTTGCAGTGTTAGCTAGGCCTATCCGGGCAGCCAACACATGCCTAGAAACAACTGCCAAGGCTCTTAGAATGTAACTTTCAAGTTTCTCCGAAGCTGCATATTGGGGACACCTGTACTGTTGCAGTAAATGTGTTCAAAGAAATAAGGTCCTTTATGTCCTTAAGAGTTAACCCTTTACCCAACGTAACGGCCAAAACCGGCCAGCGCTATTCTCAAAAATCGCCAATTAATTTTCAAAATATTTTCATTTTTTGTCTCAAAAACATAGGTTATGACCCCTCGTTGGAACGAGCTCGTCGAGCTCGTTCCAACGAGGGGTCATAACCTATGTTTTTGAGACAAAAAATGAAAAAAAATAATTATTCAAGAATTTTTTTTGCAAGTGTCGTCTGCTTTTCATGTTAGGTAAAGGGTTAAACACCCTTTGGTTTCGCTTTGCAGTCTCACACTTCTGCACAAGGGAAACTTCTGACTCGGGGCATAAATTGGAGATTTAAGTATCACATATATGATTACAATAGGCCATTTGTTGGACTAGGGAATTTGAAGTTTTGGTCACAGAGTTATGGGAAACATTGGCTTCGAAAAACTGACTACTTTTTAAAACGTCATTTTTACACGGAGTTACCAGACATGTAACTAAAACATGAGACGGAAACATATGATTTTTTCACATTTTTGAAACTGGGGATGATATGCTCCAGCGTAGATAAGTGGTGATAGTGGGAAAATTCTGCTTTTAACCCTTTATCCAACGCAGAGACTATCAAAATTTATTATTTTAATTACTATTTTGTATATTTTTCAAAACATTTCAACAAAACCATATCATGTGACCCTTCATTGGAACGAGCTCATCGAGCTCGTCCCAATGAGGGATCACATGATATGGTTTCGTTGAAATATTTTTAAAAATTTATTTTTTTCAACTGCTAAGTTTGCAAATTACGCAGGCGGAAGTGGGCTATTCGTTAGGTAAAGGGTTAAGGCTGATGGATGGCTGAAAATCACTAATGTCGTCATTTGCTCGTGCCATTTTCCAGGTTGAAGACTTGCTTTTGACAGTAATTTAGCCACCACCCCCCCCCCCCCCCACCCCCGGGAAATAAAATACGTATGAATGTCATAGGTGAGATAACTAAGTTAAAGAATATTCGTATTTGAAGAGAGTGTATGGCATATCATTTTTGGAAATGCCGGAAAACTTTGGAGCGGAACCTTACTTCAAGTTGTGAAAACTATGCGGCAACACAACTGTCTTTTACCATTCAACGTCTTATTTAACGTTGTGGACATGCTGTGGAAACGTTGTGGTTCGACACAATCTGCCTCCCTTTACCAGCAACTCTGCGGTTAGGTTGTGTGTCAGCTGTGTTAAGTGATAAGTTTAACTCTTTTGGCGCGGAATAATCTGAGAAACATAATTCTTAGCGCCTAATATTCATCATGAATTTTACAGAAAGTATAGTTTGTTAGACTAAATCGTTATTATTTTAAAAGATGTTCTAATGATCTCACTGCCTTGTTTCAAATGATTTCCTGTATATATTTAAATGGCACCTTTATACTTTCAAGGGACGATTTCGTTGTTCGTGGGTAGGACATAAATTGTGCATGAAACATAGGAATACGTATATTTGTTTAACCCTTTACCCAACGAATCGACCGCACCCGCCCCGCGAACTATGCAACTTCAGCAGTTGAAAAAATATTATTTCTCAATTTTTTTTAACAAAACCATATCATGTGACCCTTCGTTGGAACGAGCTCGTCGAGCTCGTTCCAACGAGGGGTCACATGATATGGTTTTCTTGAAATTTTTTGAAACATTTGAAAATAATATTTAAAATAATAAATATTGATATCGTCTGCGTTGGGTAAAGGGTTAAAAGCACTTAGAAATGGACACGCACAGTTGGCTAAAATGACTACTGCAGTACCTTTCCGCGGTCTGCCGTCTCTCGACTTTAGTCACCTGTCGCTCCAAAAGAGTTAAAGGCGACGTGTGCTGAGACGTACTACGCGTCGACGACACACTTGCGTTTAAATGTTGCTACCTCTGCTTGTGTTGGGTCACTGAGTTTGAGAGTTTGACAGTTGCTCGCTGCTACTCGGTGATTCTCTCCGGGTACTCCGGCTTCCTCCAACGGTAAAACTGTCTAACGTGATATTTATGACCCTGGCTGTTGAAAGTGTCGCAACAGCCCAATAAACAAATAAACAATGAATGCCTCGTTTTGCGTTGCCAGTACAAGCACAGAACGACACATGCGTATGAATGGGTTAATCGATGTGGCGCGATTGACAGCGCGGAAGGATAAAACGAGAGCCAGCAGGTCTCGACTTATTTACTTCCGCGATGGTTCAAGTGTCATATCAATTAACCCATTCGAACGCGCGTGTCGTTCTGTGTTTATTAAACGCCTTCCCGTCTATAAAAGCAATTACTGGAAGGTCACTAAGTAATTCATTTGACTATTAACAAAAGATCACATTTTATCGCATAATCGCAACTAAATTTGCGAGGGGGACCCGTGTTACTATTTTTAGCTATCTTTTGTGATTCAAATTGTAATTGCGGGGCATAATGCGTAGAACATTCCAGTGAAATTCCGCTTCTATAAAAAATAATCGCGACATCGACGCCGTAACTGCGACGGGTGGTGCAATCTCACAAAATTCTAAGTTCATCAATGGCCATAACTCCAAGAAAAATATTTGGAACAACACATGCATTGAACAGTGGCTAGACATCAATAAGATACACTTACATGCCAAATATAAAGTCATTCCATCAAGTATTTCAAAAGTTATTGAGTTTTGAAACTCGTTGGTCACAGACAGACCGACCGACAGACCGACAGACCGACCGACCGACCGACAGACAGACAGACCGACAGACCGACATTGCCACTTATAGAGCTGCTAGTCGCAGCTAAAAATGGTCCGTCCATGATTTCCGTTTCCAACATAATTATTTGTGGAATAGACTTTCATTTTCCGCATGGTTTAGTGTTGCTGTAGATGGGAATTTCAAGGAACAGGTGTGTAATAAAATTAAAACTAAAAGGTAATGAGAGTTCGGGAGTTTAGTGATTAGAGCACTGACCTTCAAACAAAAATGTACTCTGATCGATCCTGACCAACTGTAACTCCGCTGTGTCCTTGGGCAAGACACGTAATCCCTATTGCCAACACGGGGACAGGGTGGCGCTGGGTACTAAGGCGAACTTCACGTCGATGGCGAACTTGCCTTCAACCAATCCAAACACTGCTTGTGCAAAATTAGAACGTCGGGGAGTCTGACAGTTGCTCGCCGTTGCTAGATGTTTCTCTCCGGGTACTCGGCTTCCTCCACTCGTAAAACTGCCCGACACGAGTGACCTTGACTGTCGATAGTGTCATAAAAGCCGCAATAAATAAGAAAATAAATTCCCTCATCTAAACCTTTTGATTTATTGAAAGTTTTGCTACTATTATACTGAGAAAATGGGCAGAAATTTAGAGAAACCTTTCAATCCTACCACCCTAAATGGTATTTTCTGATACACTACTTACTGTATACAGCAAAATGGGAGAGTCTATCATGTACGTCTTGGGAGGTTCAGTAATAATTTGATCCAACAGCCCTCTAGGGCTGTAGGATTTAATTTATAACTAACCCTCCTGACCAGTTGCTCGTTTATTGTGTCGTCCACTCACAGATTGTCAACTTTTGCCATACACCAAAAAATGTGGATACCGTTTGCAAAGGTTAACCTTTACCCAACGCAGACGATAACAAAATTTATTATTTTAAATATCATTTTTTTTAATTTTTCAAAAAATTTCAACAAAACCATATCATGTGACCCCTCGTTGGAACGAGCTCGACGAGCTCGTTCCAACGAGGGGTCACATGATATGGTTTTGTTGAAATCAGTTGCTCGTTTATTGTGTTTCCCACTCAAAGATTGTCAACTTTTGCCATACACAAAAAAAAATGTGGATACCGTTTGCAAAGGTTAACCTTTACCCAACGCAGACGATAACAAAATTTATTATTTTAAATATCATTTTTTTAATTTTTCAAAAAATTTCAACAAAACCATATCATGTGACCCCTCGTTGGAACGAGCTCGACGAGCTCGTTCCAACGAGGGGTCACATGATATGGTTTTGTTGAAATCAGTTGCTCGTTTATTGTGTTGCCCACTCAAAGATTGTCAACTTTTGCCATACACAAAAAAATGTGGATACCGTTTGCAATGGTTAACCTTTACCCAACACAGACGATAACAAAATTTATTATTTTAAATATCATTTTTTTAATTTTTCAAAAAATTTCAACAAAACCATATCATGTGACCCCTCGTTGGAACGAGCTCGTTCCAACGAGGGGTCACATGATATGGTTTTGTTGAAATTGTTTGAAAAATAATATTTTTTCAACTGCTGAATTTGCATATTACGCGGACGGATGCGGGCGATTCGTTGGGTAAAGGGTTAAGTTAACTCCGATGTCGTTTAGAAATGTGCTTGGGGACTGCGTGTGGAGTTTGTCTTTTTAATTAGGTTTTCCTAGTAGAATGACGAAGTTTGGTTTATTTTTGGGATGCGGTACCCGTTCCAGATAGGATGTTTGTGCTTCGGCAACCGATAAGATGTTGTAAATTATTACTTAAAATGTTATCAATTCAACGACTGGGCAATGCGACGACTGACGGTGATAAAAATGTTTGTATTTCTTCGACACCCATAACAGTAGCCAATATCAGAGTAATTTATCTTTAATGACTGTTTGTATCAATAGATTTCGTGTTTGCTTTTCTTCTGTTTACACAATGATCTTGTTATCTTTGATGTATTATTCTCGTTCTATCAAAACCCCTCAGTCGAATGCAATACTTACTAGTAGCTTAGTCGAAGATGATATTCATTGGTAGCTAGATTTCTAGCCTCGAACGAGCTTATTTTATGATTTTGATATTTTATGTGCTCGTTCTCAGCTAGAAATTTAAAGGCGATTTTTCAATCGGGCGTTCGTAACGGTTTTTCGGTACGAACGGTTTGGGTGTATAAAAATGACTGAATTACCTTCTTTCGCAAGCTTATTCCAGTTTGCAGTTCAAGTTGGTCACCTCTTAAACAATTCTGCACAAAAATATTGCCCAGTTCGATGTTTGTTATTCCAAAAATGTTCGATATTCGACATAGCCCTAGCAAAATTCAACAAGATTTCCTAATTTCACATTGGGATTTACCATCACACCGTGACGTCACAGTCAAATCATAAACTCGGGAGCCACAAAGCGGGCCAATTTAAGAACGACATTTGAATCGGGAGGGAACTAAAAGGCAACGTAATACAAAAATGTGAATTGGCCTATTTTTTCACATAAATCCTTCAGACAAACAATATTTTTTTTTATTTGGCACTCCCGACATCGGTTTGAGCTGTCAGAGCAAGTGACCTCAATCAAACTCAGAAGAAAACAATGAATAATGAACTCGCAAAAGTGTGAAGCACAGTGGCACGTTACAAACTATTTTTTTAATTCCCAAATAATATTTATTAGAAAATCATACTCGACACCCACATGATAATAGTATAATATGCCGCTATTTATAAGATACTATGATCATTGGGGTGACCAGTATGATTTTCGAATAAATATTATTTGGGACATAAAAATCGTGTGTAACGTGACCCTGTGTGTGAAGTATATGAACAAATTGAAAGTTGGGGTACTCTCTACTCTCTTGTTCAACTTCATTCTTCTTTTTTTTTTTTGGGGGGGGGGGGGGGGGCTGATTTCCTCCCCAATTACAAGGTCGGAAAGGCAACCGGTGTATGTGTGTGTGTGGGGGGGGGGGGGGGGCATTTTGCTCAAAAAATGATTCCGCGTGCATTATCGAGGCTCGTAACACCAAGGTGGGTGTGTGAAAATTGGCAGCCCCTCTTCCCCCTTCTTACTGCCTGCATGTAGCCTGGGGATCTCTGCAGAGAAATTTTGAAAAATATGATGGCCTGAGATCGAATTTAGAGCCCCCCCCCCCCGCCCACACACGCAACGGCTGTCTTTCCCACCTTGTAATTGGGGAGGAAATCAGTCACATTTGGGGGACAACCATGTTTTAGCAAGCCCCCTCCCTCCCCCCTCCACACACACAAGATTCGATGAAAAGCCATTTTAGGGTCTCGTCTCCAATTCCTTCCTGGTAGACAAGGGTATAAAGTTGCAAATATGTTTTTGAGCTAACCCCCCCCCCCCCCCCCCCCCCCCCTGCCTGTCATAAATTTATTATTGTGTCCGACACGAAACATTTTATTGACTACCGTTGTTCAAGTGCTTTTCGCAGTAAGCAGTAATAAAATGATGACAGACAGGGGAGGGGGGCAGTTGTCCGGGAATGGGAGGGGGGGGGGGGGGGCTCATGTCCATATTTGCTATAACGAGCGGGCTCATGTCCGGGGGGCAAATGTCAAAGGGGGGGGGGGGCGCTCGTCCGGGGGGGGGGGGGTGCACACACATGTCCGGCATTCGCAGATAATATTTCACTCTATGCAATGCGCGAAATCTCAAGATTGTGCGGTTTCTCGTGAGTCGTTAGAAATCACGTATTCTCCCATTTTCAAACTTTGCGATGAATCCACACCAGCATGAATATGTTGGTCGGAATATAGTGTGGTCATGTGTAAAAAGCCCCAGATGGGATGGGCCACACTGAACTTCCACAAGTGCCAATTTCCAATTTTTTTCCGTTTGAAGCTTCAGAATCCCGACGACGAGAGTGGTAGACCCCTTTTCGTTTTAGTCATCACCTCGCCTCTATACGCGCGTGGGACAATATGCGCGCGCGCGCGTGTGTGTGTGTGTGTGTGGGAGGGGGGGGGGGGGGGTAGATAGTAGTGTGCTATACCCATACTTAAACGACCGATTGATAACTCGGAGCTAAAATTGAATAAAAGTATTACCAAACATATTTAATGTTATCTTTTATAAATGAATGTCGGTCATTCCCCACCACCAGGAGACCTGTCCAACCGGAAGTTATCATCTGAATGTTTACCACCCGGACAGGAGCTGAACTAAGGGCCTTATTTCCTGGGCGAATGTCCGGGTGGCACATCATATATAGACGGGCAAATGTTGGGGGGGGGGGGGTGAAGCTGGATTGCTGTATTTCCCTGGTGAGGGGGCCTAGGCCTATATCAGTGACCCGGCACTACCAGTGGTGCAGGCCGTCGACAGGAGGTAGGAGGGGTGGGGGATGTAGTAACAAGAGGCAGGCGTTAATGGGCCCCACTCGCGTCACTGCTGGAGTACAACCTCAAGCACTCCTATGCAGTTGAAACTATTTTTTCTGGTGGTTATTTCAATATTACGCGAATTCCGCGTTCCCCCACTCCCTCACGCAATAATTCATTGTCATGTGTCAAAATTAAGGAAACCTCATCTTTTGACATCCATAAAAACGATTTTGTTTTTTCCCTTCCCCCACAAACGAGAAAGGGACGCCCCTTTCGTACTCGCCTCCACTCGTCGCCATACGACTGGGTATGATGCGCACCGCCTCGCGGCTAGACACTAACACGGGGCCTAGTCCAAACTTGGACCCAAAATCCTTTATATATTATTTTGGTGTTATAAGTCCTTTGGGGCATATCACACCAAAAAATTATATTACGGACTTCAGGTCCAAGTTTGGACTACACGAGCCCCTTTTTTTATCCCGATCGGGGCCTGGATATTCCTCGACGGCCCTGCACTGATGAGATCGATCATTCGTTATTATCAATATAATTTCGGTTTTATTCGAGAATAAGAGTAGAATGCTCGTTGGCGATTTTATTTGAAACACAGTTTTTATTTTGTTTTAGAACGTGTTCCGGGAAAACTGTTAAATCTTTTGATATTAAGACGCTCGTATCAGCTTGTATCGGCGTTTTTGTTGAAGACTCTTCTTTAAAACTTGTTACTTGACTTCGTTTCGGCTGAGTGTCCATTGCCAATTTTCAATTACCCAAAAAGTGTTCCCCCGAAACATGCACTGATTGTCGCATGAACGGGAAGAAAAACATTTTTTTAATGCGGTAGGTGTTATCCATGTCAATAAATATCCGATTCTTTTTCAGTGTTTCTCGTTTCGTGGTATACAATGAATACAAGGTCCAGATGTGGAGCTCAGTGTGCGACAAATAAATATCCGATTATAAAAATCAGAGCACCTGGGCTCCAAATTGGAGCTAATTCATTGGGTGGTTAGCGAATCAATTTTGCTTTGTTAAGTATGACCACAAGCAACGAAAGAACATTTCGTTCATATTTTTTATAATTTGTGGGATATTTTCTAGATGTGTGTTTGTGTCTTTGATGCTTTGTAATCGGGAGCGCGTTGGCTCAGTGGTAAACTGTTGGACTTCAATGCTGGAGGTCCCAAGTTCGATCCCCGTCCGGGATAACCCGCGTTGTGTCCTTGGGCAAGGCACTTTATGGCAAGGCACTTCATCCCGGTTGTCTGCATGGGGACACGATGACGCTGTGTAATAAGGCGCACTGCACGTCGATGGTGCACATCGTCGTCTGGGTGCTAGAATGTCCTATGTCCCATAGGGGACATAGGACATTCTAGCACTCAGACGGCGACATGTTTTTCAACCCGCTTGAGCAGGGCTTGAACAGAGTTAGAATGTTGAGGAGCTGACAATTGCTCGTCGATGCTCGGTGGTTCTCTCCGGCTTCCTCCACCCGTAAAACTGTCACGGTCACGATTAGCCATTGTGCGATGCTCTGTAATCACATCGAATCGTGTTATCTAAACATATGGTCTATTACCCGCATTTGACTACTAAAAATAACCCGCATCTGTGCTTTGTCGGAGACGAGGGGATTCTCAACCGCTGGGAGGGGAGTGCATAATTTATTTCAACCTTCACCTAACGATAACAGCAGACGACACCTGTTTTTTTTGCATTAAAAAACCAAAACGAATTTTATTTATGACCTCATCGCAACGAGCTCGACAGGTAGGCTTGCTACAATAATGGTTCGTAAGCGATGTTTTTTTTTTTGAGGGGGGGGGGGGGGGGGGTAACTATTGAAAAGGCAACAAACGAGAACTCTGTCGTCTGCTTTTTGGGGAATATTTTCCAGATGTCCATTTGTGTCAGATGTCGGATCAGTTTACACGGGGCATGTTGGCTATGTGTACCAAGGCGTACTGCTCATCATTGGGGCACTTGCCTTCAACCAATGTTGATTCTGCGTGTGCTGAGTTAGTTGTTTGGGAAGTCTGATAGTTGTACGCCGCAACTCGGTGGTTCTTTTTGCTATTCCAGCTTTCTTTATTCGTGAAACTGTCCTATACGAGCTGACCCTGGTGGTCGCAAGTGTCGTTAAACCTTAACAAATAAATAAATAAATTTGAGAAATCTGAACAGGGTCTGTATGTGTATTACCCAACTTAACTGGTTGAGGGCTACATTATTTTGGTGGTCTGAATTTGTTCATCAAAATTTGTTTTATAACACATTATTGAAGAGTGCCCATAGGCAATTTATATAAACAAAATATTATTTGCGTTCGACTGTTTATGAAACATGAGCAAGGAAAATGTTGGCTTTTCCTCTGGTACCCTCATTTTTTTGAAAGCACTGATGGTGACTTCCAGCTCTCACCAGTTAAACCACATTCCCGTAAAATCATCCATTTGCCATAACGTTTCATCTTGGGAAATCTGTTAACACAATCAGCTGATCGCTGTTTCCGCTGACACAGATCGTAATCTGGCGCGTCTTGTTATACTCACAAGTGGATCGGGAACAACTTTTGTTTTGCGCTTGTGAAAATTCATTTGAAAATTTCAAGTTCACACGAAATGTTAATCACCGAGGTGTTTGCGCTCACTAGTGAGGGGAGAACGCAATTCATTTTTACCGATTCCTTTTATAATTAGACGTTAGGGGTGTAATAAAACTCCATTCGTAATGTCTGTATCTCTACAGAAACACAAGCATAAAATCGAGTCAAACTCAATCACTTCCGCCAATGTTGCTCTCCCGCTCCAGACGCAAACGGGTCTTATTTCAATTGTGAAATAAAACTTATTCATATCAGTAAACAGGAAGTGCTACAATTCCCGGGGTTCCCATGGGGTTTGATTTATTTGTTGCCGTTTGAATGTTACTTTCGGGATATATGGCTACATCAGGAACACAAGTATAAAATCTAATCTGGCCAATCGATTATATCTATCCGGCCCACATTGCAGGACTCCAACTGGCCGTATTAGAAAAGCACAACTTCTTTGCCCAAGGAAACAAGCTCTGCTCCGATTCTCGGGGTTCCCAAGAGAACATCTGTCTTCTGCAATCCTGAATTCAGATTAGACTTCTGAAACTATTTATTTATTTATTGGTGTTTAAGGTCACATACTTATGCACAATGGCTAATCATGACCGTGACAGTTTTACGGGTGGAGGAAGCCGGAGTACCCAGAGAGAACAACCGAGCAACGACGAGCAGCTGCCAGGTCCCCAACATCGTAACTCCACACTGCAGCACAGACAGGGTTAGATTGGTTGAAGACATGCTCACCATCGACGTGCAGTATGCCTCAGTGCACGTCGTCATCGTGCCCCCATGTGGAAACAACGCGGGAGTCCGAGTCGATCGCTCAGACGGTCACCCATCCGTGGACTAACCGGGCTTGACGTTGCTTAACTTCGGTGATGTGACGAGAACCGGTTACCACAACGCAACCACGACACCTCACTTCTGAAACTAAAATCGATTGTAGCAATGGGTGGAAACTGATTTTTTCTTCCAAAAAGGGGTGGGTGGGTGGATGCCCAAGGATCAGAAAAAACCTTTTGCGCCTTGTGTCCGAAAATAAATTTTTCGCAAGACAAAGACACATACCATTCCAATATCTGAACGGATAGCGAAAAAAAACCCAAAACGAGTTTCTGAGTTTTCCACCACAAATTAAGTTCTAGGACAATAACTCCGCAAAAATTCATCTGACCGGCACCAAACTCGAACTTGATTTGTTGGTACCAACGACAAAGCCACATATCACAAATCAGTCAATTATCCCTGTGTATGGTGAAAAAAGGTCCAGAAAACTCATATCGGGATGAAGTAAAGACGGAATGACAGATGGAGTACAGAATAAACGTATAGTGTTTTCAAGTAAAAAAAAAATATTCTACGAGTAGGATTAAGATTGAAACCGACGAGCCTCTGGCGAGTCGGTTTCATTCTTAATTCACGAGTAGAATATTTTTTTTACTTGAAAACACTATACGTTTATTTTGTTTATCCCATAAATCTTCTACAGGGCACTCGCGGCAAAATCGTGCTACAAATTCGCTAAAAAACACAGCGAGAGGTGAGGAGCACATTGGTCCAATTCGATCGATAAGCAAAACTGGCAAAAATAAACAAGGCGCAGTAATACATTTCAGTCTAAAAATAAATCCCCTACATGCTTGCAAAAATACTGTATTACATGAGCAGTGCGTGGTGTTTTCTACTGGCATGATGTAATAGTTTCAAAAAGATTTAAAGAAATCAACAATCGAACTATTAATTATGCTGGACAATTGTGGTAGAGGCCAGAGGTCAACAAGTCCGTCGCTACTAGGGGAACAAGAGCAACGCTAACGCGTGTGCTAATGCCCCCAAAGGTAGCCAAGTCGTACCCACATGTGGATAATCAGATGTCACTGGATGTCGACCGACAATTGACTATGAGCATATGAAATGTGAAATTAATCAGGTCAGGCAAACAATTTTAATGGGACAGAAACTGAAACATCATCAATTTTCAAAGTCAAGAGAGGTCGAAACTTTTATTTTTCTTGCAGTTGTTCTGTGGACAACCAGGAATTATATTTTGATTGTCCGAAATCAAATCAGGTTGAATAAAAATGTTTTTTATGAGTGTCATCTATTACTAGCATTCGAAAATAGCAGGAAATACCCTTTCATTTAACTCAGAAATCTCGAAATTATGAAGAGCCAATGAGATTACGCCACTTATTCAATACACAGTGCATAAAAAAGTGTATTTTTCTGTGATGACAAAACTAAATTTTTGAAAGGTATGATTCAGTTATGCATTTTGACAGCTTTCGAGGAATCATGGCGTCGACTGGATAAAAGTCGTATTTGCATGTACATAATCAGTTGAAGCTAAAATTATAAACGGTCTGTAAGAGTGGAACATAGGTAATCATGGATAAGTACATATATCTGAGATGAAAGTGAAGGGGATAAATGAAAGGAAATTAAAATACCTGTTAAAACTTGGCAGAGTATTATGACCATCCAGTCCAGAAACATTGATGTTGATATGCAAAGTGGATGTTAGTAATCAGTTCTTCCAGATATTAAATGACCTGCACCTCACTAATTGTTGCATGGAATGTAAATGTCAAATGAACTTGAAAACGGAAAATACACATTGATGCTGCTGCATGGAATGTAAATGTCAAATGAACTTGTAAACAGAAACAATTCTCAAACCAGTGAAAAAGTAGAACTGGTCTTGCATCTTTTCCAAGTGAAAAAGGGGGCATAACTGCATCAAAAATTGCCGAGTCAAACCTCAAATTGAAACCGACCTGTGCTTTGACATGAGTAATCAGCATATAAAATTTGAAACTCATCGGTTTAGCCAAACAATTTTAATTGGTAGGAAATCAAATGAAAGTGTCAATGACACTGTAGCTCAACTTGTTAAGACATGCACATGTATAGTATGTGACACAGCAATGACAAACATCTAGGTAATGACCTGTTAACAAAGGTACATATTAAGTATTGTAACGGTCTGTACATAAATACTGACCGTAGCCTGTAACAAATGTATAGGTAAAGTATTGTAAAGGTGGGTGACAGTCAGATGCTAAACTAGAAAAGAAATCTTTGAGTCCCAGAGTGGGTCTGACTGAACCCCAAAATATTTGTTCTCATAGCACAGTGATAACAAAGGCACCCCAAAACATACTCGTTCCTGTCCCAAGGTGAAAACAAAGGTACCCAAGAAGTTTCGTGAAGATCAGTTCACAAATACGAGCTGTACAGGAGTTGTGACAAAAAACTGACCTAATTTCGGTACAAAATGGCCACTGGCAGCCATCTTGAATTTTCGACCGCACCCAGAAACACTCGTTCTCGTCCCAAGGTGATAACAAAGGTACCCAAGACGTTTCGTGAAGATCTGTTCATAAATACAGACTCTATCCCGAGCCGTATTGACATGTGTACTTACTGTGTGTAAGTAGCACTGAAAAAATCAAAGTTCATCTAATTTGCATAATTTCTGCACAAGAAAAACCCCGTATTATATGTGATGTATCCCATGGCACTAAACATTCACACAACAATTATTCAAATCAGCGCTTTCATATGAAAGTTCTGTGCTAAAATCTGATTGCACCAAATTTTGTACAAAATGGCTGCCATCGGCAATCTTGAATTTCGGACCGCACCCAAAAACACTCGTTCTCGTCCCACGGTGATAACAAAGGTACCCAAGGAGTTTCGTAAAGATCGGTTCATAAATACGGCCTTAGCCCGAGCCGTATTGGCATTTGCACTTACAGTGCTGAAAGTTACACCAAAAAACATCAAAGTTAGTCTAATTTGCATAATTTACGCACGAGAAAAAAAACCTGTATTATATGTGATGTATCCCATGGTACTAAACATTCATACAAAAAATTATTCAAATCAGAGCTTTCATATGGAAGTTCTGTACAAAAAACAGATTTCTGCATCGTCGGTACAAAATGGTGGCTGGCAGCCATCTTGAATTTCGGACTGCACCCAAAAACACTCGTTCTCGTCCCACGGTCATAACAAAGGTACCCAAGAAGTTTCGTAAAGATCGGTTCATAAATACGGCCTCTAGCCCGAGTCGTATCCAATTGTTGACTTACGTCCAGGTGGACAGACGGACAGATAGACGGACAACGGGCCATGGCAAAAGCTCAAATTTGGCTTCGCCAAAGTTGAGCTAAAAATCATCAATTTTCAAAGTAAATAAGGGACATAAATCCTGTAAGATTTGTCGGACGAAACCCTAGGTACAAGGGCATCCGTTCCCCCAAGCTGCCCTATCACCATACCAAAGAACATTAAAATCCGACAACTGATGTTCGAGTTATAATACAAAATGTTCGTACAGACGGACGGAAAAAGTAAATAAGGGACATAACTCCTGTAAGATTTGTCGGACGAAACCCTGGGTACAAGGGCATCCGTTCCCCCAAGCTGCCCTATCACCATACCAAAGAACATTAAAATCCGACAACTGATGTTCGAGTTATAATACAAAATGTTCATACGGACGGACGAAAAAAGTAAATAAGGGACATAACTCCTGTAAGATTTGTCGGACAAAACCCTAGGTACAAGGGCATCCGTTCTCCCAAGCTGCCGTATCACCATACCAAAGAACATTAAAATCCGACAACTGATGTTCGAGTTATAATACAAAATATTCGTACGGACGGACGGAGACCTCCACTATATACCCCTCGATAAAATTTCTCGGGGGCATAACAAATTCTTTCAGTGTTGAACCTACGGGGAAAATTTATCACCCTAGTAGGCGAATAAAGCAAAAATTTATCCAAGCCCTTTATTGTTCAAATAAACGGCCATTTATGGGATAAAAAAGAGTAACACTATATGTCCCCTGCCATTTCACGGCGAGGCATAAACAACTGGCGTTTAAGGTCACTCTCGGCATCTCTGGCCATCTCATAACCACGTGATGGGGATGAAGTTAAGTTTAACCAATCGATAATACATATGCTGCCCGCTTTAGAGGACTTCCATCCCAGTCATTGATTCCGGGTCCTATTTTACCAGCAAAGCAGAACTTATTTACTGCAGTGAACAAGCACTACTCCACATACAAGGGAAAACACTACTGATTATACCATGCCCCCCCCCTCTTGGTGCTTGTAAAATTCAATGGGCAACAAAGGAAACTAGAGGCTCTACAGAAACAGCTCACCTGAAACTACATATAAAATGTGATTTCCATTGTAACTATGAGCTGCAATTGTGGCCATGTTTGCAACATTACATGAGGATCATTGGTAGAAGGTGTCCCAGTCTTCAATCACGCGAAGTTTCAAAACAATTGAATCCAACAAACAGAATTATAGAATGTCTCTGGTGCCATATTTTCCAACCAACATCTTCTATAGTAACTATAAACCGCAATTGTAGCCATGTTTGCAATACGATCAACATTAAAATGAGGAACGTTGGTGGAGGGTGTCCCAGTTATCAACCATGCAAAGTTTCAAAACATTTGGCCCTGTGGTTTCATAGGAGAAGAGTTTTCAAAATTGACCAATCAGAATCAAAGAATGCTTCTGGCGGCCACGTTTTTAAACCCAACAGGAATAAAATGAGTAACAGTTGTAGAGAACCTCTCATAGACAATGCCTGTCAAGTCTGGTTCACATTGGCTCAGTGCCTTCAGTGAAGATGATGAAAATGTGATTTCCTATAGGGTTTCTATAGTAACTATAAGCCAAAATTGCAGCCATACACACTAAGTTTTCAAACCATTTGGCCTTGTAGTTCCAAAGAAGATTTTCTTGAAAATGCACACATTTATGAATTCTGTTTCAACAAAAAAGAATCAGTAAAAAAAGGTTAAATATTTTGAAAATTACAATTTTCTCAGTCAGTATTCTCTTTCAAAATAGTTTTAGATAGGTAAATTGTTACAGTCAAACACCCTTTTCTCCAATTTTGTCAAATCCTAAAAGATAAACAATAATTACTGTCATCTAAGCTGACATGATGAGAAGTGTTCAAATATAAATGAAGAAAACTTTTCTGGTGTTCCAAGCATCTGTCATCAATCAAGATTTACTGATAAGTAACATGAGACTAATAATCAACATACAGTTGCCGTTGTTTACAGTAGTACAAGTCAAAATAAGTTGTGTAGGAAAATCCTATAAACTATTATCTTTCTCTTCCTTCACTTCGTCGCGTGAGAACCATGAGGTTCTATCTTCCAGTGGAAGATAGAACCTTATGGTTCTCACATGACGACTTATAAGACCAGAAACTGACATGATTTTCTGGAAAGCTCTCACTGATAGTTTTCCAGAAAATGTCAGATTCTGATCTTGTCAGGGCAGGAGCAGCCGTTTACTTAATGCACTGCAGTTATGCTACAGCTTATTTTGACTTGTACTGTATACACAATATTTTGGGTTTTTTTTCCCAGTTCTCAGTGGAGAAAACTGGAACCAACCCTTACCAGATTCTCAAAAACAAGTATTTTGCCGACAGTATTGATCTTCGTGCAGACAGGAGAGGCATTGGGTTAAGTATTTGAATATAGCCTCTGGTGGCCACATATTTCCATCCTCTCATAGACCATTCCTGCGAAGTTTGGTTCACGGCGGCTCAGTAGTTCCAGAGAAGCAGATGAAAATGTGATTTCCCATAGGGTTTCTATAGTAACTATAAGCCGCAATTGTGGCCATGTTTACAACCCGATCAACATTAAATGAGGATTGTTGGTAGATGGGGTCCCAGTCATCACTTATGTGAAGTATCAAAACATTTGGCCTGGCAGTTTCAGAGGCCAAGATTTTTGAAAATCCACCAATCATAATCAAAGAATGCCCCTGGCGGCCATGTTTTTCAACCCACGGGAACAAAATGAGGATCGTTTCTAGAGGACCTCACATAGACCACCCCTGCCAGGTTTGGTTCACGTCGGCGCAGTAGTTCCGGAGAAGAAGATGAAAATGTAATTTCCCATAGGGTTTCTATAGTAACTATAAGCCGCAATTGTGGCCATGTTTGCAACCCGATCAACATTAAATGAGGATCGTTGTTAGAGGGAGTCCGAGTCATCATTTATGTGAAGTATCAAAACATTTGGCCTGGCAGTTTCAGAGAAGAAGATTTTTGAAAATCTACCAATCAGAATCAAAGAATGCCTCTGGCAGCCATGTTTTTCAACCCACGGCAGGGGGGAGGGGGGGGGTCGTCCAAAAAATTCCGGACACAAGGCCGGGGTGGGTGGGTGGTCGGATGGGGGCCAAAGCACCTTTTTTCCTGGAGTTGCAATTTTTTCCTGGTGGTTTTTTTTCAAATTATTTTCACATAACAAGGCTATATTGTTGTTTAGTAGTCTAATAGGCACCTGTTTGTCAGGTAGGGTTAGTGAATAAGGCCCCACTGGGCTGATTAGAGGATTTGTTCTCTTTTTTTGTAAATTAAATTAGATGCATTAAAGAATAGTGTACTCCAGTTTGACTAAAAACAATCAGTGGAAATTTATGAATTTTAATTTGGGAATGGTTAACATAATTTTCATAGCTGAATCATCTCGGCGCAATTTGGATTTTGCAATGAGTAGCAATGTGTATAGCAGAACATCTAAAATAATGTAAAAAATTTACGGAAAACAATCTAAATGCCCAGTTTCTCTGAGTAGAGCTCTTGTAACCTGAAACTAATGAAAATTCTCACTGTGCATCTTTGATATAAAACCCCACTTACTTAATTCAAGCTCATAGTGATAGTACCAGGGTTTTCACAGAGGGTTTGTCTGGCTATCTCGTGAAAACATGAAACAAAAGTTACAGTTAATATTTGAATTGAAAACTGACCCTGACTGAGCCAGAGTATATAGATGAGTAGCTGAGCATAATACTATGCAGCAAAAGAAGATTATTTTAATCCTCTATTTGATGTTCACAAAAATAGTCTAATTCTTACATTATATGCTGTTATATGCAGAAATCAATGCTGACATTTTTTTTTCGGAGACGGATCAGGATGGACAGTGAGATTTACAATAGTGTTAGGTGACAGATTTTCAGCTTTCCTACGCTATCAAGTTATCAACTATCTTTTGAGTAATGATAATTGGCTGAAACTTCAAGCCTAGACACTTAGCCTGTAGTCAGGTCATTAAAATTAAAACTTCTTCACCAAATTTAAACTGTTTTTTTCAGTCTCGGAACTTAACACATGAATGATAATTATTATGAGAGCATTGAGGCCAGAACTTTCAGTTCAGCATTTGTAATTCATGCACTTCAATAATATGCCAGGATACACTATGCCATAGTGTATATAGGCATATTATTGAAATGCATGAATTACAAATGCTCAACTGAAAGTTCTGTCATCAGGTATTAGAACCACCAGAACATAAAGATGTGAAAAAAACAGTTATCAGATAAGGATTCAAATTAAAGCAAGGATTGACAACTGGAAGCTCAGTGCAATAATTTTTCATTACCCACTGTGGTGATACACTGAAAAAATATAGGTGGTGAGGTGGGTGTCCAAGTGGTCAGAGGAAAAAAAAAATTTTTTTGCACGTGGGTGGGTGGGTGGTGGTCAAAAGGTGGAAAAAAATATTTTAGGCCTGCCCACGGGAGCAAAATGAGGATCGTTTGTAGAGGACCTCCCATAGACTATCCCTGCCAGGATTGTTTTCACGTCACCTCGGTTTTTTCAGAGAAGAAGATGAAAATGTGATTTCCCATAGAGTTTCTACAGTAACTATAAGCCGCAATTGCGGCCATATTTGTGACCCAATCAACAATAAATGAGGATCATTGGTAGAGGGGGTCCCAGTCATCATTTATGTGAAGTTTCAAAACATTTGGCCTGGCAGTTTCAGAGGAGAAGATTTTTGAAAATCCACCAACCAGAATCAAAGAATGCCTCTAGAAGCCATGTATTTCATCCGATGGGAACAAAATAGAGGACCTCCCATAAACCATTCCTGCCAAGTTTGGTTCACACTGGCTCAGCGGTTACAGAGAAGAAGATGAAAATGTGAAAAGTTTATGGACACCAGACTACAGACGACGGACGCCAAGTGATGAGAAAAGCTCACATGGCCTTTTAGGCTAGGTGAGCTAAAAAGGGGGGGGGGGGGCACCAGATGTACCCCTTTCATCCACTGATGCCACAAGTTGTTGCAATATGTATTGAGGTTAACTCTTAGAAGCGGGGAATCAGAATGAATTTATTGAACATGACATACCGTGATAGTCACGTGATATGGAGTAGATCAGGTCGAAGTTTTGTCGCTGTGGATAATTTTTCTCAAAAATGGGAGTTCAAATCATGGATCTTGTTCTTTTTTGTGTTTACGTTATTGTTAGTGTCTATAAATTCATATACTACAACTTATAATGCCGATCGGTGGAGAAAAGGCGAGTTTTTAGTGATTTAAAATTCAGGTGTATGTTGTTTGCTGTTTGTTGACAGTGGCGTCCCTGGCAACAATATGGCGCTATCCTACTGATGTGATAAACAAGGTGCTTGTGTTTGTGACCGTGATCAATATTGCGTGTTGAGTTGACTTGAGTTGAATTGCTTGTAGTTTGTAGCTCATACGTGTGATCGTGGCATCAGGTATCGAGATATCAAGTATAAAATACCAGTGACAGTCGTGAGTTCATCGTGAGTTTATCTTCGACATGCGCCATTAGTATGAAACGGGCATTAGCCCTTAGTTCCACATCAAGTGCTGATGAGAGTATGAACAGTACATGTCCAGCTCCAAAAAACAAAGATTCAAATAAAAGTTCAAAAATACCGACAAGAAAAAGCCTCCTAGCCTCCAAGAAATATAAATCTGACTTATCACTGTGTGGCAGTCTCAGTCAACCTTCAATCAAAAATTTCACTTCTGAAAATCTTGATAAATCCGACATGAGTGGCTTCGAACAAATCTTAGCTGATATAAACAAAAAACTTGAAAATGTTGTCACTAAGGAGTCTCTGTTGCGGGTTGTGGAACCGCTCGTCAAAAGTGAAGATCTCACTAAAACTTTAACTTCAATTAAAGAGGAAATTTTCAAAAAGCTGAATGATACGATTGATGTTCTTGAGAATCGTATTCTTGAAGTCGAATTGCGAAACGACAATCTTGAGGCAGAGTTGAACGGAGTGAAGGCTGAGTTACAGTCAAAAAATGAAGAAATTGTTAGGCTGCATGGGAAAATAACTGAAATAAAGGCCCAGCAAAATGACCTGGAACAACACAGTAGGAAAGAGAGTATTCGAATTTTTGGTTTACCTGATAGTAACAAACATGAATCAATCGTTGAGTGTGAGGAAAAAGTGTTAGAAATATGCCAAAAGAAACTGGGGGTGGAACTTCATAGCTCCGAAATAAGCATAGCTCATAGACTGGGGAAATTCACTACCGAGAAACCCAGGCCAGTCATAGCGAAGTTTGTTTCCCGGAAAATAAAATCACAAGTGATCAGTAACCGACGCAAACTTAAGGGCAGTGGTATTGTGATAAAGGAGGACCTAACCAAGGCTAATCAAATATTGCTCAAAGCAAGTGCCGACCATCCTAACATTCAGGACTCCTGGTCTAATGACGGCAGAATATTTGTAAAATATAAGACTTCTAACAGGGTTAAACACATATCCCGTTTAGAGGATATATAGACAGTCTGAAATCATTCTCCCAATTAACACCCACTTACCCTAAACAATTTCCCAATCACCATAAACGTCATGGCTGAATTTTATGAAAAAAAAATTAAAAAGAAAATACTTAGCAGGTTAAGAGTTGAAGGCCTGTCTGATGAAGATATGGTCTTCAAATATCTACTAGCGTTAGATAAAGGGTTAATATGATGAAGATATGGTCTTCAAATATCTACTAGCGTTAGATAAAGGGTTAATATGATGAAGATATGGTCTTCAAATATCTACTAGCGTTAGATAAAGGGTTAAAATGATGAAGATATGGTCTTCAAATAGCTACTAGCGTTAGGTAAAGGGTTAATATGATGAAGATATGGTCTTCTAATATCTACTAGCGTTAGATAAAGGGTTGATATGATGAAGATATGGTCTTCTAATATAGTTCAGATAAGAAGACATGTTTTAGTAGCAAAGTATAAAACTCCTCATTGAAGTTAGTTTTACAGCTATTGTCAAGCCTAACCCATCGTAATGGGATTGCTCAATAAGGGCAGCATTATACACAAAAAATTGCTATTCAGTATTTTTAATATTTTCATTTTTTGCCTCCGGAACATAGGTTTGACCCCTCATTGGAATGAGCATGATGTGCTCCTTCCAATGATGGGTCACAGCCTGGGTTTTGGAGGCAAAGAGTGAGAATTATTCGTTATACAAGAACTTTTTTTTACAAGTGTTGTCTTCTACTAGCGTTAGATAAAGGGTTAATATGATGAAGATATGGTCTCCAAATATAGTTCAGATAAGAAGACACGTTTTAGTAGCAAAGTATAAAACTCCTCATTGAAGTTAGTTTTACAGCTATTGTCAAGCCTAATCCATCGTAATGAGATTGCTCAATAAGGGCAGCATTATACACAAAAAATTGCTATTCAGTATTTTTAATATTTTCATTTTTTGCCTCCGGAACATAGGTTTGACCCCCTCATTGGAATGAGCATGATGTGCTCCTTCCAATGATGGGTCACGGCCTGGGTTTTGGAGGCAAAGAGTGAGAATTCTTTGTTATACAAGAACATTTTTTTTACAAGTGTTGTCTTCTACTAGCGTTAGATAAAGGGTTAATATGATGAAGATATGGTCTCCAAATATAGTTCAGATAAGAAGACACGTTTTAGTAGCAAAGTATAAAACTCCTCATTGAAGTTAGTTTTACAGCTATTGTCAAGCCTAACCCATCGTAATGGGATTGCTCAATAAGGGCAGCATTATACACAAAAAATTGCTATTCAGTATTTTTAATATTTTCATTTTTTGCCTCCGGAACATGGGTTTGACCCCTCATTGGAATGAGCATGATGTGCTCCTTCCAATGATGGGTCACAGCCTGGGTTTTGGAGGCAAAGAGTGAGAATTCTTTGTTATACAAGAACATTTTTTTACAAGTGTTGTCTTCTACTAGCGTTAGATAAAGGGTTAATATGATGAAGATATGGTCTCCAATTATAGCTCAGATACGAAGACACGTTTTAGTAGCAAAGTATAAAACTCCTCATTGAAGTTAGTTTTACAGCTATTGTCAAGCCTATCCCATCGTAATGTGATTGCTCAATAAGGGCAGCATTATATACAAAAAATTGCTATTCAGTATTTTTAATATTTTCATTTTTTGCCTCCGGAACATAGGTTTGACCCCTCATTGGAATGAGTATGATGTGCTCCTTCCAATGATGGGTCACAGCCTGGGTTTTGGAGGCAAAGAGTGAGAATTCTTTGTTATACAAGAACATTTTTTTTACAAGTGTTGTCGTCTACTAGCGTTATATAAAGGGTTAATATGATGAAGATATGGTCTTCAAATATAGTTCAGATACAAAGACACGTTCTAGTAGCAAAGTATAAAACTCCTCATTGAAGTTAGTTTTACAGCTATTGTCAAGCCTAACCCATCGTAATGGGATTGCTCAATAAGGGCAGCATTATACACAAAAAATTGCTATTCAGTATTTTTAATATTTTCATTTTTTGCCTCCGGAACATAGGTTTGACCCCTCATTGGAATGAGTATGATGTGCTCCTTCCAATGATGGGTCACAGCCTGGGTTTTGGAGGCAAAGAGTGAGAATTCCTTGTTATACAAGAACATTTTTTTACAAGTGTTGTCGTCTACTAGCGTTAGATACAGGGTTAATATGATGAAGATATGGTCTTCAAATATAGTTCAGATAAGAAGACACGTTTTAGTAGCAAAGGATAAAACTCCTCATTGAAGTTAGTTTTACAGCTATTGTCAAGCCTAACCCATTGTCATGGGATCACTCAATAAGGGCAGCATTATACACAAAAATTTGCTATTCAGTATTTTTAATATTTTCATTTTTTGCCTCCGGAACATAGGTTTGACCCCTCATTGGAATGAGTATGATGTGCTCCTTCCAATGATGGGTCACAGCCTGGGTTTTGGAGGCGAAAGAGTGAGAATTATTCGTTATACAAGAACATTTTTTTACAAGTGTTGTCTTCTACTAGCGTTAGATAAAGGGTTAATATGATGAAGATATGGTCTTCAAATATAGTTCAGATAAGAAGACACGTTTTAGTAGCAAAGGATAATACTCCTCATTGAAATTAGTATTACAGCTATTGTCAAGCCTAACCCATTGTCATGGGATCACTCAATAAGGGCAGCATTATACACAAAAATTTGCTATTCAGTATTTTTAATATTTTCATTTTTTGCCTCCGGAACATAGGTTTGACCCCTCATTGGAATGAGTATGATGTGCTCCTTCCAATGATGGGTCACAGCCTGGGTTTTGGAGGCGAAAGAGTGAGAATTATTCGTTATACAAGAACATTTTTTTACAAGTGTTGTCTTCTACTAGCGTTAGATAAAGGGTTAATATGATGAAGATATGGTCTTCAAATATAGTTCAGATAAGAAGACACGTTTTAGTAGCAAAGGATAATACTCCTCATTGAAATTAGTATTACAGCTATTGTCAAGCCTAACCCATTGTCATGGGATCACCCAATAAGGGCAGCATTATACACAAAAATTTGCTATTCAGTATTTTTAATATTTTCATTTTTTGCCTCCGGAACATAGGTTTGACCCCTCATTGGAATGAGCATGATGTGCTCCTTCCAATGATTGGTCACAGCCTGGGTTTTGGAGGCGAAGAGTGAGAATTCCTTGTTATACAAGAACCTTTTTTTACAAGTGTTGTCTTCTACTAGCGTTAGATAAAGGGTTAATATGATGAAGATATGGTCTTCAAATATAGTTCAGATAAGAAGACACGTTTTAGTAGCAAATGATAAAATGATACAATTTCTCAGAGAAGAAACCATCGAGATAGGATATTGAGTCATAAAAGCCAAACATTAGTCAATAGACCAATAATCCTTAATGGTCCTAAGGGAATTCTACCAACTATCTATTGTATTCTTCAAACATTTCTTAGAAAATTCTGAGACTATTCCTATATTTGGCATGTAATGTGGCATAAGATAGGTCCCACAAATTGCCAGCTATAATGCGGCATAGGTCAGGTCCCACAAAGTGGCAGCTCAAAGACATTTACGAGAACACGAGCCTCATAAAAGGCAAGACTACTGTGTGTAAATACTGCCAGTGGATTTGAGTGCTGTTTCATGCCAGCTGCCACGTGCACTCCAATGGTTTGAAATAAACATATCCATGTCCATTTATCTTGAAATCGTTCTTAATTTAGTTTCTGATGTCACCAGTTAATGAAATAGTCGTATCGTAAGAAGTAATTTAAAACGCAAGAGTTTTACGTAACTGCGACTAGTGAAATTGGGTGCTAGTACTAGTCAGCTCCCTCTGTAAATGTTGACTGGTAATCCATTGAGCCGTTACCAATGCAGTAAATCTGATTAGGCCTGGCGCTAACTTGTTGCCATTTCATAACAAACAGAACCGTTAAAACACTGTGCGTCAACGAGTGAATATTGCAGTAATAATTTCGGATTTGACCGGACATCCGATCGTAAGGAGACCTTATTTGGTTCAAAGCTTTAGCATTGCTTATTGATGTTTGTTTATTGCAAATTATTGGGACGCACCGACACCCTCCAATGGTTTGTAATGAACAAACACATGCCCATCGTTTTTGAAGTCGTTCTTTATTTAGTTCCAAAGTCGATGAAATGATCGTGATCAGTAAGTTGCTCGCATAAAGCGCCAGTCAGTCATGGACTGACGACATACCGACAGTCTGCCACTTTCGTCCACTCACACGAGCACGCTTTGTTTTCCAATTACGTATTGAATATCTCTTCATGCCCGTCAAAACGATTCTACCAAGATTGATGACTGTATATTACTTCTTGGTAAATCTTATACACTCCGAATGTGGCTATCGTTTTGTCGTTGCACAACTATTGTGATTCGAGATTATCAACGATTTATGTGGAGGCGTAGCTGTCCGATTTTGCATAGTCTTGCTGTGTACTTACTCTGTCATTTTTGTACCCCCCCCCATTCCGACCCCCCCTCCCCACTTCCCTCTTGCCCGTATTCTCAGATTAGTAAATACTCCCTAAACTATAGAATTCTTCTTCTTGGCTTCCACAGCGGCAATAATTACGCGCATTCTTTCCTTCCAGTTAACCTAGGTTAACCTATGATTGTTCAGCAGAAGCTAAAGTTTATTAGGTTTTTCTTCTTTAAATGTCAAATTATGTACATAAATTCACAGATCTATTATTTATCACTACCTTTGGCTATCATGGCATTTATCTGTATTTTGACTATCGATGGCGACTAATGGCTTAACTTTGGATGAGATACAGCACAGCGACCAATTCAATTTTGTATCAAAATACAACGATGTAATGGACACGACCCAGGAAAATGTCCTTGAATCCCCATTTTCTATTCATAATCACTCCTGCAACTATTATTCGCCTTCCAATTTTAGCCATAGTTTTTCTACGCGAGGTAAAAAATCAAGCCTTCTTAGCCTGAACTGCAGAAGTATCAATGCAAACTGGGACTCAATAACAAACTTTTTATGTGACCTTCAGCAAGGTAATAATAAGTTTGAAGTTATTGGGCTAACTGAAATATTCAAAATACACGCGCACTTTAGTTACAAGATTGACGGATACCACCCTATTGTCTACAAGACACGCCCTGGAAAAGATGAAGGTAGGGGTGGGGTGGGCATGTTTATCTCTGAGAATGTAACATTCAAAATTAGACCTGATTTGTCCATTTTTATTCCACACGTCATAGAGACCATTTTTGTTGAGATCAATCCAGGACGCAAAAATTCATACATTGTAGGATGCATCTATAGACCCAATTCTCCACCCTTGGCCGACATTGACGCTTTCACTTCCACATTACAAGATATTATCCTTAAAATAAACCTCGAAAACGGTAAAGCCTTTCTTATAGGGGATTTCAATATTGACCTACTAAATTTTAGCGGTCATGAAAAAACAAATAGTTTTATAGACAATATGTTCAGTAACGGCTACATGCCACTCATAACAAAACCAACAAGAATTTCGGAACATTCGGCTACATTAATTGACCATATCTACTCAAATAATACTTTATCAAATTACCACGCAGGAATAATAATTACGGATATCTCAGATCATTTTGCGACATTCTATATAGACGAAGGAGACCGGGGAGTTGTTGACTCTGGTCCTTGTTACAGAAGGTCATTTAAAGCAGAAAATGTAAGATTATTCAAAAACTTATTGCAACATAATACATTTGATTCAGTTTACATTTCTACCACTGCAGACGAGGCATATGAATCTTTTATGGATATTTACACTGAAGCTTTCGACACCGCATTCCCCTTAAGAAACATAAATCTACCCAAAAAGCTGATTAAACGTAAACCATGGATGACCGCTGGTCTAATACAATCTTCACGTAATAAAGACAGACTTTATTTACTTAAAGTAAGAAAACCCTCTGAAGAAAATAAAGAAAAATATAAGAAATTCCTCTTGGTTTTCAACCAAGTGAAAAGGAGAAGTAAATCTTCATATTATAACGATATTATAGAACGTAATAAATATGACACAAAACAGACTTGGCAAATACTACGCACAATTATAAATAAATCGCAGTCCGCCGTCAAACCTTCACTTACTTTTTGTCAAAACAATCAACGTACAACACCTGAAGAAATAGCTTCAAAATTTAATGATTATTTTGTAGAAATTGGGCAGTCCATCAATGACAAGGTACCAACCTCAAACAACGTTTTCAGCGACTTTTTAAACGATAATTACCCCAATACTTTCTTCATTGCCCCAACAACAGAACAGGAAATTATGTTAATAACTAACAAACTGAAAGGAAAAACTAGCCTCGATTGCAACAACTTGTCCACTGAGATTGTTAAACAATCCATATCAGAAATTGCTAAACCATTGGAATACATTTTTAATCTATCACTTACTGAGGGCAGAGTGCCAGAAAAAATGAAAATAGCCAGAGTAATTCCAATATTTAAAGCAGGTAGTCCGAACGAATTAGGAAACTACAGACCTATAAGCATATTACCGGTCTTCTCCAAGATTCTTGAAAAAATAATGTGTCAAAGACTCCTCGGTTTTTTAGATGAATTTGGAATTCTTTACGAACACCAGTATGGCTTCCGTAAAAATCACTCTACCTCCCATCCCATACTGCACCTATTACAACATGTTGCAGAATATAACAACAAACCAACGAAGGACTCTACTCTGGCTGTGTTCTTAGACTTGTCTAAGGCATTTGATTCAATCAGCCATGTTATATTACTAAAAAAATTAGAATATTACGGCATCAGGGGTGTGGGTAACAAGTGGTTCCAAAGTTATTTATCGGATAGGCAACAATTCGTTGATTATAGTTCGCACAAATCCCCGACTAGGGTCGTTAGTTGCGGTGTTCCACAAGGATCTGTGTTGGGGCCGATCCTGTTTCTTCTGTACGTAAACGACATGAGATTCTCTACTTCTCTTAATCTGCTCTCTTATGCTGATGACACAACGCCATATACAGCTGGGTATGATCTGAAAGATCTGGAGACGACGGTCAACACTGAGCTAACAAATATATTTAATTGGTGTTGCTGCAATAAACTCCAGGTGAACGAGAACAAGTGCAAGTATATTGTTTTGCACCCGCAAAACAGTCCATTAAAGGCTAATAATTTAAATATACTCCTCAATAGTACTAAACTTTCATCTGTAGGGAACTCCTTAAACGAGACCGTGGTTAAATTTTTAGGAGTTTACTTCGACGAAAACCTCACGTTCAAACACCACATATCAAAAATATGCTCCAAAATGTCTAACGCAATCTACTGCCTGAACAAAGTAAAGAATATTCTTCCAGCCAAAGCACTAAAGACACTATACTATGCCCTTGTTCATAGTCACCTAATGTATGCAATACAGGCCTGGGGGCATTCGTTATTTACCAGTAAAATATACTCTTTACAGAAGCGTGCGATGCGAGTTATTAGCCGTAAAAAATTTAATAGCCACACTGATCCATTATTCAAGGCCAATCGTGTATTAAAATTTAATGATTTATACAAATTAAACGTTTCCCTGTTCATGTTTGACTGGAAGACCATGATCTTGCCTGTATCCTTCAGGACTTTTTTTACGATTCGCTCAACAACCGGGAGTCTTACCAGACAGGCGGGATTAATTAATATAGATAAAGCCAGGACTCAATTTTCTGCAAAACTTCCAAAACATAATTTTCCAAAAATTTGGAACGAGCTTGAGACTGCCTTACGCTCAATTTCCTCCAGACGCGCGTTTAAAAAACAACTATTTGAGAAATATATAGACAGCTACTCGTCAAGCGTAACATGCTCGTATCGCATGTGTCCTGACTGCAGACCCGGCGTTTAATTTTTTGAATACTGGTGTCAAAATTCCACGTTTTCTCTATCACCTCACACCCCCGCATGTGCAATCAAAAACCCGATACTTTTTTATAGGGCCAACCGAAAGTAAGTTTAGCTGTTATCTCATCCTAAACAATATCTATAAGCTCCGTAGTACTGGATTAGTGATTTGACACGTAGCCATTTCACCCTAGGTAGTGATAAAAGTAGTTAGATCTTTCTATTCCATTGTGTTACTTGAAATTTTGTTTATAAGGAGATTGCAGGAAGACAGCCTAAACGGGCTATGCTTTCTCCTAACGATGTACCATAAGTTCTGTTAATTCTGTTTTATATGTATTATGTAAATAGCATGATTTGGTATATTGTTGAATAAATTCTATTCTATTCTACCGCGAAAAACTTACAGTAATCAGGTGCTTCTAGTCAAGTGTCGTCTGACTATTCAAGCAGATGAAGCTTGACTAGAAGCACGTGTTCAGTGTTTAATTCTCCCTATGCCCAAAGATAGCTGAACCGTCACAACCAGATTGCCTACCGTATTACGTCAGAGGCAAGAAAACGCGACTCCCGGCTTCTACGAGTTAAACATTATATCAAATGAAATGAATACAATATAGTATATTTGCTGAACCAGCAGCAGGTTTATTGTACAAAATAATTTTTTTTGAAAAAATATAAATAACTTTTTATCAATACCACAAAAAATAATAACAGTTTTTACAAAATAAATGAGCAAAGCTTCAACAGACTGTATGTGTAAAGGCATAATAATAAACAAGATAAGAAACTGCTTTAATTGGTTGAGTCCTAAAAGCCACCACCACGACTCTATTGAAAAGTGCTTAAAGCCACTTTAGTGGCTCGATACTGTTTTTTAGCAGCAGAAAATGTTTATAGCGAGTGAAAGCAACCCGCAGGGTCGCGTGCAACTGATCCAAAGGATCACCTGCTTCACAAGCTATTAGGCAACATGTATGTACCAATTGTATGAACTCAAAGCCAAGCTACTCTCAAAGGCATCAACTTCAAAATTTTCCAACGGAAGTGGTACACAAGGATGCTGACATGTTTGCGCATGGCGGAAATTGACATTCGCAATTGAAGAAATGATTTATTTATCGAAGAACGATACTACATTTTGGCAGTATATTTATGTGGCTACTAACAGTTGGTAATAACAATAAATGCTACACGCTATTAGTGAAAAAATAAAAATGAACGCAGCAATTTCCGTAACTCCTCGGATAAATTCTGGGAAAACGACAACGCCATAAATATATATTTCAATCAAAGATACGATAAAATTATCTTTCTATCAGAGCACTGGAAAATAATATCTTCCAATCAAAATGCAGATAAAAATAGTTATCTCCAAATAGACAAAACACGTCATCTGCTGTTTACAAATATTGGTAAGAGCCACTGTGGTCTGCTTCAGGCGCAGTTTTTCAAAAGAAAAAAAATATATTGGGCCTACAATTTTATTTCATAATAACTTGTACAGTTGCAGTTTTCGCTCGCTTTTAGGTTTGCCTAAATTTCATATTATAAAATTGTTTTGTTACAACTTATTGGAGAGTGCCAAAAGGCACTAAATAAATGAATTGCAACAAAACGATTGTCCACGGAGAAAATTTTGCTAAAGCAAGGCTTGCCTTGCTGGATGCATGGCATATTTGAAGAAAAATACTTGCGTTTCAAATCACTGTTGAAAAATAATCAGGCTTGTCATTTTGAGGCGGGCGATCGCCCCGGGCCGCAGTCGCCCGCCTGAGTTCAAAATTCTGTGGACAGTAAATGTCCGCCTAACCCCGATTTCTGCATCCCATTAATTCAGTCGAAGGCACCTCAAAATCGGCCGCCTCAAATTTAAATTTTCGCGGATTGAAGAAGGTGCATGTAACAAAAGCACAGTTTGTGAAGTTTGTAGTGTGCCGTTAATGCAGTCACACAGAGACAGTAAGTAACTTTCCAAATATACATTACGTGATGACGTACATCATAATTACACAAACCATGTACCTGTACCTTAAAATGATATTAGTTGTCTACCCAGCAGTCTGAAATAAAATGGCCCCTGCAAATCATAAATAACCCTCCTGGGGTCATTTTAGGTGAACCCAAAATGGCCCTCCTGTGGTGATTTGAGGAAAACCATAATGGCCCTCCTACAATTTTCAAAATAACAAGCCTGAATAATTTAGCACTCAACCAGTTACATCCTGAGTAGTTGTGTTCAGTGAAGACTTGTGAAGAAGAAAAATAGTTAACCCTTTACCTAACATGAAAAGCAGACGACACTTGCAATAAAAATTCTTGAATAACTAGTTTTTTTCATTTTTTGTCTCAAAAACATAGGTTATGACCCCTCGTTGGAACGAGCTCGTTCCAACTAGGGGTCATAACCTATGTTTTTGAGACAAAAAATGAAAAAATAATGAAAATTAATTGGCAAATTTTGAGAATAGCGCTGGCCGGTTTTGGCCATTACGTTGGGTAAAGGGTTAAAAACAAGATCTAATTTACAACAATAATTTACAAGGAAGCTTGAGCTAACCATTTATTATTAAAGCTGGATACAGGCATGTCAAAGTTCCACCGGTACCAACATAATCGGTACGAGGACAGGACAGAGTCTGTCCCGACGAAAACGGTACCAGCACAAAACAACAATTGGGCAACATATTGCAATCAGATGGGTGAAAATTGCATTTGAACCGTGCCAATTCCTAAGATCACAAGACAAATATGGCATCAGGCAATTATTCTATGGCAACAACAAAGTAATCATAGAGCACGAGGATGGTGCTTTATGATTACTCTGATGTCGCTACAGAATAATTTCTTTGAAGTAGTCGATGATGGCGCTCTCATTGTCTGTGATAACATGTTTGAAAATTTGAAAAGTCAAAATGGTCGGCTTTATCAAGGTCATGGTGCAGACAGAACATACCGTATTTACTCTATGTATTAGGACACTCTATGATTTGGGACACACATTTTTTTCCAGAAAACTATATTCTTTTTATGCTCCAAAGTTTGGGACATTCAGGAGATTTGTTTCCAGTTGGCCTGTCACTAGTAGCAGACGACACTCATAAAAAAAATTCTTGAGTAACTAAAAATTTTCATTTTTTGCTTCCAAAACATAGCTTATGATCCCTCATTGGAACGAGCGCAATGCGCTCGTTCCAATGAGGCATCATAAGCTATGTTTTGGAAGCAAAAAATGAAAATATAATAAAAAATTGGACGGCGATTTTCATATATAGTGATGGAAAACGAATCACACACAACTTTATTCAGCATCAAATCAAGACTAGGCTGTGTTCTTTCCCCATTTTCTAAGTATTGGGACACCTGTGAAAATAATTATTTATAGCTGTCCCAATACATAGAGTAAATATGGGGTACACCTGAAGAGTGTTTTGATATGTTAATTCACAAATAAGTTAAAAGTGCAAGTGTATCAAACACAATTTTCAGCCTGTTCACCTTCGTTCAAGGAATTTATCCATGAAATAATTTTATCCCGGTACCAGCAGGACAAAGCTTCAGTTCCGATACTGGTTAGAACATGAGGAAACCGATGGTACCAGTACCGGTTGACATGCCTGGCTTGATATATTAACCAATGAATTAGTGACTGAGAACTGAGGAATATATGTACAATAATGGTCAACACAGTTTCCTTAACAACACTGACGGAATATTAATTGTCACTGTCTGCCATTTTGTTTTTGATGCAAAAATCGCAGACTGAATTCAACTAATTGGCTCATTAGAAAGTTTGTTTTCTGCTCAAAGTATCGGAAAGCAGGAAGAATTATAAATGCACCCAAAAAATCAATAATTTTCTTGCCGAATTATTGTTTTATTTATTGGTGTTTTAGGTCACATTTTCCTGCACAATAGCTAATTGAGAACACAGCATGGATATACAGTCAAGTCAGCCAATTGTTTATTCCCATGTTGTCCATTTTAGAGGACTTCCTCCCAGGCATTGGTTACCAGGTACCATTTTACCAATAAAACAGAGTTTGTGCACCACAGTGAACAAGTGCTGCTTCACTTGCCAGGGTTCCCACAGGTATTGTTGAATGACTCCACTTGCATAGCATCACTACTCATCTGCTTTTGTAAAAAAATGAATGCCAATAGGAAAAATTAATGGAAGCATGGCTAAAGCCTCGCATAATATTGTTCTCACTTCACCTCATGTGACACTGTATCCACCCATTAAACGTCCCATAATATATTAATATAATTATAATATGTAACATAATGGCCACACTCACACAGTTCTATTTCCAAAATCCACCATTATATTTTTGTATGAGTTTAATTTTTGCCAGCAAACCATAGCTTATGACGTGTGAATGGAATGAGTGTGTTCAGTGTGAAAGGTCCCATGAGTTCTTTCCAATGAGATGTCACATGATATGCTTTTGGCGAAATATTTAAAAAAAACCCAATTTTTCTGCAGCTAAATTTGTAAGTTACAGAGGTAGATGCAGCCATTTCATTTGGTAAAGGGTTAATGATTTCTGGAAAAGTACACTTATTTCAGCAAGTTTTGTGACATTTCAACATTATTTTGTTTGAGTATTGTTCAAAGATGAAAGTTACGTGTGACATTATACAATTATTGACTTTACTTGAGGTTGACACAAGGAATTATCAACCTTAGAAAAGTAATATTCACCGAGGTCGTAAGGCCAAGGTGAATATTATTTTTCAAAGGTTGATAATTCCTCATATCAACCTCAAGGAAAGTCAATTATTGTTTTATTATTATGACAGAAAAAATCATTTGCAACATATTCATATGCAACAAAATAAATTTAAATTCAACACATTTTTATATATAAGAAGCAATGTGCAGTAACACCGTATTATTTGATAATAATTTTATGTTACTATTAAACACTAACTCATTTGTTTGTTTTTTAATTGGGGTTTAGTGACACTTTCAACAGCTAAGGTCATAATATGTTTGAACCAAACTATATATAATGGATTAAAAGTTAGGGTGCACAGTGGCTTAAATGGTAGAGTGCTGGAAGCCCATATTTGGGCTTTACTCTGACGTGTCAGTACCAGCACTTAAAGGCTTCATATTTTGTGAATGTTGTTCATACCACCTTTGAAGTGAAATTATTTAGTCTGATAGGATTTGCCATATTACAATTGACGCCTATTGGCACTCTCCCATAAATTGTAACAAGGCAAACATATGTGAACAAGTTTTGATGACCAAAAATAATTCAGCACTCAACCAGTTAATGGTAAGAGCGTTGAACTTGTGATCAAAAAGGTCAATGGGTTGATCCTAATCGCGTCATCAACATATGTCAGACTCCCCAACATACTACCTCCACACAAGCAGAGTTAGCATTGGTTGAAGACAAGTACATCATTGATTTGCAGTACACCTTAGAACACAGCGAAACCATGCCCCCATGTGAGTAACTGGATTTAAGTGCCTTGCCCAAGGACACAATGCAGTCAGCCCAGGACCATGGACCTTTCAGTTTGAAGTCCCAATTCTGTAACTGGGGCTGTCACGATTTTTTAATTTAGGAATCGATTAATCGTTGCAAATAATCGATGATAATCGATTGATTGTACCTTGTATCAGTGTAATAATCAAGACCGTTTGGCAGTTGCGAACTTCACAACTGCCGACCGGTCTTGATTATTACACTGACGGTTCAAAAGTTCAGAACATCAAAGCTTTGATGAATGTACCTGAAAGACAAATGCTTCCAATAGCTTCTTGGGGTTTAATATCGATGTTCTTAACTCTTTACCTTTAGAAACAATAGTTTTTTCAACATATTTTCTTTTAATTATTAAACGTCTAAAACGGGATATAATTTACCGATTATTCGACAATGAAAAATACTAATCGATTTTGACGTGACCAATCAACAATCGATTAATCGTGACAGCCCTATCCATAACCACTGAGACACCACACTCCCTGCTCTTAGCTTGAACGGCTGCTAATTCCACTTATTTATGCACATGTGCGTATTTTTACGTTGTAAAGCACTTCGAGCCTTGTGGGATGAGGCGCTATATAAGAACAATTTATTATTATTATTATTATTATTATTATTATTATTAGGGTGGATGAGCAAGGTGGAGGGTCTGACAGTTACTTGCTATTTCTCTCCAGCTTCCTCCACCCATACAACTGTTTGACACAATATGACCCGGACTACTGAAAGTCTCATTAGACCCCAATTAACAAACAAACAAACAAATGATGGTTTCAGTGAAACTTTTGGCCTGTCAATTGCATATGGGTCCGAGAATAAATCCTTGTTAACTGAATATTTATTCATTTATTTCTCGGTTCGAATTCCACCTGCGGGAACTGCATTGTGTTGTTGGGCAAGACACTTCACCCCCATAGCCCACATGGGGGCATGATGGTGCTGTGTTCTAAGGCATACTGCATATCAATGGTGCACCTGTCTTCAGCCAATGCAAACTCTATCTGCTTGTGTAGAGTTAGTATGTTGGGGAGCTGGCAATTGCTCACTGTTGCACGTTGGGTCTCTCCAGGTGCTCTGGCTTCCTCCACCTATAAAACTGTCATGATTGTGACAACAATATGGAGATAAAGCCAAGTTTAGTCAATCGTTTAAACCCATGCTGCCCATTTTATAAGACATCCACCCCAAGCATTGATGACTGGGTCCTATTTCACCAGTAAAACAGTGCTTGTTTACCACAGTAAACAAGCACTGCTTCACTTCCTGGGGGTTCCCATATTTGAATAAAAAATATTGGAAGACACTAGAAACTTAAGTAATCTCCTTTGCTCTTCAGATTAAGTTAGAATTTCAAATGTAAAAACTAAGTCCAGTATATAGTTCTATCAAGCAAAGTATAATGGATAAATATAAGATTTTCCCCTGAGTAAAGAAAGTAAGATAAGTATAGCTTATATGAATATTTAAGTTAATCACATATAGTTTTGAATATTTTAGTTAACCCTTAAAGAGTCAGATTAATTTTAAGATAACTACATATACATATGTATGTCCAGAGCTTCAGACGACCCCAGTGTTTTTTTTCAATTATTGTTGGCTGCCTGTACCAAGGTTCCCACTGGTTTCAGATAATCAAATTCAAGAACTATTTCAATGACTCTGACCATGATTTTCAAGGCCTATTAAAATTTTTCTATCAACTTACATTATCATGAACAACACAAAGAATTTTAGCCTTGAGAACCTGATTTCTGGAAAATCCTACTAGCCAGATACGCATCATCTCTTGAGAGCAATATAGTACCATCTGCAATGCTGAAGCATTGCAGATGGTACTTTGTTGCACTCAAGGGACAATATAGAGATCAAAGAGTTGTGGTTCCTGACAAATTTTGTGACATCGATTGTATGTGGAGGGGAAACTTCTTGTTGATACACAAATTTTTTACATTAACTTTATTTTCTAGGTGAACTGAATTCAAATACTTGTCAAAGGGGTGTTGGAAAATGAAGTATTTTTCAAGAATAGAAATGATTTTCATGAAGGATGCACAATTCCAGGACTTTTCATTGAGTGGGAAGCTATGTACAGGCAACCAACACTAATGTAAAAACTCTGTCAAGATAAATGCAGCCTACCAGTAGAGTTCTCAAGAAGGATACACTTCCGGACAATTTTTAAAAGCAATAAAAAAGTGTACGTTTGAGACTTTATGGAGCCTGAGGGTTAATCACATATCAATTACTATGTTTCCATTGTATAAGAAAATATATCTATTCTCCCTGTCAGAATTTAAATAATGGAATGTTAATGAACTGATTAAACACGTTACATGTACTAATGATTTTTAGTTACAAGCTTGCACTACAAAACATATCTGTGTAACAGGAATACAAAATCAATCTCAAAATTGAGTGATAACTAAGATCAAAATATAACAACATGTTACAATGTACTAAAAAGGATCCTAGTTTAAAAAAGTTTGGGGAGCTAGTTGCTAGGGCTGCACAGTATTCGGATTTGAGTACCGGTGACAGTATTGAAAACAATACCGTGGTATATCGGTATACCGTGAAACAGTTAAGATTGAAAGCAAAATAAAACTGAAATACTTTACTATTCTGTAAGCCCTTGATAAATGCGATGTACACAGTTCCACCGTACCAGATGAAAAACAACTCATGAAATTCAGTACATTCAGAGTGTTGAGTTTACTTTGGATGTAAAAGAATTTCGATGTTCATTAATTGACACAGTGTTGGTATCAAAAGCCTGGCTCAATAATCAAACGCTTATCGAGACAAGGGAGGTCGACCATGTTTTTACAGGAGTTAAACTGACAAAGACTAATTTACTTGTATACAGGTTTCTATCGGATGAAAGCGAGTAAGCCAACTAATAACTTTATGGCTTATTTTCGTAACAATAGGTTCAATAACTTTACAGACATGGATTAGTCTTTCATTGAATCCATTCAAATCACTTATTTCCCCAAGGCAGTAAGTAATACGCCTATCTATAACTCCAAAAATATTTTTTTTATTGATGATATCCCTTGAATTTAATATGTGTTTTCCCTATTTTCGCTCATTATATATATTTTTATTTCAAGAACACGCGAATTTCAAATCATAATACCGGGTCCAAAAATTGTATACCGTTACTCACAATATACCGGTATTCATTTTTGATGGACAGTTTTAACCAGTGACAACTTCAATACTTGTACTAACCGGTGTACCGTAATAACGTGCAGCCCTACTAGTTGCCCAGTTCCACAAACAGGAAGCACACATGTAATTTACAAACTGAGGAGTTGAAAAAACAAATTTCAAACACTCCAACAAATCATATCATATGACCCATCATTGGAATGAGCCCATTGCGATAATTCCATGAGAGGGCCACATGATATGCTTTTGGTGAAATTTTTAATAAATTTGAAAAGACTTATAAATAACAAATTTTGTTGTCAAGTGCGATGGGTAATGGGTTAACCCTTTACCCAATGCAGACAATATCATAATCTATTATTTTAAACATAATTTTTTTTCAAATTGTTCAAACAATTTCAACTAAACCATATCATGTGGCCCCTCTTTGGAATGAGCTTGAGGAGCTCGTTCCAATGAGGGGTCACATGATATGGAACACTCTTGCTTCTAAGAATGGGAGTTGTTTTGTTTTCTTTACTGTGAGAACAGGGTGATATGTCTTAAGAAATCTGAAATGTTTGCATGGGTGTCATTTATTTATTCAGTGGGAGTTCAATGACACTTTTGACTGCCACGGTTACCTCAGATCACAAACAAAATTTTATGGGTGGAGGAAACTGGAGTACCTGGGGACGACCACTGAGCAATGGCTCAAAACTGTCAGGCACAAGCAGGGTTAGCACTGGTTGAAGACAGGTGCACCATCAATGAGGAGTACGCCTTAGTACACAGTGTTGTGCCCCCATGTGGGCGATCAGGATTCAGTGCCTTGCCCAAGGAGACAATCCAGTTACCCCTCCATGGATGTTAATAATTGGCCTACTCTCCATATACTTTCCACCACTTTCTGTGAAGATTAGGTTAGCACTAAATATTAGAAGAGTAGAGTTCCTGCCTGGACAATACAAACACAGAACGACGAATGGGCCAAGAGTTTTATCATTCCACGCGGGCACAAGTGCCATATCGATAAACCCATTCACACACATATGTCATTCTGCGTTTATTACATGCCTTCACATCTAAAATTATTAGAAGGACACTCAGCAATTCATTTGACAACTATCAACAAAAATAACACATCTTATCGTCAACCAAATTTGCGAGGAGAACCCATGTTACTACTTCGTCCCCCGAGTTCAAATGTGTTATATGTGCCTACTGGCACAATATTTATTTATTTATTGATGTTTAAGGCAGGGGTCAGCCTGGCAGCTGATTTTAGGGAGAAGTGACTTCTCCCTCCAGAGACTTTTGGGAGAAGTCAGGATCCAGGAGGGAGAAGTCAGTGGACATGAAGGAGAAATCAGAAAAAAACATAAAACGCATCGTGATAAAATAAATGAACATAGAGGACACAATTGTGGAGAAAAAAAAAAAAAAAAAGTTATACAAACATACATACACACACAAAACCAGTCAGATGGTATATAACAGAATGTAGGTTAAAATCCCACCTCCCCCCCCCCCCCCCACCCCACAAAAAACTGTGTCGTTCATGGTTTCTGAATACCCCCTAACCCTTTGCCTTACAGTGATGACTAAGGTTACCATGCAGTTGTATTGTATTTGCCTCAACGTTGTGGATTTGAAATTTAGTATGACCCATGGTGAGAGTGTTCTTCTCTGTGATAGAAGGTATATTCTTTTTAAAAAAAATATTTAAAGTGTTTAAAATAAATTTCAAGTTCATATAAGAAGCTGGGTCATTCATGGTTTCTGAATGCCCTAACTGAGTTGAAAAGCGTAGTTAAAAAAGTTTTCGATATCCTTCGTAAATTAAGCGTTATTAACAATTTGAGTTAATTTATTTCTTAGGTAAATGACAAAATATTTCAGTTGTCTCCCTTCCCGGCTGCGCTGGGTAATAATGCACTGTTCAGAAAACTGACAATTTCTGCCAACCATCTTACACTGACACGTGCGATTGGTGCTTTGAAGGTCTGCCATTCTTATGTATCCAAAAACCTGTGATTTCTATTGTAGCCTTATTAAATTTAACCCCCTTCCAACACAACTTCACAAGTTTTCAAAGAAAAACATTCAATGCAAATTGCGGGGCGAATTTCAATGCAACCAAATTTTCAGTGGAACAGAGCGTAACCGCAAGCAATTTCGATATGGACGAACTGTCTCCAATACATTTTTTTTGTTTTGAAACGGTGGTTAACTTTAATAAATTCTAATTAACTCGATGCGTTGTCTTGTGTGCTTCGTTGTTTTGGCTGGCACTTTGTTTTTAAATAACCATTTTGTGCTGGTTGCTATCAGTTGGGGCGAATTGTTCGAACGACTACGCCATTACACTTCTTTTCAGAAATATAAAATTGGGCTAGTTTAGGCTATTTTCGTAGCCGTGTGACGGACTTTAACAGCAGCCGTGTTTACTTTTTTTGCGAATGCGGAAGCGGGTGTTTTTAAAAAATAAAACACAAGAAAATACAGTAAACTGCCATGTCTCCTAAGGAAGTTTTGGAGGACGACTTGAATTTCGCCCCCAATGTAAGCCAAGGCGACTTGAGGAATGACAAGGCGACTTCTTCGCCTAAGTCGCCCACTCGGCTGACCCCTGGTTTAAGGTCACATATTTATGCACAATGGCTAATCATGACTGTGACAGTTTTACGGGTGGAGGAAGCCTGAGTACCCGGAGAGAACCACCAAGCAACGACGAGCAGCTGCCAGCTCCCCAACATTGTAGCTCCGCACTGCAGCACAGACAGGGTTAGATTGGTTGAAGACATGCGTACCATCGATGTGCAGTACGCCTTTGTACATGGCGTCATCGGGCCCCCACGCGGGCAATGGAGATGAAGTGTCTTGCCCAAGGATACAACCCGGTTGCCGCAGGTGGGATTCGAACCGAGGACCTCTCGGCTTGCAGCCTGCACCTCTACCAACTGAGCCACCGCGCTCCCGCCTACTGGCACAAAGAACACATTGCAACTCTGGGGATGATTTTCAGCTATCTCTGACGATTCAAATTATAATTGCATTGCATGATTTGTAGAAAATTCCAGTGAAATTTTGCATCTACATGTATTTAAAAATAGTTCATCAACAACATATGTGCAGAACAGATTTTCATTTTCTGCATGGTTTAGTGTTGCTGTAGATGGGGATTTCATAGAATAGGCATGTAATAAATGTACAGTGCTCAAAATAACTTTTTATTCTATGCGTAGCAAAATGCTACACACTTCCAAAAAATGAATAGCATTTTGTAAAAATTCCATAGCTATTTTTGTATACCAGAGTTATGTTATGCTGTTTTGTATTGAATTCTTCTAAGTAGATAGAATAGTTTCCATCCATTTCTGGGTATTTCCAAATGATCTGCAACACATGAAACATTTACTGTGTTTTTTTTAACTGAACTGCCTTTGAGGGTGGCATGGACTTGGATATTTTCAAATGACGTCTTGGTTGTTTAACAGAGTTCTCAAAATGGAAGTTGGGATTTTTAATTTGATGGGCTTGAAGTTATTTTTAATGGACATTTTATGCAAAATGTTGTAAAAACAGGAAAAATTAAACCAATAGAATTCATCTTACATATGAAGTTGCTAATGATGCTTGATGGAGAGTTATTCTGAGTTTTGCCTGGAATGTTCCACAATCAGAAGTAAAGCATCAGTGAACTAGTTTTCAAATTTGTTTGCAAATTTTCATTTACATTTTGCGATACAAGATAATCAACTGCAGCCTAATAGGCTGCAGTTGATTATCTTGTATCGCAATTTGCTATACATACATGTAATTGAACATTGTGTAGCTTTTTGCAAGTTTTGCATAGCAAAAAGTGATGCGACACCGCTTATTTTGAGCCCTGTAAATGTAAGTGTTAGTACTGCAGTGATAATGCAATAAGGACATGCGAGGTTTTAGCCAATGAATAATCCGGTTAAACCTGTAGGTCCACTGGCAGAAACTTTGCTTGTGATTCTGCTACATGTATTTGAAGGATAATTAGTGTTTTACTGAATAAAAATATGAATACAAGCATTTATAAAATTCAATTAATACTGAATAAAACTGAATTGACAAACTATTCAAATATGAATGAAAATGAATACCCCACCCTTGAATGGAATGAGTTTGTTGAGATCGTTCAACAAGGGTTCATACACTATGTTTTTTTCAGTAAAAAGAAAATTCAGTTTAGGCTACCCAAAATAAATTGATTGATTCTCAGGTAATTTTTTTTTTGAAGTCAACGAAGGGTGGAAGGTTTTATATCTTTCCTTTTCTTCAATATAATGAGTATGGACTGAGAGGCTGTTCACTGTCTTTTCACATACAAAATATACAGAAAGGGCATCATTATACACATTAACTTATTTAGTTTTAACCTTCAAGGGCTTAATTCTGACTTTCATCATTTTTTGCAGCAACAAAACAGGTGCCCCCATCATGCTGTCTCTGGAAAACTTACAAGTTACATTTTAAGTGCCTGGACAGTTGTTTCTAGGAAAGTCATACCTAAATACAACTGCAAAGCCACAGGATGTGGACCATCTGCAATTATGCTCTCCAGATTTAAGTTATATACAGTAGAACCTGTCTTGAGAAATCGCCCTTTAGGCCACACAAAAGTGGTCTCTCAAGACTGGTGGTCTCTCATAACAGGTTTCAGGGTTTCTCAAGTCAGTGAATAACCAACCACAAAATTCAGAAATGGAAAAGAATGGATTTTTGTAATGACTTTGTAGTTGTTCTTTTTTATGAATTTTTTGTTTCAAATTGAAATGAACTGTTATAAAAATTATAAAAATAAATTAGTGTTGAAAATCTTCATTGAAGATTTTCAACACAAATTTATTTTTATAATCCTATTTGTCACGTTTCGGGTATGTCTGAAATTGTTTATTCAGCTATAATCCTAATCTTTTCACAGGGGTCTTATAAAAAAACATCTCAATCTTTAATGAGTTATGTAACTGAATAGCAATTGAAACACAATTAAGAGCTTTTAATACTTTTAATTATGTTAGTATAACCACAATGGATTTTCCAATTCCAGAACAGGTAAAAAGTTTTTGTCATGGTTTCAGTCTTCAATGGGGCGGTCTCTCAAGACAGGTCCATTATGGCATAAAAATACAAGTTGGTACCAGGACACAGTGGTCTCTTCATCTCCGAAGTGGCAGACTACACTTGCCTGAAAATCCAGATCAACTGCACCCTCGGGGAGAGGTAGTACCTTTGTGAGAGGACCCAACCTCCCACACTGGTCCTCACCTGAGGGTTCAACCGACATCAGTCAAGGAGACCATCACAACTGGTGACACCTGCCAAGTACCTGAACCTGTTCCTCCTTCAACACGAGTAGACATGTGGAAATTAGCCATTTACAGTTACTGAGGGTCGAAAGGGGCTTGTTCCCCATACCGTCCCTGCGCGCCTTCGGCACGTTAAACCATTCCATTTGTGGTCTCTCAAGTCAGGTGGTCTCTCAAGACAGGTGGTCTCCCATACTAGGTCCATTATAAAGTAAAACCAATCGGTGCCTGGCAGATGTGGTCTCTCAAGACAGCTGGTCTCTCAAGACAGGTGGTCTCTCAAGACAGTGGTCTCTCAAGACCGGTTTTACTGTACATCAATAGAAAAACATAAAAAGTTTTGAGTCTCCTAATTTTGTATGTTGGAACTCACTGCAAGGCAATAACAACGTGCAATGATGGGGAGGGGGGTCAATTTCAGTGAGACATTGCCTGAGAATCAAAACATTTGTTTTTTTTTTGCTTCAAATTCAACATTTTTTTTTTCAAGTGCCATCTGCTATTCCTGTTAGATGAAGGGTTAAAACTGTGAGCAAGTATCCTCAGTGATTGTGTGTTCTTAAGAAATGAGGCATCTTAATTAGCGTTGAGGTGTTTTTGGTCATGGATGAGACACTTTAAAGCCCAAAACATCTCACTCCAGACTGAAATAGTCCAAGGCAAAATCACCATGAAACAGACTCCCTTCCACATAACAAATACATCTCTCATGTAATTATTGAGATATGAGTGGGGTTTTTTATCCTTTTTATCCCATAAATGGCTGTTTATTTGAACAATAAAGACCTTGGATAAATTTTTGCTTTATTCACCTAGTAGGGTGATAAATTTTCCCCATAGGTTTAACACTGAAAGAATGTATTCCCCTAGTAGCGACGAACTTGTTGACCTCTGGCCTCTACAACATTTCTCTAGCATAATTAATAATTCGATTGTTGATTTCTTTAAATCTTTTTGAAAGTATTACACAATGCCAGTAGAAAACACCACCCACTGCTCATATAATAAAATATTTTTGCAAGTTTAGCTCAAGTTTGTAGGGGAATTATTTTTAGACAGAAATGTATTACTGCGCCTTGTTTATTTTTGCCAATTTTGCTGGTCGTGTGAATTGGACCAATGTGCTCCTCACTTCTTGCTGCTTTTTGTAGCGAATTATAGCACGATTTTGCCGCGACTGCCTTGTAGAAGACTTATGGGATAAATAAAATAAACGGTGTAGTGTTTTCAAGTAAAAAATTTATTCTACTCGTAGAATTAAGAATGAAACCGACTCGCCAGAGGCTCGTCAGTTTCATTCTTAATCCTACTCGTAGAATAAATTTTTTACTTGAAAACACTATACGTTTATTCTATATTTATACACAACTCAAAATTTGCGAAGTATTACTTCCACCCGATCTATATATCTGTTCCAGGCACATCAAAGTACTGCTGGTCCCAACATAATCGGTACCAGGATATGACAGAGCCTGTCCCGATGAAATCGGAGGCGGTACTGGGACAAATCAATAAATGGTTGACATATCGCAACCAGATGGGAGAAAATAACATTTAAACCACCCCAGTCCCTAAACAAACATGGCATTAGCCAATTATTCTGCGGTGACATCAAAGTAATCATAAAGCACGAAGATCATGCTTTATGAATACTATGATGTCGACACAGAATATTTTCTTTTAAGTAGCCAATGATGGCACTTTATTGTCTTTGATACGTTTGAAAAGTCAAAATGATCGGCTTTATCGAGGACATAGTGCAGGCAGAACACATACCTGTAGAGTGCTTTGATATGTTAATTCACAAAGAAGTTAAAAGTATGTTGTCTAAGTGTGCTATACACGATTATCAGACTGTTTACCCTCGTTCCATTAGGAATTTCCTCATAAAATAATTTTCCCAGTACCGGTGGGACAAAAGCTGTCATCTGCAAAATGAGGTCCCCAGAGGGTGAATTTAGTGATGCTACCCTGCATAGCAGGGTAGCATCACTAGATTTACCCTCTGTGAACCTCAATATGAATCAGGGTCTCAAGAATAAACAAAAAAGAGGTACCCAGAGGATAAATTGGCCCACAGTATGGGATAGCATCATCAAATTCATCCTCTGGGCACCTCATTCTGCAAATGTCAGACTGCTTATTTTCAGGCCTGTACCGAAATGGTTGACATGCCTGATCTGTTCATTGAAGATGAATGAGTACATTGTTTATTTGTTCATTGGGAATTAATGGCACTTTCAACAACCTGGGTCATACCACGCCAGACAATGTTTTGAGGTGAAGGAAATAAGATTATCTGGAGAGCAGTATTTTATCTAGTAACCATCTTTTGGATGGGCAGATTTTCTTCATTGCTTCAAATGGCCTTAGCCGCAAATGGACAGGTGTTGGTCCACACATTAACTAAAAGGCTGTAGTTTATTACATACCAAACTAATAAAACATTACTGCCTTACAGGCCATATTTGGACCTGACAGATCCATAAAAAGTGAGAGGTCCAATGAGAACGAAGTCACTGGATTACATTATGGAAAAAACACAAAATAGATTTATATCATTTGAACATTAAATCCTTCTTTCCTTCAACCAATGCTAACCCTACATGTTCTGGGTTAGTAAAATGGACAGTCTGACAGTTACTCACCATTGATCAGTGGTTCTCTCATCCACTCCAAGTTCCTCCAGTCGTAAAATATGATCCAGGTTGCTAAACCTGAACACACAAATGTGCAAATGCACACATTTACCTTTTGTCAATGAGTAAGGGTGATTACCAAGAAAGTTTAAATAGTATATTTTCAGTTCCTGAGGTTCCTAGAGGGTCCAAGGAAAAACTCAACCAGTTCAGAATATTGAACTTTTGGTGGGATCATAAATCCAAGAAAGGTTGTTTGAAGAGATTTGAATCTTACCTGGCTGTTAAAGGAAATTGCATAACAAATATCAAAGTTTTGTGACTGGTGTTTTACAGGAAGATTTTTAAAGATTTTATGCATTTTAACCACTGCAGTAAGTTCACAGGTGTATGCAACTTTTTAACAATCAAGCATGGAAGGAAAGGGTATTGTCCAAAGATAATTTATGCAACGTTCAGAAGAATTTGAACCCGTGGCTTTGACAATGAAGGTGAATATGAAAAAGTTAATGACAGATGACAGACGATAGAGCAATGGAGAATGCCAAGTGATGGTAATTGCTAATCTGACTTTCAGTCAGGTGAGCTAACAAGAAGAAACCTTGGAAAGTTGAAAAATTGTGTTTGCCCATTCCAGTGACTTTCATTTGTGATAATGTAAGTCCAACGTATGGCCAAATTGTGAAACACGATACTTATACTCATTCAGTCCCCTGTTTTTCAAACCTTGAACTTGGCCATAAGATATTATGCTATTAAATAAAATACTGAATTTAAAAAAGATATGTACAATTATTTGGTGTCAACCTTGTCTTCAATAAATTTGAAGATTTTGCTAACAGAAGCTATAAATACCATTGTTTGAGGAGTATGCATAGTGATTTAACACTTTTGTCGCTCTCAAACTGGGAATTTACTAGGGTCCTGTGAATATTCGAGATTCAATTCAAAATTGATACCATACGTCTGCTTGAGGATCGATCCCGAATCAGGCTTATGATTCAATTTTTTCGAGTCTCTCATACTAATTTCAATTTGTTACATTTCCAACAAAAATTGGATAAAATTGACATTAGACAATTCATTCATGAAGGCTCAATTCATATTTAATTGAGTAATTGACAATGGTTAATTGTTAGGTAAGTACTAGTAGGGAATTTTGTCCAGAACATTATCCATAGTTTTAGTTTTTGAAGGCTTAACTTGTTACTATTCACGTTCTTAAGAACGTGAATAGTAACAAGTTAAGCCATCAAAAATTACAACTATGGATGATAGGCCTAGTTGTTTCAGTGACACTGCTACAGAGGATATTTATTTATTGGTGTTTAAGGTGTCAGACAGTCCTGTAAGGGTCATCACAGTGTACTATAACTTCTGTTTGGTGCAATATGAAATAACTTGTCTATTAAGATTCGCTTAAAAAAAAATGTGTGATTTGCAGATGATCTAGAATTTACCCAATCACAATTTACAAATGGCATAGTGAATGTCTGAATACCCAAGATGCCATTTGTAATATAATCACCATTCTTTCTGGATTCTGTAGCACTCAGAGAATTTGAAAATGTGAGGTCCTTGCCAATTTCTGGTGAAATGCCATATCTAGAATTTAGTGATACAATCTTTGGTAATTAACATTAATTCAATGTGTCCAAAGAAAGATCATAAGAATCAAACAGATACACCACTGCTAAAATTCTGTGAAATTCAGGCCAGCACAAATTTGGACCACAATGACTTCCTTTGTGTATCGGTCATCTCAAAAGAAATAGAGGGATCAACCTTTTGTCTGCCCCAAATACACTTTAACCCTTTACCCAATGGATCAGCCACATCCGCACGCGTAATATGCAACTTCAGCAGCTGAAAAAATACTACTGTTAAAAAAATTTCAACAAAACCATACCATGTGACCCCTCTTTGGAACGATCTCATCGAGCTCGTTCCAATGAGGGGTCACATGATATGGTTTTGTTGAAATTTTTTTAAAAATTTAAAAAAATGATTTGAAATAATAAATTTTGATATTGTCTGCATTGGGTAAAGGGTTAATTTGCTTTTGGAATATATTTGTCAACTTTTTTCATTCATGATTTCTTTTATTATGACAATAACATTTTTGACATTGACACTGCATTATATAATATACTGTTAGAAAGAACTCTTGGAGTATAACAATGCACAGAACTCATTGTCACAAGGATGTGGTTTAAAATTAAGGACTTTCAATGATCCTTTTCAAGCCACTTTCAAGGACCCATAAAATGATACATTGTTAACTGAATATAATTTTGAAGCACCAAGCCATTTACCATACCTTCAGTACAAATTTGACCTGTTAATTGTAAATATCTTACAGAGTAAATCTCCTGTTACAGTTAAAACTAGAAGTCCTGTCACGGACTGTGCGCTTATCTAGGCTTAATTGCGCGTGGGAATTGCGCGCAATTGCCATATCGAATGGCATCAAAGCACGGCAGGTTCTCCTGGTTACTCATAGGAAACACAGGCAATGTTTCTGCCAATGGACCTCCGGGTTACCCGGAGATCCATTGGCTGAAGCATTGCTTGTGCACAGGCCATATGTACAGAATTTAATAGCCTTACTATGGTCTTGACATGTAGATTAATGTACAGATCGACTTGCTATTTGTGCGCAATTCATGACAGGACTTCTAGTTTTAACTGTAACTGAATAAAAAGTCATGTAAATTGTCTAGAAATTACCTAGACATTCACCAAATTCTCCTTGTTTGTAACTTTTTACTCAATGTAAAGTCCAAAACTAGCCTGTAATATTCCCAAAAAGCATTTAAACTCAGCTTATCACACCTCATTGGAATAGATTGTGTAAATGTCTTTTTAATAGTTACATTGTTAATGTAGTTATACGTTTTGGGTCCAAATACTCAATTCTCATTGGTCAGCTGGATGAAAACATCATGACCAAATGTAATTCATTTTCCAATGAATACATTTGGTCGAACTTTGACCCGCATTTACAGTACAGCACAGTTGACAGAATGTAATTCAGGCGGTGTTTGGGCGGGTTTATAACTTTTAGCGCCTCTCGCATTGATCAGTGATTATATAGTTTACTGATATGTTAAATAAATTGTGTTGAACATTTCAAGTTTCGTTGCGAAAGACAGCAATTTGACAAATTTGGGTCAATGCCGAAAACCAGTGCTCAACTCAGAGTTGTGCACTTTGTCTTTTGTGTAAGGGTGGTTTTCCGCCTCGTTTGTTCGTACATGTTTTATTTCGTCTTTCTGCTTTGTTGTTTGGTAAAAAGTAGTTTAAACAGTTACGAAATGTATTTATGTGTAATTCTTAAGTGAATTCCAAAAAAAAAACCAAAAACAAATTCTATTTTCAACTGATAGATTGCTTATAGTTGACTCCTCATGAAAGACCCCACAAAAAACCTACTTCCCTCCTCTAAATTTCATTTGTCATTGATCGCTTTCCTCTTCTGAAGAATGTTCTTATAGCTTGCCACTTTGAAGGATACCTACGGAAGTACAGTAATGAACCAACAATCACCACTATAATAACTATACACATGATTGTTACTCCTACAATCAGACCCACATTAGTACTGGAACGTGCCACATAAGTACCACCACTGTCTACCTGAAACATTGCTCTACCTTTGTCCACTGTTGCTTCAACTTTGGTCCATGTATGGAAATCTGGGCCTGTTGAGCGGTAAATGTTGACACCACTCAGTCCTGAATCGACATCCATGGACACTTTGAATTTTTTGTCATCTGAGAGTTTTTTCTGAGGAATGATAACCAGATAATCACTTGCATAACCATCACCAATCTGAAAAAAGGAAATTCATTTTTTAGGATTCATACACTCATGAGAGAAGAAATATTCTTGACTTTTGAGACTTTTCTAGAGAATTTTCAAGCACTTTCCCTGATCTGCATAATTGGATCCAGTTAATTTTAGTTTGTGCCTTGTGACATATTGGTGAACTGTAGAGCTGTAGGTTAACCGAAACCGAACCGAGGTTTTTATTTTTTTTAAAAAACAGAAACCGAAAGTGTCGACATCCCGTAATCTAAGGTTTTTCGTTTTTCATTAAATACTCTCTTGCTGCAGAAATTCACAGAATGTAGCCATTCCAGAGTAGTGAGAGTACCCAGACACTGCCAAAGGCAGAGTCTGGGTGCTCTCACTACTCTGGGAAGGCTACATTCTGTGAATTTCCGACATTTCAGTTTAGTTGTGTTTGCAGCTTTCCTCAAGTTGCGTACATTGTAGGTGTCAGACCTTGAAAAATGGTCAAGCACAATAAAAGTTCTGTATATTTAGGTAATTATTATATTGGCCTTCTTGATTCTTCATGTATTATAGCTTATTTCGGGCATTCATTGAGTTTCACTACCATTCAGTTATGACTCTGGACATAAGAATGAGTTTTATTGAATTTTACTTGGCCTCATGAACAAACCGAAAACCGAACCGAACCGAGGTTTTACTCCACCTGAAAAACCAAAACCGAAACCGAACAAGAAATTTAAAAACCTACAGCTCTAGTGAACTGGATGTAACAATTTGTCCCCATTCATTATACCCTGAATGTTGAGTGTATATAACATTACCCGATATAACACAGGCATTAAAACGTGCTAGAAAAGCCACACACGTTGAATCAAGTCTACATATTAGAATGGCATGGAAGAATGCTTCTGATTGTTAGTTTCAAATCTGATTGATGTTGTGGAGAAAATGAAATGCTTTGATACAAAACAACAGTGTCAAACAAGAAAGAAAACGGACAGGGAAAGGTGAAATTTTTCTTTAAAATTCAAAGTTTCATTCAATTAATTTATGTTTAATCCTGGTATAAATACAGAACACAACTCTGGTACGGTATGGGTGACCGAAATCAACAACCCTCGTTGATTCCTGTCCCCTGTACACTACAGTTAAAACTAGAAGTCCTGTCATGAAATGCGCACAAATGGCACGTTGATATGCGCGTTAATGTGCGTGTTATGGCCCAAGTAAAGCTATCAAATTCAGTACATATAGCCTGTGCACAAGCAATGTTTCAGCCAATGGACCTCCGGGTAACCCGGAGGTCCATTGGCAGAAACATTGCATGTGTTTGCTATGAGTAACCAGGAGAACCTGCCGTGCTTTGGATGCCATTCAATATGGCAATTCCAACGCGCAATTAAGCCTAAATAAGCACACAATTCGTGACAGGACTTCTAGTTTTAACTGTACCTACATAGTGTTCCATCTTATTAATTTCAATTTCCTGGCTATGCTTACTGAGCTCAGGATGCACAGAGAGGCCTGGGGGTGATTTAAATGATTTCTGTAATTATCATGCAAGCTACTAACACAGAAGCTATTCAGTAAACGTTTTTGATATTACATAAATTTATTTATTTATTAAGGTTTAATGACACTTTAACAGCCAAGGTCATATTGTGTCGGTGACAGTTTTGGGTGGAGGAAGCCGGAGTACCCGGAGAGAACCACTGAGCAACAACGACCAGATGCCAGCTCCCTAACATCGTAACTCTGCACTGCAGCACACGCTGGGTTAGATTGGTTGAAGACATGTGCCCCACTGACGCGCAACATGCCTGCACGTCAAAACAGGCTCATTTGAAGTTTGGTGTTCCCCGGGGGTCAGTGCTTGGACCTTTGCTATACGTCATTTATGTTCTGCCCCTTGGCGATATCATCCGCAGACATGGCCTGTCATTCCACGCATGCTACGCAGATGATACACAGCTGTACATACACTTTACACCACAGTCCGATACAATGGCAAAAGAAAAACTTGAAAAGTTAAAAAATTTATAGTAATTTATATATTTTTTATACTTACCAATGACCCAGACTTAGCTGGTGCTAACTCCACAAAAACCAGGGCCAAACACAAATTTTGCCCCCCAATCCCCAAAATTTGCATCCAAAACAAAAAGAAATAATGTCCTAAAGGACCTCCATAATACGACTCTACTGCGCATGCGCAGTGACGCAGTCGTCCCGAAATTGGCGCCAAATATCATTCTTACTGGCAGTGCCTGGTCAGCGCTATGTACTCAGCGGGGAGGCAAGAGTTCCCAACTCAGGGAGGGCCATCCCCGTCTGGGTCATTGGTAAGTATAAAAAATATATAAATTACTATAAATTTTTTAACATTTTTATACTGTACCAATGACCCAGACTTAGCTGAATAGTAAACAGGCTGGAGGGCCTAGGACATAGAGGAAAATCCAATAAGCTCAATTATAAAATAAAGAGATAACCCCTTAAGGAGAAAAGGAGTATTAGGCTTTACATGTATCTTTCTTATTTAATATTTAAATTAGAAAGATACACTACCCTTAATAATTGAGCACAATAACATTCATGTTCTCTATTAATATCCAGTATAACCTTTATACTAATTATTATTAAAACAAGCCAATAAATAAAGTAGTCCAGAGAATTGAGACTCTTTATAATCATTTAAAAGTGTCCGAGTATTGTATATTAAAGCCCGTTTGACACTTGACATATACAAATGCTTCACACCGAGCTACACTTTAAAAATAAGACATGAATGAAATTAAACATTAATATTACACTTTAAAACCATCCCGGAAGCGACTCAGAAATACTGTCTTGGAGGAGGCATTCCCTTGCTTTTCACTATAAAGCAGGTGACCTAAGGGAACACCCGCCCCCCCCCTTCCCCTTGCCCTGGGTCAAATAGCCCAGAGCGAAGAGGGCAGCCGGACGGAGTCACTGCCGGAACAGAAAGCCTGCATAACTATAGTTGCAACTGTTTAGTGGACGACATTCTGAGCAACAGATAACGGACCTAAACAATGCAGGTCTCCAGAAATGGACTCAATATTTCTGAGATAAAAATTAGTAAATGTGGATGGCTGAGACCAATAAGCAGCCTTCATTAAATCTGTAATAGCAACACTATTAGCATAAGCCCAGGAAGTAGAAAGAGCTCTTACTTCATGAGCAGAAATCTTAAGCACAGACTGCTGAGAAGAAGATAAATCTTCATACGCAGTACGGATAGTTAACTGAATCCATCTAGCAATAGAATGGACTGAAATGTCCTTTCTATTAGGCATCAAAGACAGAAAGAAACGTTTCCGTCCCTTTCTGATGAACTGAGATCTCTGTTTATAGATACGTAGTGCTCTAACAGGACAGAGTAAAGGCCTACGCCCGTCTGAAGACGGAAGAGCCTTAATAACAATAGGTTCCGGATATTTATTAGGAGCCTGATTCTTAGCTAAAAAACCGACGTTAGTAGTGAAGGTGATAGTGTTCCCAACACTACGATAATGAGAATCATCCACCGATAGTGCATGAAGCTCACTGACTCTTCTGGCAGAAGAGAAAGCTAAGAGAAAAGCTGTCTTATAAGATAAGAATTTGAAATCTACTGTCCCAAGAGGTTCAAATGGCTTTTCCTTCAATTTAAGGAGAACCCAAGCTAAATTCCACTTAGGAATTAATCTAAGAGTTCTGGGTCTATTTATCGAAAAGTTTCTAACCAATTTCGATAAAGAGACATTAGATCCAATTTGTAAACTATCATGATGTGCATAGGTATCAGATAACATAGATCTATAACCCTTTATAGTAACCGGTTGCAGTTTGATTTCGTCAAACAAGTATACTAGAAAGTTAGCAATGTCTGGTATAGAGGGATCAAATATATCAACAGAATGATCCCTACACCAACGACGGAAAACCTTCCACTTAGCCGCATAGTTTAGCGAAGAGGAGGTCCTCCTACAGTTAGAAATCGCGTCCACTGCTCGTCCTGTAAAGTGCTTGCCATGCAAGAAGGACCGCACAACGGAAAAACGTGAAGGTTGAGACCTTGCGGGTTGTGATGCAGTTGGCGCGATTTCCCCTGCCAAAGAAGATCCTCTCGTGGAGGGAGCTTCCGCGGTAGGTCCCACAACAGACACCTGAGTAGATTTATCCACGGTCTCTGTGGCGACAGAGATGCTACCAACAGAATCTTGCATTGAGATTGTTTTATCTTTAGCAATACTTGTTGAATTAACGGCGCTGGAGGATACGCATATCCTATCATTCCGTCCCAAGGGATCGATAGAGCGTCTACAGTAAATGCTCTTGGATCCGGACACGGGGACACATACGTTTGCAACTGATTGTTGAGATGTGTCGCAAATAAGTCTATCATTGGCCGTTCCCATTGGTAGCAAATCTGATTGAATACTTGTTTGTTGAGAGTCCACTCCGACGGCAACAAGCGACCCTTTCGAGAAAGGGAGTCTGCTAGCACATTCAGACGACCCGGTATGTGACGGACCGAAAGAAGAACGTGATGTTCCAACGCAAACAGAAGGATTCTTTCCGTTAGATTGAACAACGGAACTGAATGAGTGCCTCCCTGATTCCGTATATACGCCACTACTGTCGTATTGTCGGATAGGATTTGAACATGAGCATCGTGAATAATGTCCATCCAGTGACGTAACGCAAGCCAAATTGACATCATTTCCTTGATGTTTATGTGCTTGCACAGGAATTGCGGATCCCAAAGACCCTGGCATCTCGAATCCGTTGGGATTAATGATGCACCCCAACCTGTTTGACTGGCATCCGTCATAATGGTAAAACTCGGATCCGGCAACTGCAGCGGAACTCCTTGAGTTAACCACTGAATGTTTGCCCAAGTCTGAATCTCTTGTTTCACTTGATCTGACAAGAGAACGTCTACATCGAGCGAATGAATTTTCACACTCCAATTCTGAGTCAAGAAAATTTGAAGAGGCCGTGTGCGTAGCCGTCCCATCGGAATGAGATCCGCAGCGGCTCCGCACAGACCTATCAGTCTCATAAATTCTCTCGCTGTGACTTTGTCTGTATTTAGACAATAGCGAGCGTAACAACTGACTAATTTCGCTCTGGTTAACGGCAGACGAACGAGATTGTTGTGCGTCTCGAAGCTCATTCCCAGATGAGTGAATGACTTGGACGGCACCAGATCCGACTTCTCCTCGTTTACTATGAAACCGAGACGTCGGAGCAATAGAAGAAGATTCTGAACATCGTTCTGAAGCGTTAACTCGTTGCCGTACCTCTGAAGAATGTCGTCCAGGTAGGCCGACGTTACCGCAGACGAATGAGCTCGGAAGTAAATCATTACCGAGTTCATTACTCGAGTGAAAGCCCAGGGTGCTAGATTCAATCCGAAGCACATGGCCCGGAACTGATACACCACTCCTAGGACTGCGAAGCGTAGATACTTTCGGAATGTCGGATGTACCATGACGTGAAAGTACGCATCTTTGAGATCTATGCTCGTTGCATAATCGTTCACCCGAATACTCGCTCTGACCGATCGAATCGTCTCCATATAAAACTTCGGAGCGATGATCAGCTTGTTTATCCAGCTCAAATCTATGACTGGACGGAACGAGCCGTCTGGTTTCGGAACCAGAAACAGATGGCTGTAGAATCCCAGCGATTCCTGGTTTTCTACGACCTCTACCGCGTTCTTCATTAAAAGAGACTGCACCTCTGATAGCAGAGCGTCTCTTTTCTGAGGGTTTGACGGAAGATGAGTCCACTTTGGACTTCGAGTTAATGGAGGCTTTCGTTTGAAGGATATCTTTAGACCTTCCGAAGTCACTCCTCTCACCCAAGGGTCGTCTGTAATCGACGCCCACTCTTGAGAAAAACTCGACAACCTTCCGCCAACCGGAACGCGATAGAGGTTTGAGCCATCACCTCCTGGATCTGCGAGGCCTGCGGTAGGAGAAACCACGTCTTCCACGACCCGCACCTCGCCTCGTCGACCTCGGGGCGTCCGACCGATTGTCCCGGCCTGAAGGACGTCCCGAACGAGAGTCGCTATCCTGACGGTCTCTCGAATAAGAGCTAGAGGACGCACCGGAACCTCTATAGGAACCTCTCTTGGGTGGATAAGACCCAGAAGTGCCCGCCTTATTCGTGTCTGCTGAATCCGACCTTTTAGGAGCGGATCTAAACAACAGAGAATCACTAGCTTTCTTTTTAATATTATCATAAATAGCGGAAAGCTTGCCGTCAAAGAGAAGATCTCCTGAGACCGAAGCGACTCTAAGAGAGTTCTTCACCTTAGAATCCACTAGTGTGGATGTAGACAGGGCTGCGTCACGTCTAACCAACTCCAGATTAGCCACTGAAAGGGCGGAGTTACACGTGGAATAAGCTACTGCCCTTGAAAGAAGTCTTAAGGAGGATTGTATATCCTGAAACTCTTCCCCTTGAAGACGCAGTGATAACGCCTTCGTAAGGTGATCTGCGTAAGATAAGGCATCTAAATTGGCTCTGTTAGACGCAATAGCTGTTTCCAACACTGCGGTTGGAATAGAAGCTGACGACGGTAATGATAGCTCTAAGTCTTCCGCCTCGTCGTCCATACGCAGAGGAACTCTCGGTATACCCTGACCTGCCGTGTCGAATTTATTCCTTGCATTAATGAAAGGCAGGTTGAGAGTATTTGCGGACAAGAAGCCTGCTTTCCCTGTCCTGGAAGCAAGTTTAAAAATAGCGTCGTTCAATAATTCAAATGTTCTTGCAACCTTATTGGACTGCGACGGAAACTCGGGAGCGATGTCCCTGAACCGCTCGAAAAAATCAGAGTCCAATGACGCTATAATTCTCCTGTCCGGAAGCGCAGCAGTCTGGCCCGACGGAACAACTTGAGGAAGAAAGTGCCGGATGAAGTCTACGGCAGCTTTGTGTTGTTCCGAAAGGGATAGCTCCAATTCATCCGTATCCCTTTCACCATCCGGTCGGACCTCCCGATGTTCCCGGTCGTCCGCCCCCGATGCTTCGGCGGAGCGTACCGACCCAGCGCCGTCGGATAATTCTCGATCCGACACCGTTTCTGTCGGCTGCTGGGATGCTGCGATAAGCTGTGCTATCTGCACTAGAATGTCCGACGTCGAGACCTGCGGAGGAGCGGTCTTTCGCTGCTTTGCCGAGGGCAGCTCCGCATCGGATGGCTCCCGCATACTTTTCCTATGCGAACGTCCGGAGTCCATCGGTCTCGAGTCCCTGGCTGCCGGATGGTGTGACCTGGTCGCCGAATAATCCTTCCTCGGCGAAGCTGGCAAGATATCGGAGGTCACGCAGCCAAGGTGCGGTCGTGTGCGCCGGCGAGAAGAGGAAGCCTTAACAGTCTCTGCGGACTGCTTATACAACGGAGCGTCCCGAGCGACGGACGTATGCTCCGCTAAAGACACATTTTGTACCACAACATCTGGTCCCAGATGTTGTTGTACGAGAGAGGGGCCTCTCTCGCTCGCGGCCCGGCTGGACCTGGACGAGCTAGGAACCGGACTAAAAGGCTTCCTCCGTTCTCGTTCACTATCCGCCGTCACTGGGTGTGCATCTATTATTTTTATAGTGCTCGCATCACCCAAAATTTCCTCTTGGACCGCATCGGACGAACCCGGCTGCCGAACCATTCGGTGAATGGACGCTACACCGGGCGAGCTAGCGGACGACATTTGTCTAATCTCCATGAGCACTTTTGCCGCTAGCTCTGTATTTAATTGTGACGACGGACGCACACTTGAAGAGGATAACATGGAAACATCACCCTGTTCTGGTTCCTCTGAAATAGAAACTGAGAGAGTAGAGTGACCTTGTGGAGAAAGAGCCGGCATCGCTCTTTCTCCAGAAACAACATATCGTGACACACGTTTCCAATGTTTCTCATCCCAATGTTCACATACAGGACAGGGATTAATGCGAGAACACTGACTACAATTTATGCAATAATCATGAAAGTCAGAGGAAGATTTCTTCCTATTACAATTTGAACAAGTTCCTTTCATTGTGAAGGAACAACAATAAGTCCTAGTTACTCGCAAAAACCCCTGACACAAAGATACATAATAACATGATCCATTAATAAATGAAAAAACAATTGCAAAACAAAATAATTTTGAAAAAATATTTTTTCAGAGAAGCCCAAGTTGCTGAAAAGTAACGTTGAGCCCCGATGGATCCGATGGCAAAGTGTGGTCAAAAATTTTAAAATTATATAAAATAATTAATGAGACACTTTCGGATATATAAATGTATCTTATAATGAGATAAACTACCTCAAAGACAAACAGCCCCCCTCAAAAAAGGCTGTTGCCAATGAAAACAAACAGTGTAAACACAGAAGAAAACATGACTCCAGGCACTGAAAAAACTGGCCCGGAATCAGTCCTCAATTACACTCTATCTGATGCAAAACAGAGACTCCCAGGGGAGAATCTGCAGAACATCAGATGGAAGATGCAGAACACAAACGTTATACACCCATGGGTGAAAACGTAACTATGGGGAAAATAACAGAAAACATTCTGTAACCAAGCAACTCTCCCAGGGAAATTTTAGAAATGAAACTTCTCAAAAATATGCCAAAAGCATGGGAGAATTGCAAGGGGGGACTTTAGAAGGTTAGGGGAGAGGAAACACTGAATAAGCAGTGCAACAATTAGCAAGAATGACAACAAGAGGCGTTTGCCTCGAAAATAGGCAACTTAACATAATTTTAACAAAAAATTTTAAGTACAGCCCTGATTATTTTTGCCACTTCTTTTTTCCTCTCCTCCTTCTATCCTCCTTAGAATCACATTTTCTCCAAGAATTACGTGTCTGGCATCCTTTAAACTGAGATTTACAAGCACAAAGATCAGTGAGATGTTGACTGATGAAGGGCCAAACAGAGAATGATATTTGGCGCCAATTTCGGGACGACTGCGTCACTGCGCATGCGCAGTAGAGTCGTATTATGGAGGTCCTTTAGGACATTATTTCTTTTTGTTTTGGATGCAAATTTTGGGGATTGGGGGGCAAAATTTGTGTTTGGCCCTGGTTTTTGTGGAGTTAGCACCAGCTAAGTCTGGGTCATTGGTACAGTATAAAAATATGTGTAGCTGATATTAGATCTTGGATGGCAGAAAATTTCTTAAAACTGAATGCTGATAAAACTGAAATCATATACATTGGATTCAGCCATCAGTTATCAAAGTGCTCAAGGCCCGATCTCAACATTGAAGGCAGTACTGTCTCACCATCGACCACGGTACGCAACCTTGGATATTTTATAGATGAGAACCTGTCGGCGGAAAAACATGTCTTGCATGTCTGCAGGGATTCATACTATCATCTCCGAAATATCAGCAGGGTGCGGGGTGTGGTTGATGGGGCAACAGCTAAACAACTTGTCCATGCCTTCATTACAAGTCGCATAGACTATTGCAACTCTCTCCTATTTGGTTGTAAACAGAGCATCATTGACAAAATTGCCACAATACAAAAATGTTCAGCATGTGTAATTATTATGACCAAACGTTCCTGCCACATTACACCTATTCTTAAAAATCTGCACTGGCTGCCTCCGAGGGAACGCATTGAATTCAAAATTCTCATATTAACTTGGAAATGCTTAAAAGGCGAGGCCACACCGTATCTGTCCACTTTGGTTTCACGTTACGAACCCAGTAGATCACTACGTTCAAAAACGTCACACAATCTTGTCCATGCACCAGGTGACCTCACAACAGCTGGCGATCGGGCCTTTTCGGTGGCTGCTCCATTCCATTGGAACCTGCTTCCAAGTGGGCTGAAAGCATCCCAGAGTCTCCCATCTTTCCGATCAGATCTCAAATCACATTTGTTCCAGTGGGTATATAACTTACGATGAAGACCGCTGATTGTGATTCATCCGCTTGGAGACAGTCAATAAATAGGAAATGCAGAGTGATATATATATATAAAGTTGTTTTTTTTTTGTGTGTTGAGCCCAAGAGCTCTATGAGGATTTTTGGCTTTAAACTGCATTTATTATAATTATTTATTAGTGCATGGCGTCATCATGCCCCCATGTGAACAATCAGGGTTAAGTGCCATGCCCAAGGACACAACATGGCAGTCTGAATCTATCGCTCAGTCACCCATCCAAGGACTAACTAAGTCCAAAGTTGCTTAACTTTGGTGATCTTATGAGAACCGGTTACCACAATGCCACCGTGCCCCCGCCATTACATAAATAAAATACGTTCATATGTAGAGGATCTATGTGAGTCATCACTTCAAATCAAAATTTACAAAACGAGTTCAGTAAATTAAGTCTGGACCGAGCTCTAGCTCGGTCCAGACCTAATTTTCTGGGCGAGTTTTGTAAATTCCAAAATAAACTGCAGACGATTCGAAGATTCTACTTATTATCATGAACCAAAACCCCACAAAAGACACTTAAATGGAAAAAAGAAACACACAGCGGCTTCTATGAGAACTGCAATCATGTTACAACTTAAAATGCCTGTCAGGAAATAGTCCCCGATAAAGAATAGATTGCAAAGTATTTAATGACACAAATTTAATGAAATAAGTTTCAATTGAACATCAACTACTTTCACAGACAACAAATGTTTATCATTCCTTATCCCCCAGAGTCTGAATATATGATTATTCTACGGCACTTGATGGGTCTGCATTACCATTTTCAAAGAATGGGGCAACCCTCTTATCCAATGCAGATGATATCAAAATTTATTATTTTAAATATCATTTTAAAATTTTTTTCCAAAAAATGCAACAAAACCATATCATGTGACCCCTCATTGGAACGAGCTCGACGAGTTTGTTCCAATGAGGGGTCACATGATATGGGTTTGTTGAAATATTTTGAAAAATAATATTTTTTCAGCTACTGAATTTGCATATTATGTGGGCAGATGTGGCTGATTTGTTGGGTAAAGGGTTAATAACTGGAAGAAAGATGTGATCATACCATATATCATGAAAATAACATACCCGGTACATGTTCAAATATCATTTGCCCTGAACATCTGGATGACATTTTTGGCTCCCTGAACAACACGCCAAAATAATTTTAGGTGAAGATTTCGTACTTGTCTTATTTTGATAGTACTGAAATATCACAACTTAGGCCAAAAAGTTAATGAAAGTGTCAATGACACTGTAGCTCAACTTGACAAACTTGAACTTGGTAAGTTATAAATGAAATAGCAAAATTGAAATTCACTGGTACCAATGTCATTTTTTTTTGCCAGTGGCAACATTTTTTGACAGAAACCGAAGAAAATCGATAGCTCCCATCTAGAGGCCTCCCCAAACAAGCATGCCAGGTTTCAAAGCAATCCGATCTTAAATGTGCCCTGTAGGGTGTACAAAAGGGAAATATTGTGGTCTGACTAGACTAAATTCTAAGAACGTTGGCCGTGGCAATATTTTTTGACGGAAATTGAAGAAAATCAATAGCTCCCATCCAGAGGTCTCCCCAAACAAGCATATCAGGTTTCAAAGCAATCAAATCATAAATGTGCCCTATAGGGTGTGCCAAAGGGAAATATTGTGGTCTGACTAAACTGAGTTCTAGAAACATTGGCCGCGGCAACATTTTTTGACGGAAATTGAAGAAAATCGATAGCTCCCATCTAGAGGTCGCCCCAAACAAGCATGCCAGGTTTCAAAACAATCCAATCATAAATGTACCCTGTAGGGTGTGCCAAAGGGAAATATTGAGTCTTCTGACTAAACTAAGTTCTAAAAACGTTGGCCACGGCAACATTTTTTGACAGAAATTGAAGAAAATCGATAGCTCCCATCTAGAGGTCCCCCCAAACAAGCATACCAGGTTTCAAAGCAATCTGATCATAAATGGGCCCTGTAGGGTGTGCCAAAGGGAAATATTGAGGTCTGACTAAACTAAGTTCTACGAACGTTGGCCGTGGCAACATTTTTTGCCGGAAATAGAAGAAAATCGATAGCTCCCATCTAGAGGTCACCCTAAATAAGCATACCAGGTTTCAAAGCAATCTAATCATAAATGTGCCCTGTAGGGTGAGCTAAAGGAAAATATTGTGGTCTGACTAAACTAAGTTCTAAAAATGTTGGCTGCGGTAACATTTTTTGATGGAAATTGAAGAAAATCGATAGCTCCCATCTAGAGGTCACCCCAAACAAGCATGCCAGGTTTCAAAGCAATCCGATCATAAATGTGCCCTGAAGGGTGTGCCAAAGGGAAATATTGAGTCTTCTGACTAAACTAAGTTCTAAGAATGTTGGCTGCGGCAACATTTTTTGACGGAAATTGAAGAAAATCAATAGCTCCCATCTAGAGGTCTCCCCAAACAAGCATACCAGGTTTCAAAGCAATCAAATCATAAATGTGCCCTGTAGGGTGTGCCAAAGGAAAATATTGAGTCTTCTGACTAAACTAAGTTCTAAGAACGTTGGCCGCGGCAACATTTTTTGACGGAAATTGAAGAAAATCGATAGCTCCCATCTAGAGGTCTCCCCAAACAAGCATACCAGGTTTCAAAGCAATCAAATCATAAATGTGCCCTGTAGGGTGTGCCAAAGGAAAATATTGAGTCTTCTGACTAAAGTAAGTTCTAAGAACGTTGGCCGCGGCAACATTTTTTGACGGAAATTGAAGAAAATCGATAGCTCCCATCTAGAGGTCTCCTCAAACAAGCATTCCAGGTTTCAAAGCAATCAAATCATAAATGTGCCCTGTAGGGTGTGCCAAAGGGAAATATTGTGATTTGACTAAACTAAGTTCTAAGAACGTTGGCCGCGGCAACATTTTTTGACGGAAATTGAAGAAAATCGATAGCTCCCATCTAGAGGTCACCCCAAACAAGCATGCCAGGTTTCAAAGCAATCCGATCATAAATGTACCCTGTAGGGTGTGCCAAAGGGAAATATTGAGTCTTCTGACTAAACTAAGTTCTAAGAACGTTGGCCGCGGCAACATTTTTTGACGGAAATTGAAGAAAATCGATAGCTCCCATCTAGAGGTCTCCCCAAACAAGCATGCCAGTTTCAAAGCAATCTGATCATAAATGGGCCCTGTAGTGTGTGCCAAAGGGAAATATTGAGGTCTGACTAAACTAAGTTCTACGAACGTTGGCCGTGGCAACATTTTTTGCCGGAAATTGAAGAAAATCGATAGCTCCCACCTAGAGGTCACCCTAAATAAGCATACCAGGTTTCAAAGCAATCAAATCATAAATGTGCCCTGTAGGGTGTGCCAAAGGGAAATATTGTGGTTTGACTAAACTAAGTTCTAAGAACGTTGGCCGCGGCAACATTTTTTGACGGAAATTGAAGAAAATCGATAGCTCCCATCTAGAGGTCACCCCAAACAAGCATACCAAGTTTCAAAGTAATCTGATCATAAATGCGACCTGTGAGGTGTGCCAAAGGAAATTGTGGACGTACGTACCAACGTATGTACGTACATACGTACGCCGACGGACGAGAAGTGATGGCAATAGCTCAGCTTGACTTTGTCAAGTTGAGCTAAAAATCTGTTTATCAGGCCCTTCCACATGGTCCATCTTTCCTTGATTTTTCTTATGGGACAGAGAGGTTTCCTTTTTCCCTTCAATCCCTGCAAACAGTTTGAAATGTCTCAGAAATTTTAAATACTCACTCTCCTGAGAATTAGTCATTCAGCAGTTTTTTTTTCAATTGGGAAGCTCCATTATATTTATCACAAAGCAAGGTTTAAACAGAAGACTTTAAGTCAGAGTATAGTTTGATTGGTTAAAAATAAAACAGGTAAATGAGTCAAAAAAGTAAAAAAGGGGCCATAACTCTGGACAAAATGTGTGGAAGAAACTCACCCTACACAGGTATCGTTCCCCCAGACTTCTCTATCACAACACCAAATATCATTCAAATCAGAGTTGGAGTGGTCGGAATACAAGAGAAAATGTTGGTATGGAAAGACAGATGGATGGACGGGTGGATGGATGGACAGATGGATGGAAAAATGGATGGACAAACAGATAGACAGATGGATGCCTCCACTAGATACCCCTTCAGCTTTCGTGGGCATAATAAACTACAAGTAGCTGCCAGGGGTGGCCAATCCCCCCGAAAAATCACCCCGATACAGTAACCTTGGTAATACATTACATTAAGTAAAAACAGCCAGTGTTGGTATTATTTACTCAAATAATACAGATAAGATTACCTGCAATTGATGACATGTCAAGTTTGGTTTCGATTGGGACTGATAAAATTGTAAGTTCAAGATAACTGTAAATAGGACCTTTGGCACAATGACCTCAAAATATGTAGGGTTCTTCCTTTCATCATGCTCAACCCAGAAGTGAAGTTTAGTATCAATCAGCTGCAGGCAAAGCAAAATTTCAATTAGAGAAGTCAATTCTGGAAAATGTTTAAGTTCAAGGTCACTGTGACCTTAACCTTTGGAATGATGACCTCAAAATAAATAGGGTTCTTTCTAGAGCTGAAACGGTTAAGGGATTTTCTTGATCGATTAATATCATGGACAAATCCATTAATCACTTGTCCAAATGGATATCTGAATAACTGCCATACCGTTGATGATTTACAGCATGAACCCTTTACCCAACGTAATAAACAAAACCTACTAGGTCTATATACAAAAATCTACATTCAATTTATTATGTTTTAAATTTTTGTCTCAAAAACAAAGCTTGTGACCCCCATTGGAATGAGGCCTTTGAGCTCACTGCAATGAGGGGTCATAAGCTATGTTTTTGAGACAAAAATTTAAAATTTTTAGTAATTCATGAATTTATTTTGCAAGCATCGTCTCCTACCCGCAGTAGTTCACAAGTAACAGTTAATTGACCAATTACTTTTTGGATCGATCAAGATGTTGATCACTGATTAATTGATTAATCGGTTAACCGTTTCAGCTCTAGTTCTTTCTCTCATCATGCCTAACCCACATGCCAAGTTAGGTTTCAGTTGGCCAAGCGGAACTTTAATTACAGAGCAGAAACCAACACTGATAAAAATTGAAGTTAATTGTCACTGTGACCTTGACCTTTGGCATAATGATCCCAAAATGAATAGGGTTCTTCCTCTCATCATGCCTAACCCACAAGCCACGTTTGGCTTCAGTCGGCCAGGTGGAACTTTAATTACACAGTGGAACCCTACACTGATAAAGATTGACGTTCAAAGTCACTGTGACATTGAAATGATTCCAAAATAAATAGGATTTGAAATGATCCAGCTGTGATAGGGTCGGTAAATAAGTCTCAGCTTGGTTCAGTAGTTTGGGACTAATGGTAGTGGACGTGGAAAAATTAAATGTTATTACTTGCCTTCGAGGAAGAGTTAAATGATAATTCTCGGAGACAGGTAATTCAAACATCACTAGCTGCACGGATTTCCTTTTTCATAGTGATAATTACGTGAAGAATGTATCGCTTGATTGCACCTTCATATATAAATATCGTTTCTGAATGATTAGACTCAGGATTTTGTGAAGGCAGCTGAAGGTAACATTTAGTTATATTTATTTGTAAAAATATTATTGGTTCGATGTCTTGCTAGTCGGATTTGGGAAGGATCATGGAATTTCCTCTCTTGGCGGATCCGGTGAGTCTGTAGGCGAATTCACTATATTTTTCTTGCCTTTTTGAATATTCTGTGCCTGAGAATTGTGCGACCCGACTGAGATTTTCAAAGAGGGGTCGCACACTTCTCAGCCAGTAGCAGACTCAACCGGGTGGGCCGAGGGCAGAGTAGTCCGAACCTACCCTAGTTCTGACTGGCCGAGACACTTCCCCCTCTCCCTCAGGCAATCTTTGGCAACATTATAGTGAAATTAGTAGAGATCATGTCATAGTCCTGGATCATATTTAGTACATTATGGATGGATCACTTTAGTGGGGGACACACTTTGGTTGTAGGTGGGGGGAGATTTTTGCCCCTCCCCACCCGTGAAATACAGGAGGAGTGGTTAAGTTTTATAAGCATTTTAGCTTGAACATGGTTAGGACTGGGATCCGATTTATGCAGGCCAGCTCACCTCCATAGAGGTCTGCACTGAATAAAATAGTTATTGATTGTGTCGCGATAATCGTGGTATTTGGTGGTGGTACTCCCTTCAGTATGTAATTTTGAACAGGATTTGGGCACGGAGTTTTGAAATGGAACTCATTTGAGTACATAGAACTGAAACTATTTGTAGCTCCCCTCCTCCCGACGGGAAGAGGGTAAGGGTAGTAGCCTATTTATTATTTCGCGCATTGGTTGAGCGTTCGCGACTGGTATTGGGCGGAAGGTAACGCATTAGCTATAATGTGGAGTAGTGCATAGGTAAACAAGCCCTGCTCATTTTGGTAACCCTCCTTAAGGTTGATGGTAAAGAAGTTTTCTTAAAATGCCCGTTGGCCAATTTGAATAAAAGATAAAGATGCAAGAACCCCCCACTTGAGTAAGGAGAAGACTAATGTACTGGAATGTGTTGGAAATGGTTTGTTTATAATTAATTAAATATTATAGCACAAGAAATGTTGTATAATATTATACCTCATGTGACTTCCTTGCATTCTGATTGGCTGAAAGGTGATACCCTATTTTGTGTAGTTGTCCAGCACAGAGCTGAAGGGTAACTACATGCGGGAACAATATGTTTTCTATTTTTAGCATGGGTACTATATGCATTTTCTGGTTATAAAAATGTACAAAGCAACAATTTATCCAAAATGATGGCAGAAAAATATACACTTCATTTTCTTAGTGTCGCAAGAATAGCCGCAAAGTTTTCTGAGGTGATACGTTCCGGTAAATAGAGATTATTACCATAATGTGGATGTACGAAATATGTGTCCGAGTCAAGCTCTGGGTTCTAAGAGCAGATCACTCCCTTGAACCCGGAGTGAGACATTGGCAGAGGCGAGGAATAGTATCATTGTGTCGAATAATTATCAATTATCAATATCCACACATTATTCTCATTTCTCCTTTATTGATTAAAATAAAATAATAATAATTACATGTTTACAATTTGGAGTGTAGATTATTTGCATTTTTGGGTTGTTCGATATAATATAAGGACTAGTGCATGGCTTGTCGTTGACTTCACCCATATAGTGCCCAATGAGGTGGTGAAGTTCCCTCTGCTTCGCGTCGGGAACTACACCACCTCACTGGGCACTATATGGACGTAGTCAACTCCAAGCCATTCACTATTCCTTAAATATATAACTCTGGAATTGAGGACAGTAAAGCCACAAACTTTTCAAGAATGAATTGGGTGTGTTTTTCCAACTTCATAAACATTATACTGTTTATAGATGGGGCACTGATTCAGATGGCTATTCCGAGTTGTATTAATTAAGAAAAAACTGGAAATAATTTTTGATTAACAATTTTATAAGAGAAATTATGAAAAAGAATTTTGTATTCGGTGAAATAATTTTTTGAAAGTGTTTATTTCCTAAATTTGTGTAATAATAATAAAATCTAATAATGAAGGAGCCAAGCTTGGAATACAACCGGTTAGCATCACAGAATTTATCCTCTGTGAACCACAATCTGAATTAAGGCCTCACGCCGAAACAGGACAAGGTACCCACAGGATATATTTGGCCAACTGTATGGGATAGCATCAGTAAATTCACCCTCTGGGGAACTCATTCTGCATATAACAGATTGCTTATTTCCAGGCTTGGAAGGAGCAGTCCTTTTTTTAAACAAGATATCCCAAGGGGCATTAATTGCTCACCTGACAAAGTGGTTCAAATACGTATTTTGGGTCACATTCATCATCAACAACAGAGAGGAATGAATGATGAAATTATTCATAACTCTAGTGTCCATGTCAGATGATTATTATCATAGGTCTTCCCGACTGCTTCTAATTCTATCAGCTGTAGACAAGCATTGCAAAACTTCCAATGGTGTTTGTGTTACTACAACCCATGGCCAAGCCTCCCCACCCCCCCCCCCCCCCCCCCCCTCCAGATGTTGTATTCCGAATATGAAAGTAATCGGACTGGTGGATCTGAGGAAGAAGATTTTTAAAGAAATTTCCCCATACTGCACTAGGTTAAAGTTCCGGCCACCTTAGGGAGCCCAAATATTAAACCAGGGACTTGATTTTAACATACTTGACTCTGACTCCCTGAGAGATGTTGCATTCCAAATATGAAAGCATTCAGACTGGTGGATCTGAAGAAGAAAATTTTTAAAGAAATTTCCTCATATTGCATTAAGTTAAACTTTCGGTTCAAACAGTGAGCCCAAATATTAACCCAGGGACATGTTTTGAATAAACTGAAGTCAGGTAAGCTAAAAATAGCCCTAGTCTTATGATACTCACATTCATTTCCTGACCAGTTTGTTTGACTTCTTCATCTCCCTGTTCTTTTGTAAGACTTTCCACTTTCAGTATTTCAAGTTCTTTAAAAGTATCCCTCTCAATTATTATGTTAGCTTTACTGCAGAGATAAAAGAAAAGAAGAACTTCATAAAAAATTCAACAGAACACAGTTATACGACTATTTATTTTATGACAACACCCACCACACCCCACTCGAAAATGATTTTTGTTATCTGTAGAGAAATTACACTGACTCTCCCCAGTTTTCCTTTGTTTATAGACATATTTGGCCTCAGTACATCCATTACAGGCATTTAATCTATTATATCTTATTTGCGAGGGCTCCTGGAGCTCTATCAAACAAGATATAATATACTATTCAAAAAAGTAGGGGATATTTGATAAAAGTGAGATATATGAAGAAATATATTTATATTTTCATCAAAAAGGCAGCTGAGACATTGCACTGTGATCTTTGGTGAATTATTTCAGTGATAGTTGGATGCCTGACAAGCACACATTCCATGCACTGAGCTGTAGAAGACATGGATGGTCAAGGAGAGAATTTATAACATTCACTCCATGACCTTACCTTGTAAATCCTTGGTTCATGAGACAAGCGTAGATTCAACGTGGCATACTCCTCACCAAACGTCCAATATCAGCTTGGCTGATGTTATTCCGTTCTTCCTGCTGTGCAGCAGCAAGTTCCTGGACATTGGTAGGGGGCTGTTGGTGTTGTCATAGGTGCCTGCCATGCATATCCCAGACGTGCTCGATTGGTGAAAGGTCTGGACTTAGTGCTGGCCAAGGCAGTGTAGTGATGTTCTGCTCCTGGAGGTACTCTGTAGCAACACAGGCCCTGTGTGCTCTTGCATTGTCAACTTGAAAAATGAATCAATGGCAGTGATGTCGCGCAAATGGCACATGAGCTGATAACATGTCACGGTAGTTATTTATTTATTTATTGGTGTTTAAGGTCATATACTTATGCACAATGGCTAATCATGACCGTGACAGTTTTATGGGTGGAGGAAGCCGGAGTACCCGGAGAGAACCACTGAGTAATGACGAGCAGCTGCCAGCTCCCCAACATCGTAACTCTGCACTGCAGCACAGGCGGGGTTAGATTGGTTGAAGACATGCGCACCATCGACGTGCAGTACGCCTTAGTACACGGCGTCATCGTACCCCCATGTGGACAATTAGGGTTAAGTGCCTTGCCCACGGACACAACGTGGGAGTCCGAATCGATCGCTCAGACAGTCACCCATCCAAGGACTAACTGGGCTCGACGTTACTTAACTTAGGTGATCACACGAGAACCGGTTACCGCAATGCCACTGCGTCCCCTGTCACAGTAGTAGTGTCCTGTGACATACCCTTGGATGACATGTAATGCTGGTCTGCTTGTCATGGTTATGCCTCCCCAGACTATCCACCCCCAAAACAATTGTGCTGCCTAACAGTTACATCATGGTATCATTCGTTCTGCCGCTGCCCCACTCTGTTTAGCCTCTCGTGGAAGTCGAGAGTGAACCTCGATTCATCGGAAAACATGACGTTGCTCCACTGAACATTGTCCCAGCGCTATCCTGCTTCACATCAATTACACCTTGCTGCGATGTGGCGTTCAGTCAAATGTGGAATTATTCGAGGTGGTCAAGCATACAAATTCCAGCTGTGTAGGCAATTAGTCTGACCACTGACTCGCACATCTGTCACTTGGTGCAGCTGTTGTCCAATTTCTGAGGCACTTTGAGGGCAGTTACGTAATGCTGTGGTTCGGATGAAATGATCCTGGTTAGCAGTTGTCACCCTTGGACGACCTAACGACGTGTTGTCATCAACATTGCTTATCTGACGGGTGCATGACCACAACCTTCTAATCACCGATTGATTAACGTTGAGAATTTGAGCCACTGCAGTCTGTCTGTTGCCAGCTTCCAACATGCCAACAGCACGTAAACATTCGTCACATGCCGGTCTTCACATACCTCAAAAGTTACATTTCGACCAGAAACTATTGATGAACAAGTTTATACCAAGAAAAGAAAGATGAGACCTCCAAAAAAGCCCATTCCGTACAAATGAAAATTTCAAAATGTTCCCCACAGACATATATGCAGCGTTCGTGCAAAAAACCTGCACCAAATTTTTGTGGGCTGGTGACATTCATGATCAACACTAAACTTGGTAACATATTGATGTGTCTAATCGTACAGGTATCCAATGCCATTATTTTTTCCGAAAATATCAACATCAGTTTGGATATCCCCTACTTTGTTTTAATAGTATACAATAAATTAAATAAACGTTTATCTCTAGAATACAGGAAAGTGGCACAATCTGTTAACTGAATACTCCTGTTAATTGAATAATTTTCAATGGCAAAGTGTCTATTCCATTAACAGGGTTCCACTGTACCAGTTACTAGTGTGAGTTTGGTGGAATTTAAAGACCTGGGAAGAAGCTTGCTCAAGTGAGGAGCCATAAGCAGGCCTGTCAATTTGAAGGGAATGGCCGTTTGGGTCACGTGGAGGTTACCAAAAATGAAACATACGCAAACAAAAAATGGGTCGCACCAAATTATCGCTGGGTCAAGCAAAATTTTTGGCAAGTTGAATGATCTGTTGAATGAATGGTGGAATAATGTTGAGCATCATCCAATAATCAGCTGCATAGGTGTTTACATCTGCCTGAAGTGTAGCTGCTCTGTTGGCCAATTATTGGCCAACAGAGCAGCTGTACTTCAGGCAGATACAAACACCTATGCTGGTGGTTGGTTGATGCTCAGCATCATTTAAACTGTTGATCATCTTAAGATGTAGCATAGGTACAAAATCATGGAATGATAATAATTCATGTATCGGCCACAAATAGTGATTATGGATGCCATACTCTTCTGCAGCATGCTAGCTCATGCCAAGGTTAGGCTATAATTGTAACTAATTTATATCTGAATTGCTGACACACAGCTTCATTATTGTTCGAAAGGATTCATCTGTATTCATCTGGATATATATGTTGTATAATAGCTTGGCTATTACACAACAGTTCATATATCAGCATAGTTGCGATACATATACCTTTAGGTTACCCAGGTCAAGTACAGGGGAACAAATGATAGGTTACCAAAGCTCAGACCAGATGAACGATAAATAGGCTAGGCAAAATTCTGAAAGCCGCAGGCCTGCGTAAGCAATCTAAGACTTAAAATGGAAAAGCATTAAACTTCAAATGACAATTTTTGTAAACAGTGATGGTTAGTTGTGGCCCTTACCTTGGCTAAAGGGTTATGAAATTTTAACTTTGGTAGGTGAGGAGAGGAGATCATGGTCAGTCCTCAGTTACAACAGTGCCGGCTACTTCCCCACATTCAAACCATGCTCTGTTCACTAAGATTCTTTTAACCCTTAACTGGCTGAGTGCTAGAAGCCACTATCAGGGCTTTCAAAAAAATTAGGGTACCATAGCAAAAGCCAACACTTTCCTTGTTAATGTTTCATATTCAGTCAGACCTAAATAAATTTTGTTCATATGAATTTGTTGTATTACAAATTACCGGAGAGTGCCTGTAGGCACTCTCCAATAATTTTTAATAGAACAAATTTTGAATAACAATTTCAGACCACCAAAAAATTTCTAGCCCTCAACCAGTTAAAGGACGATTTCCCACTTCTACGACATCAGAACAGGTGCCCTTAACATGCCATCATGAGTAGGTCCTGCTGCCTGTAAACAAATTACATAGGCAGTGGTTTCTAGTCATGTCTTGGCTGCCTTAGCTCCTAGCACTCTGGTAGTATTTCAAAATTTCCCTCACTGACTCCATATTGCCCACATAGCATGAAAAATGCCGCTAAGGATCACCGATCCAATGTCGAGTTGTGACAACAGTTCCTCGCACCAAGGCCAACACACCTATGAAGTTTCATGACTCTAGGTTGAACCACTATCAAGTTCTCATCCGGAAACCAATTGTTGCGATATACTATGTTCAAGGTCACTGTGACCTTTGACCTTTGACCTGGTGAGTCCAACATCAATAGGGTTCTTCCTCGCACCAAGACCAACACGCCTGTAAAGTTTCATGACTCTAGGTTGAACCACTATCAAGTTATCATCCGGAAACCAATTGTTGCGATATACTATGTTCAAGGTCACTGTGACCTTGTCCTTTGACCTGGTGAGTCCAAGATCAATAGGATTCTTCCTCGCACCAAGGCCAACACACCTATGAAGTTTCATGACTCTAGGTTGAACCACTATCAAGTTATCATCCGGAAACCAATTGTTGCGATATACTATGTTAAAGGTCACTGTGACCTTGACCTTTGATCTGGTGAGTCCAAGGTCAATAGAGTTCTTCCTCGCACCAAGGCCAACCCACCTATGAAGTTTCATGAATGTAGGTTGAACTACTATCAAGTTATCATCCGGAAAGGAATTGTTGCGATTTACTATGTTCAAGGTCACGTTGACCTTGACCTTTGACGTAGCGAGTCCAAAATCAATAGGGTTCTTCCCCTCACCAAGGCCAATCTACCTATGAAGTTTCATGAATGTGAGTTGAACCATTATCAAGTTATCATCTGGAAACCAATTGTTTAAGATTTACTACGTTCAAGGTCACTGTGACCTTGACCTTCGACGTAGCATGTCCAAAATCAATAGGGTTCTTCCTCCCACCAAGACAAACCTACGTATGAAGTTTAATGAATGTGAGTTCAACCACTATCAAGTTATCATCCGGAAACCAATTGTTTACGCCCGCCCGCCCGCCCGAAACCACCCGCCCGCCCGCCCGCCCGCCATTCACCAAACTATAAGTCGAGTTTGACTTCGTCACAACTCGACTAAAAATTTAAGAAATTATATCTTGTTTGACAGAGCTCAATAAGCTCGGTCAAACAAGATAAAATTTATTAAATTCTCAGTTGCATTGTGGGAAAAATTTGCTTCTGAAAACTTTAGTATTTTGACATCAGAGTGCAGAGGGTTAACAGGCAGGAAGACTTGACTAGAGATAACTGTTAATCCACTGGATGTGTGTAGACTGTGGTCAGGTGTGAATTCAGGACAATTGTCAAGTCCCTAAAGGGTTAAAACCCTTAAGAGCTTGGACATGTGTCCTGAATTACCACTATCTCAGAGCCTCTATATGTCCAGTGGCTTAGCAGTGATATCTAGTCAACTCTAACAGGCAGCAAAGACTTGACTAGAAAACACTTCCTACATAACTTGTCTCTTATCAGTAGGACCTCCCCATGTTGAGGGCACCAGTTCTATAAAGTCAGAAAAGTCGGTAATAGGCCTTCAAGGGTTAATATGGTGAGAGATGGGGAAATCTCAATATTTACTTACTTGTCAGGTGAAGAGATATTGCCTCCCATCATTCCCACTGAGAAATATTCACTTGGAAATGGATACACCAATATGCGACCTTTCTGATCTCTGTTGGAAAAGTTATTGTTCCTGGTACACATATAGTGATAGGTTCCAGTTTGTGTTACTTTTCGAGGTCCAATATCAAAGTATGTGCCAGCATCATCCAATTCAGACATTTCACCTCCAAACTGCCCTGGAACATTTGTATTAGAAAGTTATAACATGTGATTCAAGTAAAATATTGCTTCATACTTTGCCCTCATATGCATCATGATACACTGCATGCTGTACAGAACTAGAGGGGGGTATCAGTACCCCGTGGCTCACCAACAGGTGGCCAATGTAGAGGGGTGGTTGGAGTAAAAAAAAAAATGTTCAAAACTTGCACACAAAAGTCCAAAATTAAAGAAAATAAGCAGCTAAAGGGTTAAATAATATAATAACCCCTAAGAAGCATGCTAACATAAAATAGGAACCATGGCAATATGCTACAAGGTAAGTCTCCACTTTGAAAAAAAGAAAGACAAACCTTAAAACCTGCACATAAAGGTAAAAAAAGTATCACATTTGTTTCAAAGGGTTAAAATTTAGAAAAATACCCTGAAAATATTACAATAACCAGCGTGGCAATATGCCAGTGAGATAAAACTCCACTTAAAAAAAATGTTAAAAAATTTATAGTAATTTATATATTTTTTATACTTACCAATGACCCAGACTTAGCTGGTGCTAACTCCAACAAAACCAGGGCCAAACACAAATTTTGCCCCCCAATCCCCAAAATTTGCATCCAAAACAAAAAGAAATCATGTCCTAAAGGACCTCCATAGTACGCCTCTACTGCGCATGCGCAGTGACGTAGTCGTCCCGAAATTGGCGCCAATTATCATTCTTACTGGCAGTGCCTGGTCAGCGCTATGTACTCAGCGGGGAGGCAAGAGTTCCCAACTCCAGGGAGGGCCATCCCCATCTGGGTCATTGGTAAGTATAAAAAATATATAAATTACTATAAATTTTTTAACATTTTTATACTGTACCAATGACCCAGACTTAGCTGAATAGTAAACAGGCTGGAGGGCCTAGGACATAGAGGAAAATCCAATAAGCTCAACTATATAGTAAAGAGGTAACCCCTTAAGGAGAAAAGGAGTATTAGGCTTTACATGTATCTTTCTTATTTAATATTAAATTAGAAAGATACACTACCCTTAATAATTGAGCACAATAACATTCATGTTCTCTATTAACATCCAGTATAACCCTTATACTAATTATTTTTAAAACAAGCCAATAAATAAAGTAGTCCAGAGAATTGAGACTCTTTATAATCATTTAAAAGTGTCCGAGTATTGTATATTAAAGCCCGTTTGACACTTGACATATACAAATGCTTCACACCGAGCTACACTTTAAAAATAAGACATGAATGAAATTAAACATTAATATTACACTTTAAAACCATCCCGGAAGCGACTCAGAAATACTGACTTGGAGGAGGCATTCCCTTGCTTTTCACTATAAAGCAGGTGACCTAAGGGAACACCCGCCCCCCCCCCTTCCCCTTGCCCTGGGTCAAATAGCCCAGAGCGAAGAGGGCAGCCGGACGGAGTCACTGCCGGAACAGAAAGCCTGCATAACTATAGTAGCAACTGTTTAGTGGACGACATTCTGAGCAACAGATAACGGACCTAAACAATGCAGGTCTCCAGAAATGGACTCAATATTTCTGAGATAAAAATTTGTAAATGTGGATGGCTGAGACCAATAAGCAGCCTTCATTAAATCTGTAATAGCAACACTATTAGCATAAGCCCAGGAAGTAGAAAGAGCTCTTACTTCATGAGCAGAAATCTTAAGCACAGACTGCTGAGAAGAAGATAAATCTTCATAAGCAGTACGGATAGTTAACTGAATCCATCTAGCAATAGAATGGACTGAAATGTCCTTTCTATTAGGCATCAAAGACAGAAAGAAACGTTTCCGTCCCTTTCTGATGAACTGAGATCTCTGTTTATAGATACGTAGTGCTCTAACAGGACAGAGTAAAGGCCTACACCCGTCTGAAGACGGAAGAGCCTTAATAACAATAGGTTCCGGATATTTATTAGGAGCCTGATTCTTAGCTAAAAAACCCACATTAGTAGTGAAGGTGATAGTGTTCCCAACACTACGATAATGAGAATCATCCACCGATAGTGCATGAAGCTCACTGACTCTTCTGGCAGAAGAGAAAGCTAAGAGAAAAGCTGTCTTATAAGATAAGAATTTGAAATCTACTGTCCCAAGAGGTTCAAATGGCTTTTCCTTCAATTTAAGGAGAACCCAAGCTAAATTCCACTTAGGAATTAATCTAAGAGTTCTGGGTCTATTTATCGAAAAGTTTCTAACCAATTTCGATAAAGAGACATTAGATCCAATTTGTAAACTATCATGATGTGCATAGGTATCAGATAACATAGATCTATAACCCTTTATAGTAACAGGCTGCAGTTTGATTTCGTCAAACAAGTATACTAGAAAGTTTGCAATGTCTGGAATAGAGGGATCAAATATATCTACAGATTGATCCCTACACCAACGACGAAAAACCTTCCACTTAGCCGCATAGTTTAGCGAAGAGGAGGTCCTCCTACAGTTAGAAATCGCGTCCACTGCTCGTCCTGTAAAGTGCTTGCCATGCAAGAAGGACCGCACAACGGAAAAACGTGAAGGTTGAGACCTTGCGGGTTGTGATGGAGTTGGCGCGATTTCCCCTGCGAAAGAAGATCCTCTCGTGGAGGAAGCTTCCGCGGTAGGTCCCACAACAGACACCTGAGTAGATTTATCCACGGTCTCTGTGGCGACAGAGATGCTACCAACAGAATCTTGCATTGAGATTGTTTTATCTTTAGCAATACTTGTTGAATTAACGGCGCTGGAGGATACGCATATCCTATCATTCCGTCCCAAGGGATCGACAGAGCGTCTACTGCAAATGCTCTTGGATCCGGACACGGGGACACATACGTCTGCAACTGATTGTTGAGATGTGTCGCAAATAAGTCTATCATTGGCCGTTCCCATTGGTAGCAAATCTGATTGAATACTTGTTTGTTGAGAGTCCACTCCGACGGCAACAAGCGACCCTTTCGTGAAAGGGAGTCTGCTAGCACATTCAGACGACCCGGTATGTGACGGACCGAAAGAAGAACGTGATGTTCTAACGCAAACAGAAGGATTCTTTCCGTTAGATTGAACAACGGAACTGAATGAGTGCCTCCCTGATTCCGTATATACACCACTACTGTCGTATTGTCGGATAGGATTTGGACATGAGCATCGTGAATAATGTCCATCCAGTGACGTAACGCAAGCCAAATTGACATCATTTCCTTGATGTTTATGTGCTTGCACAGGAATTGCGGATCCCAAAGACCCTGGCATCTCGAATCCGTTGGGATTAATGATGCACCCCAACCTGTTTGACTGGCATCCGTCATAATGGTAAAACTTGATTCCGGCAACTGCAGCGGAACTCCTTGAGTTAACCACTGAATGTCTGCCCAAGTCTGAATCTCTTGTTTCACTTGATCTGACAAGAGAACGTCTACATTGAGCGAATGAATTTTCACACTCCAATTCTGAGTCAGGAAAATTTGAAGAGGACGTGTGCGTAGCCGCCCCATCGGAATGAGATCCGCGGCGGCTCCGCACAGACCTATCAGTCTCATAAATTCTCTCGCCGTGACTTTGTCTGCGTGCAGACAATAGCGAGCGTAACAACTGACTAATTTCGCTCTGGTTAACGGCAGACGAACGAGATTGTTGTGCGTCTCGAAGCTCATTCCCAGATGAGTGAATGACTTGGACGGCACCAGATCCGACTTCTCCTCGTTTACTATAAAACCGAGACGTCGGAGCAATAGAAGAAGATTCTGAACATCGTTCTGAAGCGTTAACTCGTTGCCGTACCTCTGAAGAATGTCGTCCAGGTAGGCCGACGTTACCGCAGACGAATGAGCTCGGAAGTAGATCATTACCGAGTTCATTACCCGAGTGAAAGCCCAGGGTGCTAGATTCAATCCGAAGCACATGGCCCGGAACTGATACACCACTCCTAGGACTGCGAAGCGTAGATACTTTCGGAATGTCGGATGTACCATGACGTGAAAGTACGCAACTTTGAGATCTATGCTCGTTGCATAATCGTTCACCCGAATACTCGCTCTGACCGATCGAATCGTCTCCATATAAAACTTCGGAGCGACAATCAGCTTGTTTATCCAGCTCAAATCTATGACTGGACGGAACGAGCCGTCTGGTTTCGGAACCAGAAACAGATGGCTGTAGAATCCCAGAGATTCCTGGTTTTCTACGACCTCTACCGCGTTCTTCATTAAAAGAGACTGCACCTCTGATAACAGAGCGTCTCTTTTCTGTGGATTTGACGGAAGATGAGTCCACTTTGGACTTCGAGTTAATGGAGGCTTTCGTTTGAAGGATATCTTTAGACCTTCCGAAGTCACTCCTCTCACCCACGGGTCGTCCGTAATCGACGCCCACTCTTGTGAAAAACTCGACAACCTTCCGCCAACCGGAACGTGATAGAGGTTTAAGCCATCACCTCCTGGACCTGCGAGGCCTGCGGTAGGAGAAACCACGTCTTCCACGACCCGCACCTCGCCTCGTCGACCTCGGGGCGTCCGACCGATTGTCCCGGCCTGAAGGACGTCCCGAACGAGAGTCGCTATCCTGACGGTCTCTCGAATAAGGCCTGTCTTATTCGTGTCTGCTGTATCCGACCTTTTAGGAGCGGATCTGAACAACAGAGAATCATTAGCTTTCTTTTTAATTTTATCATAAATAGCGGAAAGCTTGCCGTCAAAGAGAAGTTCTCCTGAGACTGAAGCGACTCTAAGAGAGTTCTTCACCTTAGAATCCACTAGTGTGGATGTAGCTAGGGCTGCGTCACGTCTAACCAACTCCAGATTTGCCACTGAAAGGGCGGAGTTACACGTGGAATAAGCTACTGCCCTTGAAAGAAGTCTTAAAGAGGATTGTATATCCTGAAACTCTTCCCCTTGAAGGTGCAGTGATAACGCCTTAGTAAGGTGATCTGCGTAAGATAAGGCATCTAAATTGGCTCTGTTAGACGCAATAGCTGTTTCCAACACCGCGGTTGGAATAGAAGCTGACGACGGTAATGATAGCTCTAAGTCTTCCGCCTCGTCGTCAATACGCAGAGGAACTCTCGGTATACCCTGTCCTGCCGTGTCGAATTTATTCCTTGCATTAATGAAAGGCAGGTTAAGAGTATTAGCGGACAAGAAACCTGCTTTCCCCGTCCTGGAAGCAAGTTTAATTATAGCGTCGTTCAATAATTCAAATGTTCTTGCAACATTATTGGACTGCGATGGAAACTCGGGAGCGATGTCCCTGAACCGCTCAAAAAATTCAGAGTCCAGTGACGCTATAATTCTCTTGTCCGGAAGCGCAGCAGTCTGGCCCGACGGAACAACTTGAGGGAGAAAGTGCCGGATGAAGTCCACGGCAGCTTTATGTTGTTCCGAAAGGGATAGTTCCAATTCATCCGTATCCCTTTCACCATCCGGTCGGACCTCCCGATGTTCCCGGTCGTCCGCCCCCGATGCTTCGGCGGAGCGTACCGACCCAGCGCCGTCGGATAATTCTCGATCCGACACCGTTTCTGTCGGCTGCTGGGATGCTGGGATAAGCTGTGCTATCTGCACAAGAATGTCCGACGTCGAGACCTGCGGAGGCGTAGTCTTTCGCTGCTTCGCCGAGGGCAGCTCCGCATCAGATGGCTCCCGCATACTTTTCCTATGCGAACGTCCAGAGTCCATCGGTCTCGAATCCCTGGCTGCCGGATGGTGTGACCTGGTCGCCGAAGAATCCTTCATCGGCGAAGCTGGCAAAATATCGGAGGTCACGCAGCCAAGGTGAGGTCGTGTGCGCTGACGAGAAGAGGAAGCCTTAACAGTCTCTGCGGACTGCTTATACAACGGAGCGTCCCGAGCGACGGACGTATGCTCCGCTAAAGACACATTTTGTACCACAACATCTGGTCCCAGATGTTGTTGTACGAGAGAGGGACCTCTCTCGCTCGCGGCCCGGCTGGACCTGGACGAGCTAGGAACCGGACTAAAAGGCTTCCTCCGTTCTCGTTTACTATCCGCCGTCACTGGGTGTGCATCTATTATGTTTATAGTGCTCGCATCACCCAAAATTTCCTCTTGGACCGCATCGGACGAACCCGGCTGCCGAACCATTCGGTGAATGGACGCTACACCGGGCGAGCTAGCGGACGACATTTGTCTAATCTCCATGAGCACTTTTGCCGCTAGCTCTGAATTCATTTGTGACGACGGACGCACACTTGAAGAAGATAACATGGAAACATCACCCTGTTCTGGTTCCTCTGAAATAGAAACTGAGAGAGTAGAGTGACCTAGTGGAGAAAGAGCCGGCATCGCTCTTTCTCCAGAAACAACATATCGTGACACACGTTTCCAATGTTTCTCATCCCAATGTTCACATATAGGACAGGGATTAATGCGAGAACACTGACTACAATTAATACAATGATCATGAAAGTCAGAGGAAGATTTCTTCCTATTACAATTTGAACAATGTCCCTTCATTGTGAAAGAACAACAATAAGTCCTAGTTACTCGCAAAAACCCCTGACACAAAGATACATAATAACATGATCCATTAATAAATGAAAAAACAATTGCAAAACAAAATAATTTTGAAAAAATATTTTTTCAGAGAAGCCCAAGTTGCTGAAAAGTAACGTTGAGCCCCGATGGATCCGATGGCAAAGTGTGGTCAAAAATTTTAAATTTATATAAAATAATTAATGAGACACTTTCGGATAATATAAATGTATCTTATAATGAGATAAACTACCACAAAGGCAAACAGCCCCCCTCAAAAAAGGCTGTTGCCAATGAAAACAAACAGTGTAAACACACTAGAAAACATGACTCCAGGCACTGAAAAAACTGGCCCGGAATCAGTCATCAATTACACTCTATCTGATGCAAAACAGAGACTCCCAGGGGAGAATCTGTAGAACATCAGATGGAAGATGCAGAACACAAACGTTATACACCCATGGGTGAAAACGTAACTATGGGGAAAATAACAGAAAACATTCTGTAACCAAGCAACTCTCCCAGGAAATTTTAGAAATGAAACTTCTCAAAAATATGCCAAAAGCATGGGAGAATTGCCAGGGGGGACTTTAGAAGGCTAGGGGAGAGGAAACAGTGAATAAGCAGTGCAACAATTAGCAAGAATGACAACAAGAGGCCCATGCCTCGAAAATAGGCAACTTAACATAATTTCATCAAAAAATTTTAAGTACAGCCCTGATTATTTTTTGCCACTTCTTTTTCCTCTCCTCCTTCTATCCTCCTTAGAATCACATTTTCTCCAAAAATTACGTGTCTGGCATCCTTTAAACTGAGATTTACAAGCACAAAGATCAGTGAGATGTTGACTGATGAAGGGCCAAACAGAGAATGATAATTGGCGCCAATTTCGGGACGACTACGTCACTGCGCATGCGCAGTAGAGGCGTACTATGGAGGTCCTTTAGGACATGATTTCTTTTTGTTTTGGATGCAAATTTTGGGGATTGGGGGGCAAAATTTGTGTTTGGCCCTGGTTTTGTTGGAGTTAGCACCAGCTAAGTCTGGGTCATTGGTACAGTATAAAAATATCAAAACCTGCACACAAAAGTACAAAACCTGCACACAAAAGTCCAAAATTAAAGTAAATAAGCAGCTAAAGGGTTAAATAATATAAAAATAGCCCAAGAAGCAACCTAACATAAAATAGGAACCATGGCAATATGCTACAAGGTAAGTCACCACTTGGAAGAAAAGAAAGACAAACCTCAAAACCTGCACATAAAAGTAAAAAAAAGGATCACATTTGTTTCAAGGGGTTAAAATTGAGAAAAATACCCTGTCACAGTAATCACAATGGCAATATGCCAGTAAGGTGAAAGTCTACTTGAAAAATATCCACTTGGAAGAAAAGAAAGACAAACCTCAAAACCTGCACATAAAAGTATCACATTTGTTTCAAAGGGTTAAAATTTAGAAAAATATCCTGAAAATGTTACAGTAACCACCATGGCAATATGACAGTGAGGTAAAACTCCACTTAAAAAAAAATATCAAAACCTCCACACAAAAGTAAAAAACCTGCACACAAAAGTCCAAAATTAAAGTAAATAAACAGCTAAAGGGTTAAATAATATAATAATAGCCCCAAGAAGCATCCTAACATAAAATAGGAACCATGACAATATGCTACAAGGTAAGTCGCCACTTGGAAGAGAAGAAAGACAAACCTCAAAACCTGCACATAAAAGTAAAAAAAACATCAAAACCTGCACACAAACGTCAAAATAAGTCCAAAATTTGATTCAAAGGGTTAAAATTAAGATGAAATACCCTGGAAAAGAGTTAAATGTTATCATGAACCCCCACAGCAATATGTAAAGAAGAAAAATTTTTTTTAAAAGCACAAAAATCCAAACCTGTAAACAAAAGAAGTCCAAAATTGAAGTAATTAAGCAGGAAAAGGGTTAAAGAATACAACGTAGCCCTAAGATGCATGTTTACATACAATAGAAAGCATGGACATATGCTACAAGGTAAATCTACACTTGGAAGAAAGAAAGAAAAAAACCCATGAAAACCTGCACGCAAACGTCAAAATAAGTCTAAAAATCTATTCAAAGGGTTAAAAAAATTTTTAAAATGCACTGGAAAGTTATCAATGTTATAATAACCGCCACTGCAATATGCAGTGAGGTCAACCTGACTTGAAATTGTTTTTTTTATCACAACCTGTACATAAAAGTAAGAAGCTGTAAGCCTAAGTCCAAAAGCTGTACATAAAAGTCCAAAATTGAAGTAATTCAGCAGGAAAAGGGTTAAATAATACAAACATAGCCCTAAGCTGCATGTATACATACAATAGAAAGCATGGACATATGCTGCAAGGTAAATCTCCACTTGGAAGAAAGGAAACAAAAAAACATCAAAACCTGCACGCAAACATCAAAATAAGTCTAAAATTTGATTCAAAGGGTTAAAATTAAGACAAAATACCCTGGAAAAGAGTTAAATGTTATAGTGAACCACCATAGCAATATGCAGAAACTCTACACTTGGAAGAAAGGAAAAAAAAAAAAAACCATGAAAACCTGCACGCAAACGTCAAAATAAGTCTAAAAATCTATTCAAGGGGTTAAAAATTTTTAAAAATGCACTGGAAAGATATCAGTGTTATAATAACCACCACTGTAATATGCAGTGAGGTCAACCTCACTTGAAATTGTTTTTTTTTTATCACAACCTGTACATAAAAGTAAGAAGCTGTAAGCCTAAGTCCAAAAGCTGTACATAAAAGTCCAAAATTAAAGTAATTCAGCAGGAAAAGGGTTAAATAATACAAACATAGCCCTAAGATGCATGTTTACATACAATAGAAAGCATGGACATATGCTGCAAGGTAAATCTCCACTTGAAAGAAAGGGAAAAAAAAACATCAAAACCTGCACGCAAACATCAAAATAAGTCTAAAATTTGATTCAAAGGGTTAAAATTACGACAAAATACCCTGGAAAAGAGTTAAATGTTATAGTGAACCACTACAGCAATATGCTGAAACTAAAAAAAAATTTGAAAAGCCAAAAAATCAAAACCTGTACACAAAAGTTCAAAATATTTGAGAGCGGACGCCGACGCCGACATGAGGGCTATGCCATAGGCTCACACAACTAACGTTGGTGAGCCAAAAACTACAAGGCAAATTTTGTTTCTTTTTTAATTCTTGATCTCAAATCATAGTTTATGATCTATCTCTGGAATGAGGTATCCAGACCTGTTCAATGGAAGGTCTTAATACTTAGCCACTGAAAGTTGATTCTACTCACCACTGATGCAGAGCTGTTGCTCTAGCACTGACCGGTACAAACGAGAGGTGCACTGTCCCTGGATGGGCCTATCAATACCACGCCGCAATGAATGGTATACCGCTAAAGCAATTGTTATAAAATGGGCATCACGGTACTGAAATGCATATCCATATTAAAATTGCAGATGTGCAATTTCCACATTTTCTTAATATGCTCACAAAATTTGAAACACTTGAGAGGTGAAGGTGAGTAAACATGCAATTTCTAACTTGCATCTTGATGGTAATACAGGTAACTTTCCCATGTACTTTTAGTTACATTCAGTAGAACATAATATGTTTTCATACAGCTTAGATTGAGAGTATTAACCCTTTACCCAACGTAACGGCCAAAATCGACCAGTGCTATTCTCAAAAATAGCCAATTAATTTTCATTATTTTTTGGTCTCAAAAACATACGTTATGACACCTCGTTGGAACAAGCTCATCAATCTCATTCCAATGAGGTGTCATAACCAATGTTTTTGAGACAAAAATGAAAAACAATAGTTATTCAAGAATATTTTTTGCATGTGTCATCTGCTTTTCATGTTACAGTTAAAACTAGAAGTCCTGCCCTGAAATGTGCACAAATAGCACGTCGATTTGCGCGTTAATCTACGCGTTATGACAATAGTAAGGCTATCAAATTCTGCACATACGGCCTGTGCACAAGCAAAGTTTCAGCCAATGGACCTCCGGGAAACCCGGAGGTCCATTGGCAGGAACATTGCTTGTGTTTGCTATGGGTAACAAGGAGAACCTGCCATGCTTTGGATGCCATTCGATATGGCAATTTCGCGCAATTCCTACGCGCAATTAAGCCTAGATAAGCGCACAGTTCATGACAGGACTTCTAGTTTTAACTGTAGGTAAAGGATTAACCACATAAAAAAAAAAGATCCTGTTGATGCCTACAAAAATACTTCTCAGAATACACAAGCTTAGAAATCTTCATCCTTTTATTGACTACTATTAGAATTAGAGATGAAACGGTTAACTGATTAATCGATTAACTAATGATCAATGTCTTGATCGATCAAAAAAGTAATTGATCGATTAACCGTTACTTTTGAACTAATGTATTTTCTGGGTTAACAAAGGAACAAACTTTCTCCAAAACAGGCAAATATTGTCACAATGACTCACATCAATTATATGAGACAGAGTAAGGCATGCAAGTTAAGTGATGACATAATTGTTCACATGCACGATCATTATTCTGTATCAGTAGCTGGAACTGGTCATTCTTAAGTTAACTTTTACCCAATGCGGGTAGCAGATGACATTTGCAAAATAGATTCTTGAATTACTAAAAGTTTTCAATTTTTGTCTCAAAAACAAAGCTTATGATCACTCATTGGAACGAGCTCAACAAGCTTGTTCCAATGAGGGATCAAAAGCTAGGTTTTTGAGACAAAAATTGAAAACATAATAAAATTTGAATGGAGATTTTTGTATGTAGAGCTGGCCGATTTTGTCCTTTACGTTGGGTAAAGGATTAATGCTATAAATCCTCAACAGTACAGCAATTATTCAGCTACCAATAAAGGCAAGTGATTAATCGGTTAACCAAGGTTTATCCATGTGATTAATCGATCAAGAAAACCCCTTAACCATTTCAGCTCTAATTAGAATCGGTATTCTACTATGAGTGATAAAAAAATAAGCTTACCACAAAGAATAACATCTTAATATTTACACTTCCATGGGATGGCAACTGGTATGAAGAAATGGTTAGAATAATATCTCAGAATCATATCAGTCTTATGTAGAGTCCAGATGTTCATGAATATAAGATGATGGGGGTACACATAAACAGAATACATGGTGATGAAGAAGACTTATTAGTTTCATGGACACATACATAAGTTCTAACTAACATGTCAATGTTGAAGTCCCCAGTGATGAATGTTCATATTGCTTGTGGCAGAGTTTAAATTATCTGTTCACGCTGGAATAGAAACTACACATATGATGCTCTGAAATTATGGTATACTACTACATCACAAAGTTTGAGAGAGTGATCCACTACAACATCACAAAGTTTATGAGAGTGATCGACTACTACATCACAAAGTTTGAGAGAGTGATCCACTACTACATCACAAAATTTGAGTGATCCACTACTACATCACAAAGTTTGAGAGAGTGATCCACTGCTACATCACAAAGTTTGAGAGAGTGATTCACTACTACATCACAAAGTTTGAGTGTGATCCACTACTACATCACAAAGTTTGAGACAGAGATCCACTACATCACGAAGTTTGAGAGAGTGATCCACTACTACATCACAAAGTTTGAGACAGAGATCCACTACATCACGAAGTTTGAGAGAGTGATCCACTACTACATCACAAAGTTTGAAAGTGATCCACTACTACATCACAAGGTTTGAGAGTGATCCACTACTACATCAAAGTTTGAGACAGAGATCCACTACATCACGAAGTTTGAGTGTGATCCACTACTACATCACAAAGTTTGAGACAGAGATCCACTACATCACGAAGTTTGAGAGAGTGATCCACTACTACATCACAAAGTTTGAAAGTGATCCACTACTACATCACAAGGTTTGCGAGAGTGATCCACTACTACATCACAAAGTTTGAGAGAGTGATCCACTACTACATCACAAAGTTTGAGAGTGATCCACTACTACATCACAAAGTTTGAGAGTGATCCACTACTACATCACAAAGTTTGAGAGTGATCCACTACTACATCACAAAGTTTGAGAGAGTGATCCACTACTACATCACAAAGTTTGAATGTGATCCACTACTACATCACAAGGTTTGCGAGAGTGATCCACTACTACATCACAAAGTTTGAGAGAGTGATCCACTACTACATCACAAAGTTTGAGAGAGTGATCCACTACTACATCACAAAGTTTAAGACAGAGATCCATGCTAGGTGATAGGATTAGTATCTGATGTTGAGTTTCAATTTGGATCATGTGGTACTGTTTCAAATGGAGAAGACTAGAGAAGCACTGTCAGTAATCCATCACTCCTGTGGTCAGAGTTTGTCTCGATCTCACAATGGAATGATCAGCAAATTCATCAATAACATCACAAAGTTTCAGCCTCCTCTTTGAAATTCCAATGAGGGGTTGAACTGGTGTGAAGAAGTTATATAAAATGGTCACATGGTTGGAGTTTGAAACCACACCTGATCGTACAGGTCGGAGGAGGAGAAAACATCTGTTTTTATGTCTTGGGGTTGTACTTGAAATCTTATGGTAAGGAAACAAGCCAGAAAATAAGCAGACTGTTATCTGCAACATGAGGTCCACAGAGGGAGAATTTAGTGATGCTACCCTCTGTGAACCTCAATCTGAATCAGGGTCTTAAAACTCAACAGAAAGAGGTGCCCAGAGGAAAAAATAGCCCACTGTATGGGACAGCATCATCAAATTCACCCTCTAGGGACCTCATTCTGCAAATGTCAGACTGCTTATTTTCAGGCCTGTAAGGAAACCAGCTACCATGAACACATATTATGAGCCATCAAACTTATTAATCATGTCGGCAATTTATCTTACAAAAAGAATGTATTTCCCCCAATACAAGTCAAAACAATCTTGAATCTGACCCTCATAACAATGATGTACACCAAACATTAAAAGATTCTGACTGATGGTTCTGAAGAAGAAGATTTTTAAAGAATATTCCCCATATTACCATAAGTTAAAAATTTGGGCTCCTGTATTGAGCCCAAATATGAACCAATGGGCTTTATTTTAACAAACTTGTATCTGCCCCGAAACCCTGCCCCCCCCCCCCCCCCCCCCCACCCCATGAATGCTGTATGCTGGATATCAAAAGATTCTGATGATTGGTTCTGGAGAAAGATTTTTTAAAATGTTTACAAATATGCCGACTCAGCATTTTTTCGGTACCCTTTGCAGAACACTCTAACAAAACCGATGGCTATTTGTTTTACCATTCAATCCTACTGGTCCAAAGGATGCTTCATACCAAATAACAGCTCTCTGTTCTGTGTGATTTGGGAAATATGAGCATTTGAATATATTTCTATTTTTAGCTCCTGGGGTTCCCATGGGGATGTAGGATTCTTTTTTTTTTGCACGAGTCAAGTACTTATGACCCAATAATGCCATATATCAAATTTGGTTCAAATTGGATCATTGGTTCAGAAAATAGAAATTTTGGGCAGGGCCAAAAATCTTACCCCTACCATTTCAAAGCCAAATATTGCTTCATGAACTTCGTTTGAACAAACTTGATTCTACACCTCAAAATGAAGCTCCATAACAAATATCAAGTCATTGTACCCACTGGTTCATGTGCAGAAGATTTCTATAATATTTTGGAGCATTTTTTCCCACCCCTTCCATATGGGGCTGGGCATGTTGAGTTGAACAAAACTGCAATACCCCTTTGGGACCATCACTCACACAAACTTTCACTAGAATTGGCCCAGTGGTTTTGGAGAAGACCAAAATGTGATGATGGACAGACGGACGGACGGACAGATGACAGACGGAGAGCGATGAGATTAGCTCAGCTTGACTTTGTCAAGATGAGCTAAAAACAACTAATGAAACGGCCACAAAACTAATACAAAAACTACATCCTAGCAATCATCGCTCAGAGCGTAGTGATAGTTCTTCTGAAGATGCTGAGAATAATGAAGTGTTGAGAATGACACAATGCTAAATCTGCCGCCTGTCCTCCATCGGTTTTGGGTGATTATGTCGATTTGAGCAGGGACTTCAAAACATGGGAAGGCACCAAAGTTTGTCCTGTAACCCTGGAACTCTTATACAGAGATTTGTCGACAATACAGCCAACATGCATTCTCAGTGTGTTTTTTGTTTTGTACGAATATACGTGCTCGAATGAGTTGTTAGATGCCCTCACATTCATCCAAGCCCACTATCTAGTAGAGACGACAAGCAAATGAGTTTTGAACGCCTTCGTTGTTTTTGTTTGGTTTGGAAATCACGATCGATTAAATTAATCTGAGTTTATTGACTTTATTCCTGTATGACAAACATTTTTATTGCAGTACAACCAGGCTATTAGGCCACACAAAGTAGATCTTCTGTTTATCAGGCCATTATTTGTGAAATTGCATGCGGGCGAGCGTTTTTTTATTTTATTTTTTATTTCAGTAATTTCTTCTTTGCCATCAAAAAAGTTCATGTTCTTGGTTCAAGTTCTAGGCCTCATGATCTACAGAATAGCATGGGTGGTGGTGTATTTCATCCCTTGAGTGCACTCAAGGGACAAATTCATCAATATTTTTAACTTGGGTAAAATATCAGACATAAACCATTTAATTTTTATTTTTTTAAAGTTTAAATTGGTTATAAAAAGAGAGCATGCGGCAGCCAAAAGGACCATGCGGGAGGGCCTGAGAAACAGATTTTTTATTTTTTTAGGCCTTACAGAGGCTCACTTTACTATCATTCAGAATGATAGTGAGCCCCTGTAATAGCTTGTTAGTGAGCAACTGGATAAACTGATAGACGCAATATCAAAGATTGTTGTCGGTGTTAATTGTTTCCTATCTTGTGACAAACTTCCAACATGAACCCGGTGATTTATTTCCACCATGATTAGAGTGGTTCCATCATCGAAATGTTATCAAATGTTAAAAAATTTATAGTAATTTATATATTTTTTATACTTACCAATGACCCAGACTTAGCTGGTGCTAACTCTAACAAAACCAGGGCCAAACACAAATTTTGCCCCCCAATCCCCAAAATTTGCATCCAAAACAAAAAGAAATCATGTCCTAAAGGACCTCCATAGTACGCCTCTACTGCGCATGCGCAGTGACGCAGTCGTCCCGAAATTGGCGCCAATTATCATTCTTACTGGCAGTGCCTGGTCAGTGCTATGTACTCAGCGGGGAGGCAAGAGTTCCCAACTCCAGGGAGGGCCATCCCCGTCTGGGTCATTGGTAAGTATAAAAAATATATAAATTACTATAAATTTTTTAACATTTTTATACTGTACCAATGACCCAGACTTAGCTGAATAGTAAACAGGCTGGAGGGCCTAGGACATAGAGGAAAATCCAATAAGCTCAACTATATAGTAAAGAGGTAACCCCTTAAGGAGAAAAGGAGTATTAGGCTTTACATGTATCTTTCTTATTTAATATTAAATTAGAAAGATACACTACCCTTAATAATTGAGCACAATAACATTCATGTTCTCTATTAACATCCAGTATAACCCTTATACTAATTATTTTTAAAGCAAGCCAATAAATAAAGTAGTCCAGAGAATTGAGACTCTTTATAATCATTTAAAAGTGTCCGAGTATTGTATATTAAAGCCCGTTTGACACTTGACATATACAAATGCTTCACACCGAGCTACACTTTAAAAATAAGACATGAATGAATTTAAACATTAATATTACACTTTAAAACCATCCCGGAAGCGACTCAGAAATACTGACTTGGAGGAGGCATTCCCTTGCTTTTCACTATAAAGCAGGTGACCTAAGGGAACACCCGCCCCCCCCCCCCCCCTTCCCCTTGCCCTGGGTCAAATAGCCCAGAGCGAAGAGGGCAGCTGGACGGAGTCACTGCCGGAACAGAAAGCCTGCATAACTATAGTTGCAACTGTTTAGTGGACGACATTCTGAGCAACAGATAATGGACCTAAACAATGCAGGTCTCCAGAAATGGACTCAATATTTCTGAGATAAAAATTCGTAAATGTGGATGGCTGAGACCAATAAGCAGCCTTCATTAAATCTGTAATAGCAACACTATTAGCATAAGCCCAGGAAGTAGAAAGAGCTCTTACTTCATGAGCAGAAATCTTAAGCACAGACTGCTGAGAAGAAGATAAATCTTCATAAGCAGTACGGATAGTTAACTGAATCCATCTAGCAATAGAATGGACTGAAATGTCCTTTCTATTAGGCATCAAAGACAGAAAGAAACGTTTCCGTCCCTTTCTGATAAACTGAGATCTCTGTTTATAGATATGTAGTGCTCTAACAGGACAGAGTAAAGGCCTACGCCCGTCTGAAGACGGAAGAGCCTTAATAACAATAGGTTCCGGATATTTATTAGGAGCCTGATTCTTAGCTAAAAAACCCACATTAGTAGTGAAGGTGATAGTGTTCCCAACACTACGATAATGAGAATCATCCACCGATAGTGCATGAAGCTCACTGACTCTTCTGGCAGAAGAGAAAGCTGAGAAAAGCTGTCTTATAAGATAAGAATTTGAAATCTACTGTCCCAAGAGGTTCAAATGGCTTTTCCTTCAATTTAAGGAGAACCCAAGCTAAATTCCACTTAGGAATTAATCTAATAGTTCTGGGTCTATTTATCGAAAAGTTTCTAACCAACTTCGATAAAGAGACATTAGATCCAATTTGTAAACTATCATGATGTGCATAGGTATCAGATAACATAGATCTATAACCCTTTATAGTAACAGGCTGCAGTTTGATTTCGTCAAACAAGTATACTAGAAAGTTTGCAATGTCTGGTATAGAGGGATCAAATATATCTACAGAATGATCCCTACACCAACGACGAAAAACCTTCCACTTAGCCGCATAGTTTAGCGAAGAGGAGGTCCTCCTACAGTTAGAAATCGCGTCCACTGCTCGTCCTGTAAAGTGCTTGCCATGCAAGAAGGACCGCACAACGGAAAAACGTGAAAGGTTGAGACCTTGCGGGTTGTGATGGAGTTGGCGCGATTTCCCCTGCGAAAGAAGATCCTCTCGTGGAGGAAGCTTCCGCGGTAGGTCCCACAACAGACACCTGAGTAGATTTATCCACGGTCTCTGTGGCGACAGAGATGCTACCAACAGAATCTTGCATTGAGATTGTTTTATCTTTAGCAATACTTGTTCAATTAACGGCGCTGGAGGATACGCATATCCTATCATTCCGTCCCAAGGGATCGACAGAGCGTCTACTGCAAATGCTCTTGGATCCGGACACGGAGACACATACGTCTGCAACTGATTGTTGAGATGTGTCGCAAATAAGTCTATCATTGGCCGTTCCCATTGGTAGCAAATCTGATTGAATACTTGTTTGTTGAGAGTCCACTCCGACGGCAACAAGCGACCATTTCGTGAAAGGGAGTCTGCTAGCACATTCAGACGACCCGGTATGTGACGGACCGAAAGAAGAACATGATGTTCTAACGCAAACAGAAGGATTCTTTCCGTTAGATTGAACAACGGAACTGAATGAGTGCCTCCCTGATTCCGTATATACGCCACTACTGTCGTATTGTCGGATAGGATTTGGACATGAGCATCGTGAATAATGTCCATCCAGTGACGTAACGCAAGCCAAATTGACATCATTTCCTTGATGTTTATGTGCTTGCACAGGAATTGCGGATCCCAAAGACCCTGGCATCTCGAATCCGTTGGGATTAATGATGCACCCCAACCTGTTTGACTGGCATCCGTCATAACGGTAAAACTCGGATCCGGCAACTGCAGCGGAACTCCTTGAGTTAACCACTGAATGTTTGCCCAAGTCTGAATCTCTTGTTTCACTTGATCTGACAAGAGAACGTCTACATCGAGCGAATGAATTTTCACACTCCAATTCTGAGTCAGGAAAATTTGAAGAGGACGTGTGCGTAGCCGCCCCATCGGAATGAGATCCGCGGCGGCTCCGCACAGACCTATCAGTCTCATAAATTCTCTCGCCGTGACTTTGTCTGCATGCAGACAATAGCGAGCGTAACAACTGACTAATTTCACTCTGGTTAACGGCAGACGAACGAGATTGTTGTGCGTCTCGAAGCTCATTCCCAGATGAGTGAATGACTTGGACGGCACCAGATCCGACTTCTCCTCGTTTACTATAAAACCGAGACGTCGGAGCAATAGAAGAAGATTCTGAACATCGTTCTGAAGCGTTAACTCATTGCCGTACCTCTGAAGAATGTCGTCCAGGTAGGCCGACGTTACCGCAGACGAATGAGCTCGGAAGTAGATCATTACCGAGTTCATTACCCGAGTGAAAGCCCAGGGTGCTAGATTCAATCCGAAGCACATCGCCCGGAATTGATACACCACTCCCAGGACTGCAAAGCGTAGATACTTTCGGAATGTCGGATGTACCATGACGTGAAAGTACGCATCTTTGAGATCTATGCTCGTTGCATAATCGTTCACCCGAATACTCGCTCTGACCGATCGAATCGTCTCCATATGAAACTTCGGAGCGACGATCAGCTTGTTTATCCAGCTCAAATCTATGACTGGACGGAACGAGCCGTCTGGTTTCGGAACCAGAAACAGATGGCTGTAGAATCCCGGAGATTCCTGGTTTTCTACGACCTCTACCGCGTTCTTCATTAAAAGAGACTGCACCTCTGATAACAGAGCGTCTCTTTTGTGTGGATTTGATGGAAGATGAGTCCACTTTGGACTTCGAGTTAATGGAGGCTTTCGTTTGAAGGATATCTTTAGACCTTCCGAAGTCACTCCTCTCACCCACGGGTCGTCCGTAATCGACGCCCACTCTTGTGAAAAACTCGACAACCTTCCGCCAACCGGAACGCGATAGAGGTTTAAGCCATCACCTCCTGGACCTGCGAGGCCTGCGGTAGGAGAAACCACGTCTTCCACGACCCGCACCTCGCCTCGTCGACCTCGGGGCGTCCGACCGATTGTCCCGGCCTGAAGGACGTCCCGAACGAGAGTCGCTATCCTGACGGTCTCTCGAATAAGACCAAGAGGACACACCGGAACCTCTATAGGAACCTCTCTTGGGCGCATTAGACCCAGAAGTGCCTGTCTTATTCGTGTCTGCTGTATCCGACTTTTTAGGAGCCGATCTGAACAACAGAGAATCATTAGCTTTCTTTTTAATTTTATCATAAATAGCGGAAAGCTTGCCGTCAAAGAGAAGTTCTCCTGAGACCGAAGCGACTCTAAGAGAGTTCTTCACCTTAGAATCCACTAGTGTGGATGTAGCTAGGGCTGCGTCACGTCTAACCAACTCCAGATTTGCCACTGAAAGGGCGGAGTTACACGTGGAATAAGCTACTGCCCTTGAAAGAAGTCTTAAAGAGGATTGTATATCCTGAAACTCTTCCCCTTGAAGGCGCAGTGATAACGCCTTAGTAAGGTGATCTGCGTAAGATAAGGCATCTAAATTGGCTCTGTTAGACGCAATAGCTGTTTCCAACACCGCGGTTGGAATAGAAGCTGACGACGGTAATGATAGCTCTAAGTCTTCCGCCTCGTTGTCCATACGCAGAGGAACTCTCGGTATACCCTGTCCTGCCGTATCGAATTTATTCCTTGCATTAATGAAAGGCAGGTTGAGAGTATTAGCGGACAAGAAACCTGCTTTCCCCGTCCTGGAAGCAAGTTTAAATATAGCGTCGTTCAATAATTCAAATGTTCTAGCAACATTATTGGACTGCGACGGAAACTCGGGAGCGATATCCCTGAACCGCTCAAAAAATTCAGAGTCCAATGACGCTATAATTCTCTTGTCCGGAAGCGCAGCAGTCTGGCCCGACGGAACAACTTGAGGGAGAAAGTGCCGGATGAAGTCCACGGCAGCTTTATGTTGTTCCGAAAGGGATAGCTCCAAGTCATCCGTATCCCTTTCACCATCCGGTCGGACCTCACGATGTTCCCGGTCGTCCGCCCCCGATGCTTCGGCGGAGCGTACCGACCCAGCGCCGTCGGATAATTCTCGATCCGACACCGTTTCTGTCGGCTGCTGGGATGCTGCGATAAGCTGTGCTATCTGCACAAGAATGTCCGGCGTCGAGACCTGCGGAGGCGCAGTCTTTCGCTGCTTCGCCGAGGGCAGCTCCGCATCAGATGGCTCCCGCATACTTTTCCTATGCGAACGTCCGGAGTCCATCGGTCTCGAATCCCTGGCTGCCGGATGGTGTGACCTGGTCGCCGAAGAATCCTTCATCGGCGAAGCTGGTAATATATCGGCGGTCACGCAGCCAAGGTGCGGTCGTGTGCGCTGACGAGAAGAGGAAGCCTTAACAGTCTCTGCGGACTGCTTATACAACGGAGCGTCCCGAGCAACGGACGTATGCTCCGCTAAAGACACATTTTGTACCACAACATCTGGTCCCAGATGTTGTTGTACGAGAGAGGGACCTCTCTCGCTCGCGGCCCGGCTGGACCTGGACGAGCTAGGAACCGGACTAAAAGGCTTCCTCCGTTCTCGCTTACTATCCGCCGTCACTGGGTGTGCATCTATTATGTTTATAGTGCTCGCATCACCCAAAATTTCCTCTTGGACCGCATCGGACGAACCCGGCTGCCGAACCATTCGGTGAATGGACGCTACACCGGGCGAGCTAGCGGACGACATTTGTCTAATCTCCATGTGCACTATTGCCGCTAGCTCTGAATTCATTTGTGACGACGGACGCACACTTGAAGAAGATAACATGGAAACATCACCCTGTTCTGGTTCCGGAGATGAAGTCTTCTAAGCTCCATTAGCTAAGCTGAGACCACTGTCTCTTGGGAATAGAACCTTCTCGGTGTTGTTTTCTTAAGTGTCATAGACTTTAGTCTTATTGTTGACACGTTAGTAGCCTAGCTAGAGGTTTGAGTGGTGTTTTTATCCCTGTCATTAGCAGCTAGCATTGTAAGTCTCCTTTAGTGAGCTTCTAGGGCCACAATTATCAGCCATTTAATTGTCTTCTCGAATAGCTAGGAAGACCTTTAGCTACTTCAGCCAGGCTGAGACCACAGTCCTATTGGACAAGGTACCGTTACATGAAAAGAGTTTGTTCTCTTTGTTCTCTCCTTAGCAGTATTGTTTTTAGTTAGTTGTCTGAGGCTTTTAGCCCTATTGATAATGCCATATTAACCTATTGTCATTAATGAGCGTTCTTTCGAATGCCTATAGTTAACTACTTTTCAGGATTATATTCCTGCTATAATCGGTACGAGGCACAAGGAGTTCATCTAGGTTTCTTGTGATCGGGTGCTGGAACATAGTTTTCATCTCCCGCTTTCATTCTTATCAAATCTAATGTTGTGGATTATATTTCCACTTGATGATTGGATTTTATGTCTATATGGTGTATTATTTGCCAACATGGAGTGCTGTCTTGATTTCAAGGGATATGTCGACGCTGTTTCAGTGGGTATATTCCTTGCCGTAGTGCCATGTTCATCAAGTCCCCTCCGTCCTTAGTGGCATTATGGAGTCGGTCAGACGTGAAGGATCCATATGGTTTCAATATTACTCTAGATAACTAACATTAAAGCTTTATGAGTCATGCCGGGTTAGTGTCATTCTGCTTGCTTGGGCTAACTACAAGCTTTTTAGCTGTATTACTCTTTATTGAGAATAGCAGCAGCAGTATAGCTTAGGAATGTAGCGTGAAGTTTCTTTTTCTTTTAGCGAAAAAGGAATTTGTCACTGTCCCAAGCCTTAATATTACTGCGCCAGCCTTACTTATCTAGCGATTCAAGTATTGCGGGGGGGTTCCATATGATTTTTTCGTTGAAACCGTTCAGTTGGACAAGTTTTAAGGATGAACATTTTTATTTCACCGGTTTTCGACCTATCCAAGTATTCTGGATGTGGCATATGTTTTAAAGCTTTCGATTTTAATAACCAGGATTGCCGTGATATAGCCTTAGCTGCTGATGTGGTGTTAAGCACCAATAAATTAATAATAAATTGAAAATGCCGATAGGATCACCGATCCAATGTTGAGTTGTGACAGCACAAAAGTGGGTTTAATCATTATCAACTTATCGTCCGGAAACCAATTGTTTACAATTTACTATGTGAAGCGTCACTGTGACCTTGACCTTTGACCTAGTGATTCCGAAATAAATAGGGCTCTTTCTTGCACCAATGCCAACCTACCTATGAAGTTTCATGAACGTAGGTGGAACCATTGTCAAATTATCATCTGGAAACCAATTGTTCATGATTTATTATGTTCATGGTCACTATGACCTTGGCTTTTGACCTAGTGAGTCCAAAATAAATCTTCCACTGATCTAGGCCAACCTACCTATGAAGTTTCATGAACGTGGGTCGAAACATTATCAAGTTATCATCCGGAAACCAATTGTTTATGATTTACTATGTTGAAGGTCACTGTGACCTTGACCTTTCACCTAACGAGTTCAAAATAAATAGGGTTTTTTCTCTCACTGATGCCAACCTAACTATGAAATTTCATGAACATGGGTCGAACCATTATCAAGTTATCATCCGGAAACCAATTGTTTTGATTTACTATGTTCAGGGTCACTGTGACCTTGACATTTGACCTAGTGAGTCCAAGATACATAGGGTTCTTCCTTTCATGAAGGCCAACCTACATAAGAAGTTTCATGAATGTAGGTTAAACCGTAGTCAAGTTATCATCCGCAAACCAATTGTTTATAATTTACTATGTTCAAGGTCACTGTGACCTTGACCTTTGACCAAGCAAGTCCAAAATTAATAGGGTTCTTCCTCTCACCGATACCAACCTACCTATGAAGTTTCATGAACATGGGTTGAATCATTATGAAGTTATCATCCGGAACCCAATTGTTTACGCCCACCCACCCACCCGCCATTCATCAAACTACAAGTCGAGTTTGACTTCGTCACAACTCAACTAAAAATAATTAATAGCCAGGTGCCTTATAGACAAATATATATATTATTCGGTACAGCTTTTTCACTGTTTCCAGGCTGCTCTCCTCTTTGTTTTAAAGATTATTCCTTCAAAAAAAAGTGTGGGGGGAGGAAGGGAGTGTTTTCTTCTTACCTCTTCTGGCCTTTTAATAAATGTGTAACTATGAGTTAAGCTGTTATCATCTGTAGATTATTCTGATATTATGGACAGCTTGTTTCATTATATATGGCGTGTGTTTGTGGGCGTTAGTCTCTCACTAGCGGACACACTTTTCCTAATTTTAAGTGTCTTTTCTGGCTTGTTACACCCATTTATCATAATCATTTATGCTAAGTAATGAGGATTTACTTGGATATTGCTCCTTATTTGAGTGGTATGTCTTTTATATTGTGGTATAGCGAGACATATAGGTAATTCCTTAAAATATTGAAACTTCTTTTCTCTTTGGGAGTTCTAATGCAGCCTAAGGAGCTGTATTTTGGTCTGATATTTCTTTAAGTCCTAGGCACTCTGCCTTTTTACGATTCAGCTTAAGTCTGGGCCATTGGTTTTAGTATAAAAATATGATAAATTTAAAGTAATTTGTATATTTTTAATACTTACCAATGGCCCAGACAGAATTGGCCCTCCTATGAGTGGGCACTCATACTTCCCCGCCGAGTTATCACTTCAGTAGGCACAACTAGAAATAATGATGTTGGCACCAATTCTAGTCTCTTCCTGGGTACCGCACATGCACAAGTACGAAAAGTATGGAGGGCCAGATAGGACTTTTAATTTTCAGTACTGTATGCAAATATGGGGTATTGGGGGGTTCAAAATTTGTGTTTGGCCCTTAATAATATTGAGGTTGCACCAGCTAAGTCTGGGCCATTGATAAGTATTAAAAATATACAAATTACTTTAAATTTATCATTTTTGATTGATCAAGACATTGATCATTGGTTAATCAACTAAATGGTTAACCATCCCTTGTATACATGAACACATGCAATTCAGTATTCTCCACTTTCTTAAACTAGAAAAACTGTGAGCATGGCTCACTAAATGATACCACCCAATCCTACCAAGAAACATTTTACAACAGTAAAAGGGTGTTTAATGTAGAGAGCACAAACACTGACACCCCCCCCCCCCCACACACACACACACCTCCACCCCGAAGCTTGAATTGACAAAGCCCATTTTTCAATATGTGAAACTGTAAAAAAGAAAATATCTGAAAACAAAATTGAAGGTACACATTTTCACTGTATGTAAAAGAATGCTTGAAGGTTTCATTGAAATCCATTAACTAGTTTAAAAGAGGTTGCGGATAGCAAATGTCAACACCCCCTCCCCCCACGCAAGCTTGAATTGACAAAGCCCATTTTTAAATATGGGAAACCCTAAAAATGAAAATATTTGAAAACAAAATAGGAGGTGCACATCTTCAATATATGTAAAAGAATGTCTGAAAGTTTCAATTAAATCTGTTCACTGGTTTAAGAGGAGTTGCGGATAGCAGATGTGTACATCCTTAAAGCATAATGGATGGACGGACGGATGGACATCAAAATATGAAAATATCTGAAAGAAAAATAGAAGATGCACATCTTCAATGTATGTAAAAGATGGTCTGCGAGTTCCAATGGAGTTTGTTCAATGGTTTAAGAGGAGTAGCGGATAGCAGATCTATACCCCTCCCTACTAAAACCTGAATTGACAAAGACCATTTCTGAATATGGGGAACTGTAAATATGAAAATATCTGAAAAGAGAATAGGAGGTGCACATTTGCAATGTATGTAAAGGAATGTCTGAAAGTTTCAATGAAATCTGTTCAATGGTTTAAGAGGAGTTGCGAAAAGCAGATCTGTACAGAATTTCAATTGAATTTGACAAAGTTCATTTTTCAATATGGGAAACTGTAAAAATGAAAATATCTGAAAAAAGGAGGTGCACATCTTCAATGTATGTAAAAGAATGTCTGAGAGTTTCAATGAAATCCGTTCACTTGCATGGTTTAGGAGGAGTTGCAGATAGCAGATGTGTACCCCCTAAAGCATAACAGATGGACGGACGGATGGATGGATGGATGGAGATGGATGGATGGATGGATGGATGGATGGACAGATGGATGGATGGTATGACAGACGAACAGATGGACAGAAGTATGGTTGTACGGACGGACCAAGTGAACACATATACCATCCACTTTTCAAGTGGGTGGTATAAAAAGGGACTGTATAAAATTTAAAAGTTAAATCGATCCTGAATTTAAGCTCAGAGTCTTAACTTCAACAGTCTTGTAATATATTCATTAGGCAAAGGTCATCATGCCACTATTCTATAGGCAATATACCGAAAAACTGAACCGGTACCGACAGCATGTGGATTCCAAAACACCGAACGAGTCAATCACTGAATATCAAAACTGTCTGCATTTTCAAATTTTCCAACATTTGCTATTCATAAGGCCCTGTTGAGGCTTGATTGCAGTTTAACCCTTTACCCAACGCAGACGATATCAATTTTTTTTTATTTTAAATATCATTTTTAAAAAATTTTCCAAAAATTTCAACAAAACCATATTATGTGACCCCTCGTTGGAACGAGCTTGACGAGCTCGTTCCAACGAGGGGTCACATGATATGGTTTTGTCGAAATTTTTTGAAAAATAATATTTTTTCAACTGCTGAATTTGCATATTACGCAGGCGGATGCGGCCGATTCGTTGGGTAAAGGGTTAAGTGTTCAGTTTCATGAAAGAAGTGACTGATTTTCTTTTCACTTTTGTTAACCCTTAAGGACAGGGGCAACTGACTAGAAATTACTCTCAGATGCTTTGTCCACTGCCAGCAAGACCTCCTAGTGATTCTATTTTAAGGGTACATGCACTGAGAATACAAAAGCCCAAAATAGGCTTTTAAAGGTTAAGGTGTGTTACTGTAGATTTGATTTGTGTTGGTAAACAATGTCAATGTTGAGAATGTTACAAGAACAATTTATTCTTATTTTCCTGATGTGAATTCCCCTTTGGTACTACCAGTAAATCTTGGTCAAGTCAGATACTGAATATTTCAAAAACTAATACCAAACTCTAAATCCCAACACCGCCTAACTCTATTTTAGATCATGGTTATTGGAGTAAAACAATCACCATTATATTTAAGATTCTACTGAGCATTTAACCCTTAAAGGCCTATTTCCAACTTTTGCAAGCTCAGAACCGGTGCCTTCAACATGTCATCAAGATGAGGTCTAGTTGACAAAACAAATTACCTAGGCGGTGGTTTCTAGTAAAGTCTTGGTTGCCTTAATAGGCAGCCTAGACCTGACTAGAAATCATTGCTAAGCCACTGGACATGTGCAGGCAGTGGTCAGGTGAAAATTCAAGACAATTGTCCAGACCATTAAGGGTTGACCAAAAACAAAAGATTGAGGCTGAGAAAGAGTATGGATCACAACCCTCAAACCATTCAATCCCAATACCTCAAATGATAAAAACTGAAGCTACTCACTTGGGCTGAGCAATGCCAGCTGTTGAAGATCATACTTTGAAAAACCAAGAAATTTGGCATCACTCAAATGCATGGGATAGTTGACACCATAATGTCCAAACTCATTTCCTGGTCCATAATTGGCACCAGAACCTTCTGGATAGACCTGTTTTCCTAACAGCACTATGTTATTTCGATCTGTACCTGCTTTTCCTTGGCCATCATTGTTATTTGGATTTGTGTTGGAACCAGTCCATCTGTGAAATGAAATTAACACAAGTATTTGATAAGGTGATTAAAAAAATCTTATTTCTAGGCACCTGCCTCAGCTTTAAAATCTAAAAAAAAAAGACAAATGCTCCCTCTCCAGTCAAATTCTACAATTTTCTCAGACCCTACCACATGGTCATTTTGGCTGCCACATGCTCTCTTTTTATAACCAATGCAAACTTAAAAAAATAAAATTGAAATGGTTTATATCTGATATTTGACCCAAATTAATAAAATTGATAAATTTGTCCCTCGTGTGGAGCAAGGCTTTGCAATGCTTTAGCATTGCAAAGTGGTCTTGCACTCAAAGGACACAATACATCACCACCCATGCTATTGTGTTGATTATGAGGCCAAAAACAGAGCAAGGTTTGAATAGAATTGGCTAGTGTATATTTTGATTAGTTAAAAATAAAACAGGTAAATAAAGCAATTTCCTAATGATGAAGGATAATTTTAATGAGGAGGGTGGTGTCTGAGAAACAAGATTTTTTTAACCCTTTATCCAACATGGATGATAACAAAATTTATTATTTTGAAGATCATTTTTCTTTCAATTTGGTTGACCTTATTCCAATGAGGGGGTCACATGATATGGTTTTCTTGAAATATTTTTAAAATGATCCGTGCTTAACCCTTTACCCAACGAATCGGCCGCATCCGCCCAAGCAATATGCAAATTCGGCAGTTGAAAAAATATTATTTTTCAAAGAATTTCAACCAAACCATATCATGTGACCCCTCGTTGGAACGAGCTCATCGAGCTCGTTCCAATGAGGGGTCACATGATATGGTTTTGTTGAACTTTTTTGAAAAATTTCAAAAAATGGTATTTAAAGTAATAAATTTTGATATCGTCTGCATTGGGTAAAGGGTTAAACAATGTACAAATCTTTTAAAAGGGGTCTCAAGTCACAACATCAATACATGTATAACACATAGCCTACATAAACTAATTTGTGAGCTTCACTTCAGTGGTTACACAAGGTCAAATTACGATAAAGATGTGAACATAGTGTTCCATTTTTTAACATTGTTTCTAAGTGCATGGCAGTTGAACCACAGTGTATTTTCAGCTCAATTAAAATAGATATAATTTTTTTTATTAAGTGCTCATAAAAAGATGAGGGTCATACCTTGATGGCACCTTTGGGGGGCCACTGTTGTTCAAGCTGAGGTCGCGGTCCCTGGAGCTGAGGGGAAAAATTGGGAAAAACAATTGAAAAGGAGTGCCAGATGTGTAACGTGGGCGTGGTGGAGACCCTGGAACACTTTCTTATAGAATGCCCAAAATACCAGTCTAAAAGAACAAGATTCACAGGGAGTATAATGGAGAAGTGGGATGGGAGAATGAAGGACATGTGGTTAGGGGGCGACTCAAAGGAGAGGGTTAATATACTAATCGGAGAGATTGGGAGGAATGGGGCAAGGGATGTCATCAAGCAGTTCGTCTCCGAGTGTTGGGAGGAGAGAAGAAGCGTGGGAATAGGGGGAGGCAGTTGGTAAAACATGGGTAACCAAGGCCTTCTCATACGAGAACCGTGACAAATCAGTGGCTGGCCGAAGTGTTATTATATTATTACGCAAAAACCAGGGTGGTCAGAAAACCTGAACCATTTCATTTTTTTTCTCATCCTGAACAAAAAACATGGTGAAGGCAAAAAAGCTGACCCTTAAGATCTTATCAATATATAGTCACAAACTGTCCCCTTTATATGGCTCTGAAAAACTTGATCCAAGTGTTTTCTTTCTCGCAAACTCTACTGGTGGGATGCATTTCTTTAGACAGTGTTTTTACATTTTTGTTGGCTGCATATACAGGCAGCCAACAATGATGTAGAGACCAGGCCTGAAAAAAGCAGATTGTCATCTGCAAAATGAGGTCCCCAGAGGGTGAATTTGGTGATGCTACCCTGCACAGCAATTTGTGAGCTTCCCTTCAGTGGTTACACAAGGTCAAATTACGATAAAGTTGTGAACATAGTGTTCCATTTTTTAACATTGTTTCTAAGTGTATGGCAGTTGAACCAAAGTGTGTTTTCAGCTCAATTAAAATACAGTAAAACCTGTCTTGAGAGACCACTGTCGTGAGAGACCACCTGTCCTGAGAGACCACTGTGGCCATGTACTGATTGGTTTCACTCTATAATGGACGTGTCATGAGAGACCACCTGTCTTGAGAGACCACCTGTCTTCAGAGACCACAAAACTGTGGCAAAAACTCAATTTTCCAACTGTTTTGAGAGACCGGATAATCAATTTTGGCAATTTCAGAGTATTAAAATCAATAAACAGGTTGAGGGTTAGATTTTTTTGGGGTGGTCTGAATTTGTAATTTAAAATTCGTTTTATTAAAAATTATTGGAGAGTGCCTGTTGGCACTCTCCAATAATTTGTAATAAAACAAATGTATACAAACAAAATATACAGAAACATGAGCAATGAAAAAGATGGCTTTTGTTCTGGTACCCTTGTTGAAACTCAGCCAGTTAAGATCAATGCAGTGTGCACAGAAATCAATAGTTCAAAAATGAAACCAGGATGTTGGCCCAACAGTGAAGTTTTTCAGTTTATGTACTTTTATCTATAATTTATTAAACAATGCCTTTGTACTTGTATTAAAACTTAATTAAAATAAAACAATAATAAAAAAAATTTGAACAATCAATTGTTCTCCATTTCTGCAACAAATATTCTCTGGTTGGTCATTCACTGACTAGCAAAAACGTCAAACCTGTAATGAGAGACCACCTTTCTTGAAAGACCACTTTTGCTCGGCAAATGGGGTGGTCTCTCAAAACAGGTTCTACTGTAGATATAATATTTTTTATTAAGTGCTCATAAAAAGATGAGGGTCGGATGCAAAAACCAGGGTGGTCAGGAAACCTGAACCATTTCATTTTTTTTCTCATCCTGAACAAAAAACATGGTGAAGGCAAAAAAGCTGACCCTTAAGATCTTATCAATATACAGTCACAAACTGTCCCCTTTATATGGCTCTGAAAAACTTGATCCAAGGGTTTTCTTCTTTGAGAACTCTACTGGTGGGATGCATTTCTTTAGACAGTGTTTTTACATTTTTGTTGGCTGCATATACAGACAGCCAACAATGATGTAGAGAGCAAGCCTGAAAAAAAGCAGACTGTCATCTGCAAAATGAGGTCCCCAGAGGGTGAATTAGGTGATGCTACCCTGCACAGCAGGGTCTCATCACCAAATTTACCCTCTGTGAACCTCAGTCTGAATCAAGGTCTCAAGCCAAAACAGAAAGATGTACCTAGAGGATAAATTGGCCCACTGTATGTGATAGCATCAGCAAATTCACCCTCGGGGGACCCCATTTTGCAAATGACAGGTTGCTTATATTCATGCTTGGTAGAAACAGTGTTATGTCACCTGCAGTTGTAAAAATCTACATAGTTACTAATGTAAAATTAATCTGAGAATTTAAGTTTCAAGATAACCCACTCTAACTTCCTCAAATTTGGATGCACCTCTTGAGGTATGGTGGTGGGGGGGGGGGGGGGGTGGAATGACAAATGCAGTTTCTACGATATTAACAAATGAGGTTGACCAAACAAATTTAAAGAATGAAGAAGGCAGCCAAATGTTAGGTAGCAATGTCAAACCAAAGTATGAGGTCAGTTTAGCCAATCATTTATACCCACAATCCCCCACTTTAGAAGGCTTCTACCAGATATTGGTTACCAGGGTCCTACTTTATCTCAGAAACACAAAATATTGTGATTTATCCAAAACTTGTACCAAGAACCATCAAATTCCTGTTCTTTACATACCTATTTAGCCTAAGAACTATCAGTTTAAACATTCATTAAGATATACCTTGTTTGACAGAGCTTAAGGATTTCTGTTGAACAAGGTATAATAAAATAAAAACTTAATGCGCTCATTTTATCACCAAAATTTGGGGGAATGACCAAATTATGGGTAACTCTCTGCACTCTGATGTCAAAATGGCAAAGTGTTCAGCAGCAAATATTTCCCATAATGCAGTTTGATATTTAACCAAATATACCTTGTTTGACAGAGCTCCGTGAGCTCTGTCAAACAAGATATAATTTCTTAAATTCATAGTTAAACAAGAGAAAAAGAGAGTGACTGGAGAAAATTCTGTTGCACAACCAGATTACGGGGGTTTAGCCGAATATCCCTGTATGATGAATATTTCTTTTTAACTTGTAAAATGGGTATTCAATTTACAGGGTTCCACAATACTTACTGAATATGAATATAGTCATTTGGAGATGACTCTATTGTATTCGGTACAAAGTCATACTCTACTGCTGGGTAAACTTGAACTATATTTCCTCTTTTACCACGAACATTCAGATTTTGAATAGTGACTCCCTCGAGATGTGCAGGACGCTTCCAAATAGAAAATGTATGAGATCTGAAATAAAAGGATATTAAACTATCATTATCAGGAATAGACTGATATTACATCTGACATGCACTAATAACACTATACTTTTCTGAATACACAGGGGGTATCTAATACAGAAGAATCCTCTTAGTTGAATATCCATTTTGCCAGTGAAAATTATTCAATTAACAGGAGTATACAATTAACAGGGATTTAGTCAGTTTCCTGTGTTCTGGAGGTAAACTGAGAATTTATTCTATTATATCTTGTTTGACAGAGCTCATAGAGCTCTGTCAAACAAGATATGATAGAATAAATGACTGTATTGGATGTAGTGAGGACAAAAAGGTTGATAAATAAGGGGAATTTGGTGCGTGTCACAGTAATTTTTTCGACATATTACAAAAAATTTATATACAATTAACAGGAGTTTACTCTACAACCCATATGTAATTAACAGATCAAATTTGTACTGAATGTATGGTAAATGGTTTTGTGTTTGCAAATTATATTCAATTAACAGGGATATACAATTAAGTGGGCTCCACTGTATAAAGCAGTCCTATCAAATTTGATTTAAATCTGAGGGCTACTGTTCATATATTGTCCAACATTTAATGAACAAAGGGAAGTAATCCCCTTAATTTCATCATATAACAGTTGTTATTAAATGTGTCCAAGTACATGTTAATAGAAAGCCCTCTTCAACGCAGCGCACCACAATGAATTGAAATCAACTAATGTTCAATTTATAATATAAGCAAACTTCCAGAAAGAGAGAGTCAGAGAAAATGACCGAGCTCTTGACTATATCCCATCCCTGTTGGGTGGAAGAGTGAGTTATAATTACTGATATTCATATCTGCCCTAACTGGGGTAACTTTATCCCCATGGGTACTTTTATCTGAATTGTGTATTACTATATGCAAGGCTACTTAACCTGTTTTTTCTGACTGAATTATTTTAATCAGCTGTTTGAATACTTATATAAAATGACAATTAAATGTACTTATATTCTTTTATGGTTGTTTTAAAAATATAGTATAAGGCCACACAAAGTAGATCTTCTGTTTCTCAGGCCATTATTTGTGAAATTGCATGCGGGCGAGTGGTTTTTTATTTTATTTTTTATTTCAGTAATTACTTCTTAGCCATCAAAAGTTCATGTTCTTGGTTCAAGTTTTAGGCCTCATAATCTACAGAATAGCATGGGTGGTGGTGTATTTCATCCCTTGAGTGCAAGAAGGCTTTGCAATGCTAAAGCACTGCAAAGCCTTCTTCTTGCACTCATGAGACAAATTCATAAATTTTTTTAACTTGTGTAAAATATCAGACATAAACCATTTAATTTTAATTTTTTTAAAGTTTAAATTGGTTATAAAAAGAGAGCATACGGTAGCCAAAATGACCATTAGGGAGGGCCTGAGAAACAGATGTTTTATTTTTTTAGGCCTAACTATAGCCTAATATTGCTATGCCAAATAAGAGGCCTATCTGGGCTAAGAGGTAATGTGTAATGTTACAAATACTAAAATAGAGGTGGCAATGTTGCTTTCATGAAATGTATTTATTTATTTATTTATTTATTTATTGGTGTTTTAATCTCCTGCACACTGATGTCGAAATATCTAAAGTTCAGAGTGCAAATATTTCCCATAATGCAACTAGAAATTTAACCAATTCAATTTTGTTTGACAGAGCTCAATGAGCTCTGTCAAACAAGATTGAATTGGTTAAATTCTCAGTTGCATTATGGGAAAATGGCTACTTCAAATCTTATTATTTTGACATCAGTATGCAGAGGGTAAAGGTCACATATTTCTGCACAATGTCTAATCATGAACACAACAGTTTTGTGGTTGGAGGAAACCGGAGTACCTGGTGAGAACCAATAAGCAACGGCGAACAACCGTCAGCTCCCCAACATACTAACTCCACACAAGCTGGGTTAGCATTGGTTGAAGACAAGTGCAACATCGATGTGCAGTATGCATTAGTACACATCACCGTGCCCCCACATGGGCTATGGGGGTGAAGTGTCTTGCTCAAAGACACCACACGGTTGCCACAGGTGGGATTCGAACTGAGGACCTCTCGGCTTGCAGCCTGCACCTCCACCTACTGAGCCACTGTGCTACCATGTTCATGAAATATAAAAAATGTTTGTTCCCATTCATTAATTTAAGCTTCTTGACTGCTCTAAATGGGCTCCAAAGGCACACATGCTGAGGGTTAGGGACATAGAAAATTTATTTTGATTATCATAATATCACTTTACACTGTGTTAACTCTAAATTGCCTCTGTTTACATAAGAAACAAATGTCTAAAAATTTCAAAAAACCATATCGTGTGACCACTCAATGGAATGAGTTCATTGAGCTTGTTCCAATGAGGAAGTCACATGATTTGGTTTTGTTGACATTTTGTGAAAAATGTGAATAAAAAAGTAACTAAGGCCTCACAAAGTAGATCTTCTGTTTCTCAGGCCATTTTTGGTAAAATTGCATGGAGGTGGGCATTTTTTTATTTTATTTTTTATTTTTGTAATTATTTCTTTACCATTAAAAAGTTTTATGTTTTAGGCCTCATAACCTACAGAATAGCATGGGTATTGGTGTTTTACATCCCTCGAGTGCAAGAAGGCTTTGCAATGCTAAAGCATTGCAAAGCCTTCTTGCACTCAAGGGACAATTTTATTAACTTGGATAAAATATCAGACATAAACCATTTGATTTTGATTTTTTTAAGTTTGGATTGGTTATAAAAAGAGAGCATGCGGCAGCCAAAAGGACCATGCGGGAGGGCCTGGGAAACAGATTTTTATTTTTTAGGCCTAAAATAACAAATTTTGATACAGCTACAGTTGGAACTAGAAGTCCTGTCACAATTAGTGCAGTAAATGCTTATTAGTTAATGCACTCCTTACTGCAGAAGAATGAAGTAGTCTGAAATACACAAGAGTGTTTTATGCTGAGCAATGCAAAATGTAATGCACTGTAAGTGAGGCTAGTAGTGAAATAACGAACTGAACTGACCAAACAGAAAGAAAATATTGAGACTACAGTATGTGGAGGGTGGATTACTAATAAATCTCTGTGGGGTAGGATTTTTCACTTAGTAATTATTTACAATTTCTGAAGACAAAACACAAGAGGCACATGCAAACTTCCATGACATGGACCACCGTGTTTCACCCGGTGATCCACGTTATGAAAGTTTGCAAGCATTTTTATATTTTTAGGCCTAAAATAACAAATTTTGATACAGCTACAGTTGGAACTAGAAGTCCTGTCACAATTAGCGCAGTAAATGCTTATTAGTTAATGCACTCCTTACTGCAGAAGAATGAAGTAGTCTGAAATACACAAGAGTGTTTTATGCTGAGCAATGCAAAATGTAATGCACTGTAAGTGAGGCTAGTAGTGAAATAACAAACTGAACTGACCAAACAGAAAGAAAATATTGAGGCTGCAGTATGTGGAGGGTGGATTACTAATAAATCTCTGTGGGATAGGATTTTTCACTTAGTAATTATTTACAATTTCTGAAGACAAAACACAAGAGGCACTTGCAAACTTCCATGACATGGACCACCGTGTTTCACCCGGTGATCCATGTTATGAAAGTTTGCAAGCATTTCTTTTGCTGTTAATAACAAATGAAAATATTTTTCGAGTGGAGAATATATTGTGCTGCGGTAAAGTAGTAGTCCACTCTCTCTTCATTCTCTATATGGAGTTGAATTATAATATCTATTCATGTCATTACAGTTAAAACTAGGAGTACTGTCATGAACTGTGTGCTTCTCTAGGCTTAACTGCGCATAAGAATTGCACGCAATTGTCATATCAAATGGCATCCAAAGCATGGCAGGTTCTTCTGGTTACTCATAGCAAACACAGGAAATGTTTCTACCAATGGACCTTCGGATTACCCAGAGGTCCATTGGCTGAAACATTGCTTGTGCACAGACCATATGTACAGAATGTGATAGCCTTACTATGGTCATAACGCATAGATTAACGCGCAGATCGACGTGCTATTTGTGCGAATTTCATGACAGGATTTCTAGTTTTTACTGAACATGTACATGTATCCCCTTAGAGGTTAGGAATGATGTCAATGATGGTATCTCTATTTACTAGTATAGAATTGTATAGAATTGGGCATGCCATTTTTCCACAGACAATGAGTTATACTGATGGTATAGTTTGATAGGGACAAAAGTGCACGTATTCAGTGCTCTATTACTTCAAAATAGTGCACAATACAGTCACAGGACTCCTAGTTTCAAATGAACTGAGAAGCTACTTAGGGAGCGTGGTGGCTCAGTGGTAGACTGTTGGACTTCTATGCTAGAGTTCCCAAGTTCGATCCCCATCCGGGACAACCCGTGTTGTGTCCTTGGGCAAGACACTTTATCCCAGGTGCCAACATAGGGGCATGATGACGTCGTGTACTAAAGCGTATTGCACGTCAATGGTGCACATGTCTTCAACCTCTTTAACCTTGCTTGAGTGGAGCTTGAACAGAGTTGGAATGTTGAGGAACTGACAGTTGCTTGTCATTGCTTGGTGGTTCTCGCTGGGTACTCCGGTCTCCTCCACCTGTAAAGCTGTCACGGTCATGATTAACCACTGTGCATAAGTATGTGACCTTAAACCCCAATAAATAAATAAATAGAAGCTAATCAGTAAGCACACAGATATAATATGGGTGAGTGGTGGCTCATTGATTAGAGCACAGGATTTTAATCAAAATGTTGATGGTTTAATCCTGACCCATATGCCAACGGTGTAGTGTCCTTGGGCAAGATACTTAATCCTGATTGCCAATGGGCCATGGTGGCACTATGTACTAAGGTGTACTCCATTGGATGATGTGCTTGCCTTCAACCACAGTTAACTCTGTTTGTTCCAAATTATTAAGATGGAGAAATTGACAGTTGCATGCCAGTGCTCAGTGGTTCTCTCTAGGTACTCATGGCTTCCTCCAGCCATAAAACTCTCTGTCACAATATGACACTGGCTGTTGAAAGTGCTATTAAACCCCAATGAACAAACATACACACATTACACAAATAAAATGAATTCTTTTCATCAGGGCTCAAAATAAGCGGAGTCGCGTCGCTTTTTGCTATGCAAAACTTGCAAAAAGCTACACAATGTTCAATTATGTATAGCATTTTGCGATACAAGATAATCAACTGTAGCCTATTAGGCTGCAGTTGATTATCTTGTATTGCAAAATGTAAATGAAAATTTGCAAACAAATTTGAAAACTAGTTCACTGATGCTTTACTTCTGATTGTGGAACATTCCAGGCGTAACTCTGATTAACTCTCCATCAAGCATCATTAGCAACTTCATATGTAAGATGAATTCTATTGGTTTAAATTCTTCCTGTTTGTACAACATTTTGCATAAAATGTCCATTAAAAATAACTTCAAGCCCATCAAATTAAAAATCCCAACTTCCATTTTGAGAACTCTATTGAACAACCAAGATGCCATTTGAAAATATCCAAGTCCTTGCAATCCTCAAAGGCAGTTCAGTTAAAAAAAACGTAGCAAATGTTTCATGTGTTGCAGATCATTTGGAAATGCCTAGAAATGGATGGAAAATATTCTATCTACTTAGAAGAATTCAATACAAAACAGCATAAGACAACTCTTCTACATGTGTATACAAAAATAGCTATGTAATTTTTATAAAATGCTCTTCATTTTTTTGAAATGTATAGCATTTTGCTACGCAAAGAAAAAAAGTTATTTTGAGCACTGCTTTTCATGAAAATTATGTATATTTTCCAAGATCAGATTTAGTTCCCTCAAAAGCACATCTTAACAACAAAGGTGGTGCACTATTTATCATTCACCTTGTTTCAATAAATACAGATTATCATGATAATGTGCATGCCCTGTGATTTGTATCAGATTCGAGGTGGTGTGCAGAATGGGATCTCAATGAGCCGGCCTTGCCGGCGAGTTGTGATCCCATTCTGGACACCACCGAGAATCTGATGCAAATCACAGGACATGCACATTATCATGATAATTCATTTATCTAACAATTCTATCACATAAACAGATTAAATCTTAAATTATTAATAGAGTTTTGGGATATAATTTGGGGGAGAAAAAGTTAAAAAAAAACTCGTATTTTATGGAACAATATTGTTGTGCACTTTAACAAACAATGAGTAATGAGGTCACCGCAAATTTTCAATGTTGCATGCGTTTTAAAAATTATTGACTCTGAATGTCATTTCCTATGATGATACGCTTGAATTTACAAGTGTGTAATATTTAATTGTGCATTTTCTATTTATTGTGTGTGTGCGTGTGGGGGTCATTGGCTATTAATATTTCTGTCGCCAATTGTACCAAATTTTGTTTTGTTCTGTTAGCGATCATCTGAGTCGATCACTAGAATGTATTCATGCGCCTGTTATGATAGCCTGTTGCGTTCCTGGAAATGAGTCGTCTATATGATACAGAATCAGAATGAGTCGTCTATGTGATATGGAATTGGAACACATTATGTGATACAAACCATTTCTTGTGGTTTTCAAGCCAAAATGTATATGACTGTTAGATAAAAATGAAGAGCTGATAATTTTTCAGAATTTTCATGATGGTTACATGAATATCGTTTTTAAAAATTTCAAACCTAAAGTATTATATAAATCATAGGTTTATGTCTTTTATGCTATTCCAAATTACAAATGTACCTGTCTTGAAAAACCCGACCATACTGTGCTGTATTGATAGCAAGCCGCAACACAAATTTACTGGCTATATCATCTTCAAAAAGTTTCACTTCTGGATTGCCCTCAAATACATAACCTTGATCTTCTGCTACGTCCATGCTCGCAAACTGATATTTATTTGACAAATCAATTTTTGTGGGTGTTTTAGGCTTTTCACTATTGGAAGAGGAATTTGTTTTCCATCCGTCATAATCATTTGTTGAAATGTTGTACCTGAAATTAATTAATCATCAGAGCATAAGGTAAGTTCTAGCTTGTACGAATTGTATTGGCTCACCTACAGTTAAAACTAGAAGTCCTGTCATGAAATGCGCACAAATAGCACGTCGATTTGCGCATTAATCTACATGTTATGACCATGGTGAGGCTATCAAATTCTGCCCATATGGCCTGTGCACAAGCAATGTTTCAGCCAATGGACCTCCGGGTAATCTGGAGGTCCATTGGCAGAAACATTGCCTGTGTTTGCTATGAGTAACCAGGAGAACCTGCTGTGCTAAGGATGCCATTCCAAATGGCAATTGCGCACAATTCCTACGCGCAATTATGCCTAGATAAGCATGCAGTTCGTGACAGGACTTCTAGTTTTAACTGTATTTTTTGCCTAAAAAGAAATATGACAACTGATTTTTATTAAAGGGCTGCTAAGCTTCAAAAATTTAAATTTCTTACCAAATTATATTTCTTAGAACTAAACTAACACAGAAGCCTAAAACTCTCATCCTATTTCTGTTTGCAAATGAACAAATTTAGCTTGTTCTCCAAGGGAGACCATTAGAGAAAAGTCCAATTTAACAGAAAAAATCCAAAACAAATAGACGAGAAGAGGCCAATCGTGCATAGTGCGCTGACTGATGTCCATTCTGAATTGTACAGGATGAGACAAACATTTTCCACCAACTGCCAGATATGCACAGAAAATTTTCTTATTTTGAGTCACAGGCGCGGTTGACATTCTCAAATTTCTATCAACAAAATGGGCAAATTCAAAGGAAATACAGCATTATTTATTTATTGGGGTTTAATGACACTTTTGACAGCCTGGGTCACCTTGTGTCGGACAGTTTTACGGGTGGAGGAAACTTGAGTAACCAGAGAGATCCACTGTGCAATGGCAGGTAACTGTCAGGCTCCCCAACATACTAACTCCATATAAGCTAGGTTAGCATTGGTCGAAGACAAGTGCACCATTGACATGCACTATGCCTTAGTACACAATGCCACAATGCCCCCAAGTGGGCAAAGGGGGTGAAGTGTCTTGCCCAAGGACAGAACATGGTTGTCGCAGGTGGGATTCGAACCGAGGTCCTCTTGGCATGCAGCATACACCTCTACCTACTGAGCCACTGTGCCCCCAAGGATATACTGCAATGGAGTGATGAATTTCATTGAAGTTATGCAGTAGCAGTCTGCAATCATGTTTTGAAGCAGCAGTTTCTCAGTAAAGTAATTTATTAACTGGTAAAGTGCAAATTTTTATCCACATATTTTTGCCTTGTTACAAATTATGGGAGAGTGCTCACAGGCACACTCACATTATCTCAAGAAATCCACACAGACTATATAATTTCACTTCAAATATAATATGGAGCACATCCACAGATTATGAAGCCTTTAACCCTTTACCTTACGAATCGCCTGCATCCGCCCGCGTAATATGCATATTCTGCAGTTGAAAAAATATTATTTTTCAAAAAATTTCAACAAAACCATATCATGTTACCCCTCGTTGAAATGAGCTCGTTCCAACGAGGGGTCACATGATATCGTTTTGTTGATATTTTTTGAAAAATTTAAAAAAATGATATTTAAAATAATAAATTTTGATATCGTCTGTGTTGGGTAAAGGGTTAAGCTGGGGTACCTGCACTTAAGAATAAAGCCCAAACATGGGTTTCCAGCACTCTACCAATTTTTTTCAAAATTTTGGCCTGATGGTTCGATTTGATTAGTCATGTAGATTTGCAGATTTTTGAATTGTTGAGATACCACTGTCTCCTTTTGAACTCTGTTGATTTGATTCTTGTAATAGATTCTAATGCCCTGGAGGATTCTACAAATTGTTTTATTTTACACACTCATAAAAAAGTAAAACTCTGACTAAGCACTGGTGTTCAGTGAAGACTTGGCTACCTATAGAGGCAAACAGGACTTAACTTGAAACACCTGCCAGAGAACTGTAATTTCCAGCAGCATGCCCACCAAAAGCCTACTGATCTGGGAATAAGTCCAGGGGATGTGTGTAGAAAAAGAGGGCAAAATTATGTGGGTCGCCTTACTTTTGAAAGGTCAAAGCTGCAGGAGAAATTGGACTCACAGAACAGCCATGAATAAATTTGCTAAAAATCAAGAAAAAATTATCAGCAGCTGGAGAGTTAAATATAGAAACACAATGAATATAGATACTTACCTTGCTATTAACTCACAAGGCCCAAGTGCTTCCCAGAATTTCCACTATGCTACAATATGTAAGGTTGAAAGCATGCATGAAATGTCTAGTCATGTCTTGGCTGTCTGTTCAGGAAGCCAAGACCAGACTAGATATCACTGTCATAATCTCTTCAGTAAGCACGAATGTGCATCTCTTTATAACTTTGTCTGTCTGTTTGTAACTCATGTATTTCTACATGTTCAGAGATATCGAACTGAAATTTACAGGTGGGTTAATTTTTTAACAGGAATAACATGAGCAGAAAAATGTTTAGGTCGAAAGTTAGGTTAACTCTTCAACGCAAGCAACCCAAGAAACATCACAAGTTTATTAATAATATAATTGCTTGTTAACAGGTTGAGGGAAGGAAGCCTATATTTCCTGATTTGGGATCCATTCAGAGGTTCTTCTTGTACTGTATTTAAGGGGCCACAATATCTGTCGATGTGCTTATATTATTTTATCAGTTGAGCTTTGTCATGTATCAATTTATCAGAGAGTGCCTATAGGCACTCTGATAATCTGAAACAAGATAAACCCATTGGATCAGGATCTGACAATTTAATTTATAATTCTTCCAGTAATGCCTGCATGTCTATTTCACAGTGTAGCACCAGTTGCTATGCCAGGAAGTTTATTGGGGTTGGATGGGAGGCTTTAAGCATCAACATACCCAGATAATTAACAAGATGTATGATTCAAATGAAATGTATCTACCTGATCCTTAGAACACAGTTGTCTTCTTGTATGTTGGGTATTGTCCAGTTATAAACATTTGGATGCCCACCAATACCATTACCTAAATGATTATCACGTGAAAATTGTGTTTCTCTACAATCAGGTGCAGGTAACTGATGCGATGGGTATTGCATCCACTTCCCTCTTACACCATTCTCAACATCACCTGGAGGATATCTAAATTTCTGTAAAGATAAAAAACTCATATTCAGACTTGTATGCAGCAAAACTTGTTTTTGAGAGCCACCCTTCCTGCCAGGCAAAGGTTGTCCCTCATAACAAGTTCATTAGAGAAAAACAACCATATGGTACAAGGTCACAGTGGTCTCTTGAGACAGGTGGTCTCTATGGATAGTGGTCTCTCAACACAGGTTGAGCTTCGACAAATAAAAATTTGTGACCAAATTACACCAAACCATTGTCTGATGATCTGAAGGTTTAGTAGGCTTGCCGTGATTATGCAAAAAGTCAACTAATCATCGGTCGTGCTGATTGATTGACTTTAAATTTGAAAGTCGACTTTTTCAACTTTTTTTACCCCCGCATGTATAACGACACCACTGCATTGCCAGAATGTGATCACGCTGTATATACATGATGGGAACTTTTCTGGATGTATGAACGACAGTGGTAGACCATATGGAGGTAAAGGAGGGCAGCCTCAGGCCCTCCTCTCCCCCCCCCCCCCCCCCCTCAAATAAATCGTCATTTTTCTAAGTTCGATTCAGAAATGTTTGCGGTAATTACCTCCCACTTTAATGATTTTTTGGGGGGAAAATACTAAAGTTATTTTCAAGTATTACTGCTCTCGTCATGTCAACAACATGTCCGTATTTTAAACAACATTGTTTCCAATAACCATTCTTTGCTCATAAATCTTTTATTTTGAACAACACGAAATGAAACTCGCTGCGTTTGATGAAATTTCAGTATTTTGCATCACAAAACTAGAGTTAGCTCCCTTGGGTCACTCTTTCGTGTTGGAAATCCGAAAGTTAAAAAATTTATATTAATTTATATATTTTTTATACTTACCAATGACCCAGACATAGCTGGTGCTAACTCTTAAAATATAGGGCCAAACACAAATTTTGCCCCCAATCCCCAAAATTTGCATCTAAAACCAAAGAAAACATGTCCTGAATGGCCCTCCACACTTCACCTCTACTGCGCATGCGCAGTATCAAGGACGTTCCAAAATTGGCGCCATTAATCATTCTAATAACCAGTGCCTGGTAAGCGCTATGTACTCAGCGGGGAGGTAAGAGTTCCCAACTCCTGGGAGGGCCATCCCCGTCTGGGTCATTGGTAAGTATAAAAAATATATAAATTAATACTATAAATTTTTTAACATTTTTATACTGTACCAATGACCCAGACATAGCTGAATAGTAAAAAGGCTGGAGGGCCAAGGACATAGAGCAAGATGGAATACGCTCAATTATATAAAATAGAGTCATCCCCTCTAGGGAAAAAGAAGTATTAGGCCTTACATGTATCTTTCTTATTTATGATAAATTACAAAGATGCAACACCTTCCAAAATTGAGCATCATACCTCCATGTACTCTATTAATATCTAGTATAATCCTTATACTAATAATTTTTAAAGTAAGCCAATAAATAAAGTAAGTCTAGAGAATAGAGACTCTTTATACTCCTTAAAAGTGTCTGAGGATTGCATAATCATGTCCGTTGACACGTGCTATATTCAAAAGCTATACTTTAAAAACTAAGACTTGAATGAATTTTTAAAACATAAACTTCTCACTAAACAACCATCCCAATAACAGCTCAGAATTACTAACTCCGGAGGAGGAATCCCCTTGTTTTCATAGTAAAACAGGTGACCCAAGGGAACACCCTCCCCCCCCCCCCTTTTCTTGCCCTGGGTCAAATAGCCCAGAGTGAAGAGGGCAGCAGAACGGAGTCACTGCCGAAACAGACAGCCTACCTAGCTATAGTAGCAACTGTTAAGTGAATAACATTCTGAGCAGTAGATAATAGACCTAACAATAGAGGCCTCCAGAAATGGACTCAATATTTCTGAGATAAAAAATTCATGAATGTGGATGGCTGAGCGCAATGAGCAGCCTTCAAAAATCTATAATAGCGACACTATTAATGTAAGCCCAAGATGTAGAAGAACTCTTACTTCATGAGCCGAAATCTCAAACACAACTGCTGAGTCAAAGATATACCATAAGCAGTATCGATAGTTAATTGAATCCATTAGCAATAGAATGGAGCGTAACATCCTTCTAATAGGCATCAAAGACAGAAGAAGTTTACGCCCGTAGTAATAAACAGATATCTGTTTATAAATACATAAACTCTAACCGGACAGAGTAAAGGCCTATGCCCGTACGAAGACAGAAGGACCTTAATAACAATAGGTTCCGGAAATTAGGAGCCTAACTCTTATGTAAAAATCCAACCCAAATAGTAAAGGAAGTAGTGATTCCGAAACTACGAAAGTGAAAATCATCCACCGATAGTGCATGAAACTCACTGACTCTTCAGTAAAAGAGAAGCCAACAAAATTACTGTCTAAAAGGTCAGAATTTGAAAACTACTGTTTCCAGAGGCTCAAATGATTACTTAGCTAAATAAGAACCGAAGTTAAATTCCATATAGGAATTTAATCTAATGATTCTAAGTCTATTTATCAAAAAGTTACTAACTGACTTAGATAAAGAGACATAAGACTCAATTGTAAACTATCATAGAGTGCATAGGTATGAGGTAACATAAACCTATAACCTTAATAAAAACAGACTGCAGTAGATCTTGTCAAACAAGTATACTAAAAAGTTGCAATGAGTAGTATGGAGGGATCAACAATATGAACATAGTGATCCCTACACCAACGACGGAAGAGCCTCCACTTTAGCCGCATAGAATAGCGAAGAAGAGGATCTCCTATAGTAAGAAATCGCGTCCAAAGCTCGTCCAGTACAATGCTTACAATGCAATACGGACCACACAACGGAATACGTGAAGGTTGAGACCTTGCGGGTTGTGATAAAGATGACACGATTTACCCAGCGAAAAAAGATCCTCTCATTGAGGAAGATTTCGCGTTAAGTCCCACAGTAGACATCAGAGTAAATTTACCCACGGTCTCTGTGAAGACAGAGATGCTATCAACAGAAATGTATTATGGTTGTTTATCTTAGCAATACCTGCTGAAACAACAGCGCCGGAGGATACGCATATCCTATCATTCCGTCCTATTAGATCAATAGAGCGTTAACAACATTAGCTCAGAGATCCGGACAAGCAAACACATATGTCTGCAATTGATTAGCAAGCTGTGTCGTAAATAAATTATCATTGGGCGCTCCCATTGATAGCAAATCTGATTGAATACTTGTTTGTTGAGAGTCCATTCTGACAGCAACAAGCGACCCATAAGTGAACGGGAGTCCGGTAAAACAATCAGACGACCCGGAATATGACGGACCGAAACAGAACTTGGTGTACTATAACAAACAGAAGGATTCTTTCCATTAAATTGAATAACGGAAACGAATGAGTGCCTCCCTGGTTCTGGAGATACGCCACTACTGTCGAATTAACGGACAGGATTTGGACATGCGTTTCTGAATAATGTTCATCCAATGACATAAAGCAAGCCTAAAAAAACATTATTCCGCGGAAGATAAGTGCTTGCTTAGAGACTGCGGAACCCAAAGACCCTGGCACTTCGAATCCGTTGGGATCAATATTATATCCCAACCTGTTTGACTGGCAACCGTCATAATTATAAAACTTGGATCCGGCAACTGCAGTGGCACTCTCTGAGTCAACCACCGAATGTTTGCCCCAGTCTGAATCTCTTGCAACACTAGATAGACAAGAGAACGTGTAAATCGAGCAATTCGTGGATTGCTGAAAAGTTGCCGTCGAAGAGAAGCTTCTCCGAGAATGAAGCAACTCTGAGAGAGTTCTTCACCTTACTATCCACGCGCGTGGATGTAGCTAGGGCTGCGTCACGTCTAACCAACTCCAATCAGCCACTGAAGGGCGGAGTTATACGTGAACAAACTACTGCCCTCAAAAGAAATCACATTGAGGATAATATCCCGTAATTCTTTTCTTGAAGACGTAATGATAACGCCTCAGTAAGGTGGATTACGTATGATAAAGCGTCTAAGTTAAGTCTACTAGACATCATTGTCGTTTCCAACATTGTGGTTGGAAAAGACAAAGACGGCAAAAAAGAATATTTCCAGTCTTTAACCATGCCATCTAGATGCATATGAACTCTCGGTATGCCCTGCTCTGCCAAAATAAATTATTCGTATAAATGATAAAAAGGCAGAAATGAGCATTGCGGACAAGAAACTAAACTATCATGCTTGGTAGCAGGCTTATATGCATATATAGCGTTGATAAATAATACACATGTTCTAATGACATTATTGGACTGTGTCGGTAAGTCAGGGACAATGTCCCCGAACCGATCCAAAATTCCGTGTCCAATGACGCTATAAGTCTCTTATCCAACATCGCAGCAATGTAGTCCGAAATAACAATCACTGGAAGATAATGCCAGAAGATATGAATGGCAGCTTCCGATGCTACGAAAGGGAAAACTCGAAATCTATCGAATCCCTTTCGCCATCCTGTCGGACCCTATAAAGCGTTCGGTCGTCCGTACCTGATGCAACCGCGGACCGCACCGACCCAGCGCCGTCAGATAATTCCTGATTCGACTAAGAAACTGTCGATTGCTGGGATGCTGCGAAAAAACTGTGCTAACTCGGATAGCACGTCCGTGACTGAGGCCTGTGGAGAAGCGGTCCTACAATGCATTGCTGCTGGAAGCTCCGTGATCGTTACCCCGTGCATACTACTAATATGCGAGCGAACGGAGTGTATAGGCCTCGTGTCCCTTGGCTACCGGATGGCGTGACCTATTCACCGTGGAATCACTGAATGATGAAACTGATCGGATACTCGAGGTCACGTAGCCAATGTGCGGTCGTGTGCCCTGCTGTGAGGATGAGGAAGCATTATCGACAGTCTCTCGGACTGTCAATATAACGGAGCGTCCCGACCGACGGACATATGCTCCGAATGTAAAATATCTGAACCACAACATGCGGTCCCCTATGTTGTTGGACGAGAGAGGGACCTCTCTCGCTCACAGCCCGGACGGACCTGGACAAGCCAGGAACCGGACTAACAGGCTTCCTCCGATCTGTCCTCAATCCGCCATCACTGGGTGAGTACTAAAGTAATTATAGTGCTCGCATCACCCAAATCTCCTTCCTAGACCGCAACGGACGAACCCGGCAGCCGAACCATTCGATGAATGTACGCTACACCGGGTGAGCTAGCGAATGTCACTCCGTCGATCCTACAAGGGACCTCTTAGGCGATAGACATATTCCATGAGCACTTATTGCCGCTAGCTCTTCATTAACTATGACGACAGAGGCACACTTTTGAAAGACATCTCCGTAACTTTGCGAACAAGAAACCAGAAATGCTTGGTAATAGCAAGCATATAATAATAATATATATAGCGTCGTTCAATAATTCGAAAGTTTGTGTGACATTATTGGACTATGTCGGAACTGAGGGACGATGTCCCTGAACCGAACCAAAAATTTCTAAGTCCACCGACGCTATCAGTTTCTTATCCGGCATCGCAGCATTCTGGTCCGATGAAAGAACCTGTAGAAGATCAAGTCAGATGACATACACAACAGCATATGTTGTTCCGAAAGGGAAAGCTCGAAATCCTCAGAATCCCTTTCGGTATCCCGTCGGACCGGATGAAATTTTCGGACGTCCGTACCCGCTTCCGCGGAGCGTCCCGACCCAGCATCGTCGGATAAAAAATATGCGACGGATTCAGTTGATGCTGGGATGCTGCGATAAGCTGTGCTATTTAGGAGAGCACGTCCGTCCCCGAGGCCTGTGCAGTAGCGGTCTTACGATGCATTGCCGCCGGAAGCTCCGTGAACGTTGACTCCCGCACACTTTCCTATGCGAACGTCCGGAGTCTGCAGGCCTCGTGTCCCTGGCTACCGGATGGTGTGACTTGGTCGCCGATGATTCTCTGACTGGCGAAGCTGACTGGATATCCGAGGTCACGTAGCCAAGAGCGGTCGTGTGTGCTACCATGAGAATGAGGAAGCCTTATTGACAGTCTACTCCGGACTGACTATATGTCGGAGCGTCCCGAGCGACGGACGTATGCTCCGAATGCGAAACATTTGTACCACAACATCTAGGGCCAGATGTTGTTGTACGAGAGAGGGGCCTCTCTCGCTCGCCATCCGGATGGACCAGAACGAGCTATGAACCGGACTAAAAGGCTTCCTCCGTTCTCCCTCTAATCCGCCGTCACTGGGTGTGCATTGGTTGATTTATAGTGCTCGCATCACCCCAAAACTCCTTCTAGACCGCAACGGACGAACCCGGCTGCCGAACCATTCGATGAATGGACGCTACACCGGGCGAGCTAGCGGACGTCAAAGGCCATCGAACCTACTAGGGTCCTCTTAGGCAATTGGCGTATTTACATGAGCACTTTTCCGCTAGCCCTTCATTAATTGTGACGACGGAGGCACACTGTTGGAAGACATCACAGATACATCACCCTAATCTTGATCGTCTGAAATAGAAATTGATAAAGTAGAGTGACCCTGCGGGGAAAGGACCGGAGTGTCCAATTCCCCACTAACATACCGTGACATATGCTTCCCATGTTGTCATCGAAATCATACGATACAGACAGGAGTTAATGCGAGTACACTGACCACATATAGAATGATTAAAAAAGTCAGAGGAAGACTTCCTCTTATTACAATTGATCAAAATCCTTTCAATGTGAAAAGAAAACAAAGTCCTGGTACTCGCACCAACCCCTGGCAATCAAAAAACATAATAATAATATGATCCATTAATATAGAAAAAATAATTGAAATCAAAATATTTTGAAAAAAGTTTCTGAAAAGTAACAGTGAGCCCCAATGGATCCCAAGCCTAAGTGTGGACAAAAATTTTAAAAACATTTTAAACAATTTATTCAACACTTACGAACAATAATAATGTATCTAGTTATGATTAAAATAACATCAAGATGTTATTTTCAAGAAATCCCCCCCTCACACAGAGGGCTGTTGTAAATGTAAACAATGAGTGTAAAAACACTAAAATAAGACTCCAGGCACCCAGGCCGGGAATCAGTTACCAAAAATACACTATCTGATGCAAAACAGAGACTTCCAGGGAAGAAACTGCAGAACATCAGATGGTAGATGCAGAACACAACGCCTAACCACCCGTAGGTGAAGACGTAAACATGGGGAAAGAACAGAATTCATTCTGTTATTCAGCTAAAACTCCCAAGAAATTTTAGTAATAATAATTACAGAAACTATGCCAAAAGCATGGGAGAATAGCAAGAGGGGACTTAAAGGAAAGGGAGAGAGGAAAACACTGAAAAATCAGTGTAACTAAATAACCAGAATGACAACAAAATGGCTGCTGCCTCGAAAATAGGTAACTTAACATAATTTCATTAAAAAATTTTAAGTTACAGCCCTGATAATATTCTGTCACACATTTTTCCTCTCCTCCTTCTCTATCCTCCTTAGAATCACCATTTCACTAATATTTATGTGTCTGGCATCATTTAAACTGAGATTTACAAGCACAAAGATCAGTCAGATGTTAACTGATGAAGGGCCAAACTTAGAATGATTAATGGCGCCAATTTCGGAACGTCCTTGACATTGCGCATGCGCAGTAGAGGTGAAGTGTGGTGGGCCATTCAGGACATGTTTTCTTTGGTTTTAGATGCAAATTTTGGGGATTGGGGGGCAAAATTTGTGTTTGGCCCTATATTTTAAGAGTTAGCACCAGCTATGTCTGGGTCATTGGTACAGTATAAAAATATCACAACGTTTTCTACCATTGATACATTATCGTGAGTGTGTGTGCGGAAGGGGAGGAGGGTGTGTGACTTTTTACATCCTTAGTGCTCTTACAGGGTCCAGCAGAATAGTACTTGTAAGTTGTAAAATCCCTCTCCCTCGGATCAGGCCTAGTTCCTTCTGGCTGATCACTGTTATGTTTCATCTGAATTTCGGGCGTCAGGGTGTATTACTGTTTAACGGTACGGCAGACGATCGACCAACTTAACAGAAGATGGTCAACGAAACGTTCATTCTGACGTTCACCAAGCCTTATAATGTGGGAATGATGGATCGTTGACTATGTCATGATGTTATTTGAAATATACACGGCCACACGCCCGATTAAACCTAACTTTAGGACCATTCAGCCGTCTCGTTTCAGTCGACCCTTTGTTAAAAAAACGTGGTCAAAAAAGTCGACTAATCATCGATTTTGGGCTCTGAATAATCGACTATGGAATTTCATAATCGTGGCAAGCCTAAGGTTTAGGTTTGGCCATTGTTTCCTGGAAAGTCTTCACTGCCTGTACACCAGTAGGCATACAACACTAGATGCAAAGCAGGGCTAAAATTGCAAGCGAACAATCGTACCATTTGTCTATCGTACAACTAAAATGAAAAACACATGGACAGTGAATCGGTTAATGAAAAAGCAGGGTTAGCAATGGTTGAAGACAAGTGCACCATCAATGGGCAGTAAGTCCTAGTACACAGCACAATCGTGCCTCCCCCCCCCCCCCTGTGGGATTAAGTGCCCTGTCCAAGGACACTATGAAGTAACCCCTGGTGGGGAATGAATCAAGGACCTTTCAGTTTGAAGTTCAGTGCCATAAACACTGAGCCACCATGCTGCCTGTTGATGTTTAATATAGCATCATTTGTTGAATATTCAATATAGCTAATGGACATATTGTGGTGGGCTACTGTAGTGGTGGAGCCATGGGGTATTTAGGGAGCCCTGCCCCCCCCCCCCCCACACTCCCCAATACCACTTGCATCTCCCATCCTCAAATTTGAAAAGATTCTTTTTGATGCCCTGCCCTCAATACAAGTACAGTACCCTCAGTCCTGAGTTTCACTCCCCTCCCCAACTCTTTGCCCGCATGGTCCCCCCAGATTTCAAACCATGGCTCCACCACTGGTGGGATCTGTCTTGTTCTGTCAGTGAGATCAGGGGCCTTGTCAAGATGCAAAAATTTACAAAAAAGCTAAATTTCTGCAAAAATCAACATTTCCTTATTTTTTAAGGAGTCGCAAAGCTCTCACTCTGGTTTTGGTGGATAATATGCAATTGTTGGGATTATTTCGGTAATTATCACTTCGCTTCAAAATAGACTATCCCTGTTTCTTAATGGTTCCTGCTTCAAATGACACTGGAATAAAAGAAACACAAATCATATTTCTTGTGATTTTGATAACTATTATTGAAGTAAGTCGTGATATATGAATCACTTTTATTGGTAACTCACTCACTCCAATGTTTTCACAATATCTCTCCTAATTTTGACTGTAGAGGTTCGCTACCGTTAAAACTAGAAGTCATGTCATGAAATGCACACAAATAGAACGTTGATATGCGCGTTAATGTGCGCGTTATGACCCAATTAAAGCTATCAAATTCTGTTCATATGGCCTGTGCACAAGCAATGTTTCAGCCAATGGACCTCCGGGTAACCCGGAGGTCCATTGGCAGAAATATTGCATGTGTTTGCTATGAGTAACCAAGAGAACCTGCCGTGCTTTGGATGCCATTCGATATGGCAATTGCGCGCAATTCCAACGCGCAATTAAGCCTAGATAAGCGCACTATTCGTGACAGGACTTCTAGTTTTAACTGTATGATGTTTTGCTGAATTAAGCCTGAAACTACTCACTATTTATCAATCTGATTAAAATTAATATTGAAAATTATCTAATTGTGTTGTCTTGTTGATGATAACTTGGCAATACTATCAACTAATGTAGCTGAAGACCTTGTTTACTTCTGATCCAGGGATAACTCCAGCCAATGTTGCCAAATGATATTACACCAACTTCAGAGTAGTGTGCTATTAACAGGCAATAACAGTAACGGCAATTTTAAACCTACCATCACAGATTCATTGGGTAATTCTCCCACTAAGCCAATAAATGGGAAAGGGTCATTAAAATTGGTCAGTTGAGTGAGTGATTTCCAGGCTTAGCCATTTGAAAAATGCAGGAGGGCAATTCAATGCCCTCCTTGAAATGAGTCCAGGAGGGCATCCCCCCCCCCCTCCCCAGGTAAGAAATAAGAGGACTTCTACACAACAACCATCATGGACGAGTTGAAATCCTCAGGTGGGCATTTTGTCCATGCATACAATTCTGAGATGATATGCTCAGACACTTAGCAGAATTTACATCAATGAAGCATGTGGATTCCGACCCACCAGGATGGCCAAACTGTACCTGGGATAAGTTGACCGAGTCGACTTGGGTTTGGGACGAGTCGACTTCTGTTTGAGCCAATTGGGTCAAGTGTGCTTTGGGTTGAAAAGACAGGTTAGCGCTACAGCTTGAAAAGTGCAGTTTAACATGCATTCTTTTTTATGGGTTTTCTTCACTGACACACTAATAAGGCAGTAATTTTGCTTACCTCGATTTACGTATTCCCTTGAATCAACCTCTGTCACTTGTTTTTGACTGAAACTTCAAAAGCACAGTTTGCGCCTTACACATGCTCAGTTGTTGTGTTTATGTTGGATTTTTTCTGAATGTGATCAGAAATTATTTCTAGAGCGGTTATGGTATGAAAAAACAATGACATTGAATGATTGAGTAAGTGACTGGCCTCCCCTTATAAACAATAAGTTTACGAGTCTGGACTCTGGATATAGGTACTTCGAACTTGGTCAGGTTTTTTGTTTAGACTTTCGAGTTACTCAACTTTAGCAAAAAATTTGTATCACACTTTCCATACTGCCACTGGATTATCTCATCGACTGAAGCTGAAAATGCATTACAAAATGCAATGCAATACTACTTATTTCATGCTCTGTTGGTCCTTATTCTTCCACAATTATCAGCTCTTATAATGTGAAAACCTGCATAAATATCGTTGTGAAAAACCTCAAAATATCCCTTGGATGCAAAGAAATGGGGGTTTCGGGACCCCAGAATTTAAAATTTCCCTACCACGGACCGGATCATGGTCAGTTTGTGGTAGCGACAACTCTTGGTTGCCCATTACGTCCTCATTTATTTTCCCCTAGCAGAAACACTGACGATTTTTCCCAAATTACTGCCCAAAACATTTTCACCCTACCGGAAACCTTGTCCAGGGTTTATATTTCGACGAGAATCAATTCGCACAAAGATTCGCGCAATAAAACCATCGAGAATCCATGTAGATTCTTGCTGCACCTCTGCTAGGATGCGCGTGAAAAACATTGAGTCAATTTAACCCTTTAACTAACACAGCAGAAACAAATTAACCAATAGAAGGCTAACATGACCTGAAATATCCTGACACTTTGCCAATGAAATCTTACAAATATGGCTGTCATTGGAACCGGCTCCTGACACTTTGCCAATAAAATCTTACAAATATGGCTGTCATTGGAACCGGCTCATTGAGCCGGTTCCAACGACAGCCATATTTGTAAGATTTTATTAGTAAATATTGTTCATTTAATTATTTTATCATTTATTTATTATTTATTGTTTAAAAATTATCAAATTTAGTTTTGAAAATTAACAAGACCAATACCGGGTCTGGACCTGCGTCGCTGCATGCAATTGATTAAAGTATCAGCAAAGAAGAAGTGGCTGCAAGGCAGATCTGAAAATTGCATACACGATTCAACTCAACATTATCAAGCTACAGGTGAAAAATTGAATGAATCCGTCACATAGAAGCCGAGCGTCATGGGATCCTGGGACACTCATAGTAGGTATGGATTTTCACAACCATTTTCACGAGAATCCAAATGGATTCTCACAAATTTAAACGAAATATAAGCCCTGCTGTCTATGCAATCTTGAACATACTTTTCCTTTTCGTTGTAACTATCTGACATTGGTACTCGCAATCAGCTGATTGTGGGCTCAACTTATCTCGGTAAGCAGATGGAGGTCGCAATTCCTTATCGGTTAATCACTGGACAAATAAACTATTTTCAGTCACAGTAAACTGAAAAATTCTTTTACCACTCTATACAAGAAAAGACAGGACTTGCGTTTTTTTTTTCAGTTCAAATTTGTATCATTTCGAGAAACTGAAGATAGTTTATTTGTCAAGAAGAAGGTTAATACCTCACAATCTTCTTTATTATTTGGAACTATCAGATTCCTTTTTTTCAGTAAAATCACAGTTGGAATGTAGCACCCCCATCTTCCTTTCACATTCTCACTCTCGGATATGTAGTAATCGCACCTCTTTACATCATTTGTCATCACAGCAATATCCTGAAATACAAAGAAATAGAATGTAATAAATAATAGCTTTACCTGGTAGAGTGCTAAATTATTTTAGGCCATTAAATCTTGTACACATGTCTTTGCCTTGTTACAATGTACAGGAGAGTGCCTATGGGCATTCTCCCATAAAGTGTAACAAGGCAAACCCTAACAGACTAAGTAATATCACTTCTAAGATAATACAAAGCACATCCACTGAATATGAGCCTTCAAGTTGTGGTACAGTAGAATCCTGTTAATTGATCTTGCCAGTGAAAATTATTCAATTAACAGGAGTATACAATTGACAGGGATTTGGTCAGTTTTCTGTGTTCTGTGTTCTGGAGGTAAACTGAGCATTTATTCTATTATATCTTGTTTGACAGAGCTCATTGAGCTCTGTCAAACAAGATATAATAGAATAAATGCCTGTATTGGATGTAGTGAGGCCAAAAAGGTTGATAAATAGGGGGAATTTGGTGCGTGTCACAGTAATTTTTTCAACTTATTACAAAAATTTATATACAATTAACAGGAGTTTACTCTACAACCCATATGCAATTAACAGATCAAATTTGTACTGAAGGTGTGGTAAATGGTTTTGTGTTTGAAAATTATATTCAATTAACAGGGATATACAATTATGAGATATTCAATTAAGTGGGCTCTACTGTACCTGCACTTCAGAATAAAGTCCAAATATGGGCTTCCAGCACTCTACCAGTTAAGTACATATTTATTAATTTATTAATTTATTTATTTATTTATTTATTGGGATTTTAATGACACTTTCAACAGCCACAGTCACCTCATGTCGGACAGTTTCACATGTGGAGGAAGCTGGAGATGAAATAAATTCACTTCAAAGCCAATATGAACCACATCTACAGAATATGATATCTTTAACTCTTAACCTGCTGAGTATTTCAATATATTTGCCATCTAATCTAGTCATGGCTGCTACTTCACAGCAGCCATGACAAGTATTGATGAAGATTTCTGAAAAATTTAACTGTGAAAGTTAAAAAATTTATAGTAATTTATATATTTTTTATACTTACCAATGACCCAGACATAGCTGGTGCTAACTCTTAAAATATAGGGCCAAACACAAATTTTGCCCCCCAATCCCCAAAATTTGCATCTAAAACTAAAGAAAACATGTCCTGAAAGGCCCTCCACACTTCGCCCCTACTGCGCATGCGCAGTGTCAAGGACGTTCCGAAATTGGCGCCATTAATCATTCTAATAACCAGTGCCTGGTAAGCGCTATGTACTCAGCGGGGAGGCAAGAGTTCCCAACTCCTGGGAGGGCCATCCCCGTCTGGGTCATTGGTAAGTATAAAAAATATATAAATTACTATAAATTTTTTAACATTTTTATACTGTACCAATGACCCAGACATAGCTGAATAGAAAAAAGGCTGGAGGGCCAAGGACATAGAGCAAAATGGAATACGCTCAATAAAATAAAATAGAGTCATCCCCTGTAGGGAAAAGAAGTAATAGGCCTTACATGTATCTTTCTTATTTATGATAAATTAGAAAGATACAACACCTTCCAAAATTGAGCTTCATACATCCATGTACTCTATTAATATCCAATATAATCCTTATACTAATAATTTTTAAAGTAAGCCAATAAATAAAGTAAGTCTAGAGAATAGAGACTCTTATACTCCTAAAAGTGTCTGAGGATTGCATAATCATGTCCGTTGACATATGCAATATTCAAAAGCTATACTTTAAAAACTAAGACTTGAATGAATTTTAAAAACCTAAACTTCTCACTAAACAACCATCCCAATAACAGCTCAGAATTACTAACTCCGGAGGAGGTATCCCCTTGTTTTCATAGTAAAACAGGTGACCCAAGGGAACACCCTCCCCCCCCCCCCTTTTCTTGCCCTGGGTCAAATAGCCCAGAGCGAAGAGGGCAGCCGAACGGAGACACTGCCGAAACAGACAGCCTACCTAGCTATAGTAGCAACTGTTAAGTGAATGACATTCTGAGCAGTAGATAATAGACCTAACAATAGAGGCCTCCAGAAATGGACTCGATATTTCTGTGATAAAATTCATGAATGTGGATGGCTGAGCGCAATGAGCGGCCTTCAAAAATCTATAATAGCGACACTATTAATGTAAGCCCAAGAAGTAGAAGAACTCTTACTTCATGAGCCGAAATCTTAAGCACAACTGCTAAGTCAATGATATACTATAAGCAGTACCGATAGTTAATAGAATCCATTAACAATAAAATGGAGCGTAACGTCCTTCTACTAGACATCAAAGACAGAAGAAGCTTACGCCCATAGTAATAAACAGAAATCTGTTTATAAATACATAAACTGTACCCGGAAAGAGTAAAGGCCTATGCCCATACGAAGACGGAAGGACCTTAAAATAATAGGTTCCGGATAATAGGAGCCTAACTCTTATGCAACAATCCAACCTAAATAGTAACGGAAGTATTGATTCCGAAACTATGAAAGTGAAAATCATCCATCGATAGTGCATGAAACTCACTGACTCTACAGTAAAAGAGAAACCAACAGAATTACTGTCTAAAAGGTCAGAATTTGAAAACTACTGTTTCCAGAGGCTCAAATGATTACTTAGCTAAATAAGAACCGAAGTTAAAATCCGTATAGGAATTTAATCTAAAGATTCTAAGTCTATTTATCAAAAAGTTACTAACTGACTTAGATAAAGAGACAAAAGACTCAATTGTAAACTATCGTAGAGTGCATAGGTATGAGGTAACATAAACCTATAACCTAAATAATAACAGGCTGCAGTAGATCTTGTGAAACAAGTATACTAAAAAATAGCAATGAGTAGTATGGAGGGATCAACAATATGAACATAATGATCCCTACACCACGACGGAAGAGCCTCCACTTTAGCCGCATAGAATAGCGAAGAAGAGGATCTCCTATAGTAAGAAATCGCGTCCAAAGCTCGTCCAGTACAGTGCTTACAATGCAATACAGACCACACAACGGAATACATGAAGGTTGCGACCTTGCAGGTTGTGATAAAGATGACACGATTTACCCAGTGAAAAAGATCCTCACATAGAGGAAGATTTCACGTTAAAACCCACAGTAGACAAGAGAGAAAATTACTCATGATCTCTGTGAAGATAGAGATGCTATCAACAGAAATGTATTGTGGTTGTTTATCTTAGCAATACCTGCTAAAACAACAGCGCCGGAGGATACGCGTATCCTATCATTCCGTCCTATAGATCAATAGAGCGTTAAGAATATTAGCTCAGAGATCTGGACAAGCCAACACATACGTCTGCAATTGATTAGCAAGCTGTGTCATAAATAAATCATCATTGGGCGCTCCCATAGATAGCAAATCTGAGTGAATACTTGTTTGTTGAGAGTCCATTCTGACAGCAACAAGCGACCCGTAAGAGAACGGGAGTCCGATAAAACAATCAGACGACTCGGAATATGACGGACCAAAACTGAACTTGGTGTACTATAACCAACAGACGGATTCTTTCCATTAAATTGAATAACGGAAACGAAAGAGTGCCTCCCTGGTTCCGGAGATACGCCACTACTGTCGAATTAAAGGACAGGAATTTGGGCATGCGTTTCTGAATAATGTTCATGCAATGACATAAAGCAAGCCTAAAAAACATTATTCCGCGGAAGAAAACTGATTGCTAAAAGACTGCGGAACCCAAAGACCCTGGCACTTCGAATCCGTAGGGATCAGTATTATATCCCAATCTGTATGACTGGCAACCGTCATAACAGCCACACTCGGGTCCGGCAACTGCGGCGGCACTCTCTGAGTCAACCACCGAATGTTTGCCCCAGTCTGAATCTCTTGTAACACTAGATAGACAAGAGAACGTGTAAATCGAGCAATTCATGGATTGCCGAAAAGTTGCCGTCGAAGAGAAGCTCCTCCGAGAACGAAGCGACTCTGAGAGAGTTCTTAACCTTACTATCCACGCGAGTGGATGTAGCTAGGGCTGCGTCACGTCTAACTAACTCCAATCAGCCACTGAAGGGCGGAGTTATACGTGAACAAACTACTGCCCTCAAAAGAAATTACATTGAGAATAATATCCCGTAAATCTTTTCTTGAAGACGTAATGATAACGCCTCAGTAAGGCAGATTACGTATAATAAAGCGTCTAGTTAAGTCTACTATACATAATGTTGTTCCCAACATTGAAATTGGAAAAGACATAAACGGCGAAAAAGAATATATGCAGTTTTAATCACACCGTCTAGACGCATATGAACTCTCGGTATGCCCTGCTCTGCCAAAATAAACTATTTGTATAAATGATAAAATAGCAGAAATGAGCAACGCGGACAAGAAACTAAACTATCATGCTTAGTAGCAGGCTTGTATATATATATAGCGTCGAAAAATAAAACACATGTTGTAATGACAATATTGGACTACGTCGGTAAGTCAGGGACAATGTCCCCGAACCGATCGAAAAATCCGAGTCCAATGACGCTATAAGTCTCTTATCCAAGATCGCAGCAATGAAGTCCGAAATAATAATCACTGGAAGATAATGCCAAAAGATATGAAAGGCATCTTCCGATACTACTAAAGGGAAAACTCGAAATCTTTCGAATCCCTTTCGCCATCCTGTCGGACCCTATAAAGCGTTCGGTCGTCCGTACCTGATGCAACCGTGGACTGCACCGACCCAGCGCCGTCGGATAATTCCTGATTCGACCAAGAACTGTCAAATGCTGGGATGCTGCGAAACAACTGTGCTAACTCGGATAGCACGTCCGTCACTGAGGCCTGAGGAGAAGCGGTCTTACGATGCATTGCCGCTGGAAGCTCCGTGATCGCTACCCCGTGCATACTACCAATATGCGAGCGAACGGAGTGTATAGGCCTCGTGTCCCTTGGCTACCGGATGGCGCGACCTATTCGCCGTGGAATCACTGAATGCCGAAACTGATCGGATACTCGAGGTCACGTAGCCAATGTGCGGTCGTGTGCCCTGGTGTAAGGATGAGGAAGCATTAAAGACAGTCTCTCGGACTGTCAATATAACGGAGCGTCCCGACCAATGGACATATGCTCCAAATGTAAAATATCTGAACCACAACATGCGGTCCCCTATGTTGTTGGGCGAGAGAGGGACCTCTCTCGCTCACAGCCCGGACGGACCTGGACCAGCCAGGAACCGGACTAACAGGCTTCCTCCGATCTGTCCTCAATCTGCCGTCACTGGGTGAGTACTAAAGTAATTAAAGTGCTCGCATCACCCAAATCTCCTTCCTAGACCGCAACGGATGAACCCGGCAGCCGAACCATTCGATGAATGTACGCTACACCGGGTGAGCTAGCGAATGTCACTCCGTAGGCGATAGACATATTCCATGAGCACTTATTGCCGCTAACTCTTCATTAACTATGACGACAGAGGCACACTTTTGAAAGACATCTCCATAACTCTTCGAACAAGAAACCAGAAATGCTTGGTTAGCAAGCATAAAATAATAATATATATAGCGTCGTTCAATAATTCAAAAGTTTGTGTGACATTATTGGACTATGTCGGAACTGAGGGACGATGTCCCTGAACCGAACCAAAAATTTCTAAGTCCACCGACGCTATCAGTTTCTTATCCGGCATCGCAGCATTCTGGTCCGACGAAAGAAGCTGGAGAAGACCAAGTCAGATGACATACACAACAGCATATGTTGTTCCGAAAGGGAAAGCTCGAAATCCTCCGAATCCCTTTCGGTATCCCGTCGGACCGGATGAAACTTTCGGACGTCCGTACCCGCTTCCGCGGAGCGTCCCGACCCAGCATCGTCGGATAAAATATATGCGACAGATTCAGTTGATGCTGGGATGCTGCGATAAACTGTGCTATTAAGGAAAGCACGTCCGTTCCCGAGGCCTGTGCAGTAGCGGTCTTACGATGCATTGCCGCCGGAAGCTCCGTGTACGTTGACTCCCACACACTTCCTATGCGAACGTCCGGAGTCTGCAGGCTTCGTGTCCCTGGCTACCGGATGGTGTGACCTGGTCGCCGAAGAATCCTTGATCGGCGAAGCTGGTAATATATCGGCGGTCACGCAGCCAAGGTGCGGTCGTGTGCGCTGACGAGAAGAGGAAGCCTTAGCAGTCTCAGCGGACTGCCTATACAACGGAGCGTCCCGAGCGACGGACGTATGCTCCGCTTACGACACATTTTGTACCACAACATCTGGGGCCAGATGTTGTTGAACAAGAGAGGGGCCTCTCTCGCTTGTCGTCCGGATGGACCGGAACGAGCTATGAACCGGACTAAAAGGCTTCCTGCGTTCTCCCTCCGATCCGCCGTCACTGGGTGTGCATTAGGTTAGTTTATAGTGCTCGCATCACCCCAAAATTCCTTCTAGACCGCAACGGACGAACCCGGCTGCCGAACCATTCGGTGAATGGACGCTACACCGGGCGAGCTAGCGGACGTCAAAGGCCGTCGAACCTACTAGGGTCCTCTTAGGCAATTGGCGTATTTACATGAGCACTTTTCCGCTAGCCCTTCATTAATTGTGACGACGGAGGCACACTGTTGGAAGACATCACAGATACATCACCCTAATCTTGATCGTCTGAAATAGAAATTGATAAAGTAGAGTGACCCTGCGGGGAAAGGACCGGAGTGTCCAAATCCCCAACAACATACCGTGACATACGCTTCCCATATTGTCATCGAAATCATACGATACAGAACAGGAGTTAATGCGAGTACACTGACCACATATAGAATGATAATAAAGTCAGAGGAAGACTTCCTCTTAAAACAATTGAACAATATCCTTTCAATGTGAAAAGAAAACAAGTCCTGGTACTCGCACTAACCCCTGGCAATCAAAATACATAATAATAATATGATCCACTGATATAGAAAAAATAATTGAAATCAAAATATTTTGAAAAAATATTTTTTCAGAACAGCCCAAGTTTCTGAAAAGTAACGTTGAGCCCCAATGGATCCCAAGCCTAAGTGTGGACAAAAATTTTAAAAATATTTTAAACAATTTATTCAACACTTACGAACAATAATAATGTATCTAGTTATGATTAAAATAACATCAAGATATTATTTTTTAGAAATCCCCCCCTCACACAGAGGGCTGTTGAAAATGTAAACAATGAGTGTAAAAACACTAAAATAAGACTCCAGGCACCCAGGCCCAAAATCAGTTACCAAAAATACACTATCTGATGCAAAACAGAGACTTCCAGGGAAGAAACTGCAGAACATCAGATGGTAGATGCAGAACACAACGCCTAACCACCCCTAGGTGAAGACGTAAACATGGGGAAAGAACAGAATTCATTCTGTTATTCAGCTAAAACTCCCAAGAAAATTTAGTAATAATAATTACAAAAACTATGCCAAAAGCATGGGAGAATAGCAAGGGGGAACTTAAAGGACAGGGAGAGAGGAAAACACTTAAAAAACAGTGTAACTAAATAATCAGAATGACAACAAAATGGCTGCTGCCTTGAAAATAGGTAACTTAACATAATTTCATTAAAAAATTTTAAGTTACAGCCCTGATAATATTCTGTCACACATTCTTTTCCTCTCCTCCTTCTCTATCCTCCTTAGAATCACCATTTCACTAATATTTATGTGTCTGGCATCATTTAAACTGAGATTTATAAGCACAAAGATCAGTCAGATGTTAACTGATGAAGGGCCAAACTTAGAATGATTAATGGCGCCAATTTCGGAACGTCCTTGACACTGCGCATGCGCAGTAGGGGCGAAGTGTGGAGGGCCTTTCAGGACATGTTTTCTTTAGTTTTAGATGCAAATTTTGGGGATTGGGGGGCAAAATTTGTGTTTGGCCCTATATTTTAAGAGTTAGCACCAGCTATGTCTGGGTCATTGGTACAGTATAAAAATATCATTGGTCCCAAGTGTTGATAAAATTTCGATGGGAAAATTCAGCTAAAAGTGATAATATTGTACATATATTGTGGTAAGAGACCCCCGATCTGGGTAGGAATATCTGCCAGCAGCAAGCAAGGAGTTAAGTTGTAGTACTAACCCTTATGAATGGGGCCCTAATATGTCACTGTGGTCTTCAAACTTGTCCAAGACAATGTTACTATAAAACAGCATGCCAAAAGTAATTGAAATCTGAGATTATTTTTCAATTTGGCACATAAGCAGGCCTGAAAATAAGCAGCCTGACATTTGCAGAATGAGGTCCCCAGAGGGTGAATATGATGATGCTATCCCATACAGTGGGCCAATGTATCCTCTGGGTACCGCTTTCTGTTTAGTTTTGAGACCCTGATTCACATTGAGGTTCACAGAGGGTAAATCTAGTGATGTGCAGGGTAGCATTTCTAAATTCACCCTCTAGGGGCCAGATTTTGCAGATGACAGTCAACCTATTTTCTGGCTTGCACATAAGCATAAAAAATCAACACAAAATGTAAAAAGGGCAATAACTGTCTCAATTTAATTTTCAATCTTATTCAAGATAATACTAATACTAGGGGTGTGACTCTCCCAGATGGGCCTGTCCATATCCCCCGCTGCCATGATTATTCAAAGACGAAAGGGGGCATAACTCTGGCAAATATGGTCTGATCAAAATTATAATCAGAGGTGCACAGGTTCCCATGGTTGTAAACATCCATACCAAGTTTCAAAGGAATCAACCCATAAACGTCTGAGAAAATTGCTGGACAAAATTCTAGGCCTGCTTTTTCAAGTGAAAAAGGGGCATAATTCTGGCAAAAATAATTTGACAGGAACTATAATCACAGGTTCCGATGGTAGTGAACATTCATACCAAGTTTCGTGCAGATTGGTCCATAAACTTCTGAGAAAATCTCTGGACAAAATTATGTCAATGGACGGGCGGAGAGGTATAACAAAGCAGCCCATAAATAGTTTTTGAAATCCGACTCTTACTTCTAAAATAATAAGACATTTATTTATTTATTTAATTATTTATTTATTTATTTACTTACTTCCAGTGTCATTGGGTCGGGGTTGTATTTTATCAGCAAAGCAGAACTTGTTTACTGCAGGAACACTGGCAGTTGGTGTTAATGGAAACTCTCTCAGTGTGGTTTTGAACTCTGGCTATGCCATTTAAAACAATTAGTTTTTGTCAGATAAATTCCTGAAGTTATTGAAATCTGACTTTTACTTCTCAACCAATCATAAATTAATTATTAATTAATTAATTAATTAATTTATTTATTTATTTACTTCCACCACAGGCATTGGTTTGGGGTTGTATTTTATCACTAAAGCAGAACTTGTTTACAGCAGGAACACTGATAGTTTAGCTAGGCAGTTGTTGCTGCTGGTGATTTTGAAACTCCAGCTCTGCCATTTAAAGTAATTAGTTTATATCAGATAAATTCCTGAAGTTATTAAAAATATACCACTGTCCAAGTTATTCTGTAGGTTTTATGAGCTAAACATAAAACATCAAGTATATAAAACACTGAGGGAAAAGATACATGTATAATCAGTGAAAAATGAAAAAAAAAAGTTCATGCACTTTTTTTATCAAAATGCCCTGAGAAACACATGCAGTGTCTACATTGTGTGGTCTCAAGTAATATTATTATATCAGTGAAATCTTATGAACAAACTAACCTTCCAAGGTGTTGGATGCCAGTATGGATAATAATCTCTTTCCTCTGGACATTCATAACCCCTTCTTGTTCCTCCTGGATTCTGTCTTGTATATTTTGCTGTATTCCTCCCCCTCAAGTTCTGAAGAAGAACACAGTTTTAAAAGCATATATATTAATTTCATACTGAAAGCTACAGGAAGAAAGAAATTACTTATTTTATATTTCATAATGAACTTAAGCATCCGACTAACATGAAATACGATATACAGGCCTGGCATTTTCAGGAAAGCGATTTATCTGCCTACTGCTCGCCTTAAAAAAATGAAAGTGTCAATGACACTGGAGCTTAACTTGTCTGTGTGTTGTGTTGGATGAAAAGGATAATGTTCAATATTTAAGAAAGGATTATGAAATAAGACAAAAATTGTTGTGATAATTGGGAATATGTTAATTTCTGTTCCCTGTATGCTATGTTTTTAATAAAAATAATATGAGGTGTACACTGTACTGAAGAGCAGAGAGGTGGGTTAATATGACCTCACAGTTAATGTATGTGGCCCTCACAGTTAATGTATGTCAACGAAAGTTATCAAGTTAGAGTATTCCAAATCGAGTCATCCTATCAATTTACATTGAAATCCCTTCATAAATATGGCCTGTTGACTGTGCTAAAGGTTTTCAGGCTTGAGGCCTGTGTAGCCATGATGGTTGAGTGACTGCAACTAAAAGGGAACGTCCTCATCTTGACATTATACTGAGTCATTCTACTAAGTTACAATGAAATCCCTTCACAAATATGACCTGTAGTCTGTACTAAAGTTTTTTGGGTTTTGGGCTTGGAAAGCCATCATGGTTGAATGATTGCAACCAAAAGGGGACGTTATCATCTGGGCTTCATCTGGAGTGATCCTACGAAGTTACAATAAAATCCCTTCACATAAATATGACCTTTAGACTGTGCTCAAGGTTTTTGGGCTTCGGGCCACTGAAGCCATCACAGGTGACCAATCATGACCAAACGGGGATGTCATCATCTAGACATTATATGGAGTCATCCTAACAAGTTACAATAAAATCCGTCCATAAATATGACCTACAGACCATGCTAAAGGTATTTGGGTTTTGGGCAGCCATCAAGGCTGAATGACCACGACAAAAAGATATTCTCATCTAGACATTTTTAGAGTCATCCTACTAAGTTACAATAAGATCCCTTCATAAATATGACCTATAAACTGTGCTGAAGGTTTTCAGGCTTCGGGCCACTGTAGCTGTCACAGTTGCCCAATCGCACCCAAATGGGGATGTTCTCATCTTGACATTATATGAAGTCAACCTACCAAGTTAAAATGAAATCTCTTCATAAACATGACCTGTCGACTGTGCTAAAGGTTTTCAGGCTTCAGGCTCTGGGCTCGGGCAGCCATCATGGTTGAAGGATTGCAATCAAAAAGGGACATTCTCATCTGGGCATCATCTGGAATGATCCTACATAGTTACAATGAAATTCTTTCATAAATATGACCTTGGCATTGTGCTCAAGGTTTTTTGGGCTTCCAGCCCCTGTAGCAGTCACAGTTGACCAATCATGACCAAAAGGGTATGTCATCATCTAGGCATTATATGGAGTCAACCTAACAAGTTACAAAGAAATTCTTCCATAAATACGACCTATAGACTAAGCTAAAGGTTTTTGGGCTTGGGCAGCCATCAAGGCTGAATGATCGCGACCAAAAGGGGACATTCTCATCTAGACATTATTTGGAGTCATCCTACCAAGCTACAATGAAATCCCTCCATAAATATGACCTATAGACTGTGCTAAAGGTTTTGAGGCTTCGGGCACCTGTAGCCATCACAGTTGCCCAATTGTGTCCAAAAGGGGACGTTCTCATCTAGACATTATGTGAAGTCAACCTACCAAGTTAAAATGAAATCCCTTCATAAATATGACCTGTAGACTGTGCTAAAGGTTTTCAAACTTTGGGCTCGGGCAGCCACCATGGTTCAGTGATCACAACCAAAAGGGGACATTCTCATCTGGGCATCATCTGGAGTGATCGTATGAAGTTACAATGAAATCCTGTCATAAATATAACCTGTAGACTGTGCTCAAGGTTTTCGGGCTTCGGGAACCTGTAGCTGTCACAGTTGACCAATCACAACCAAAAGGGGATGTCATCATCTAGGCATTATATGGAGTCAACCTAACAAGTTACATTGAAATCCTTCCATAAATACGACTTTTTGACTATGCTAAAAGTTTTTGGGCTCATACAGCCATCAAGGCTGAATGATCACAACCAAAAGGAGACGTTCTCCTCTATGCGTTATTTGGAGTCATCCTTCCAAGATAAAATGAAATTCCTTCATAAATATGACCTGTAGACTGTGCTAAAGGTTTTGGGGCTTTGGGCCCCTGTAGCCGTCAGTTGCCCAATCACGTCCAAAAAGCATTACATGAAGTCAATCTAGACATTATATGAAGTCATTCTACCAAGTTACAAGGAAATCCATCCATAAATATGACCTGTACACTGTGCTAAAGGTTTTCAGGTTTTGGGCTCGGGCAGTCGTCAAGGTTGACAGATCGCGACCAAATGGGGAACTTCTCATCTAGACATTATACAGAGTCATCCTACCAAGTTATATTGAAATCCCACCATATTAAATATGACCTGTAGACTGTGCTAAAAGTTTTTGGGTTTCGGGCTTGGGCAGACATCACGGTTGACAGATCATGACAAAAAGGGGATGTTCTCATCTAGGCATTATACATAGGCATCCTACCAAATTACAATGAAATCCCTTCATAAATATGACCTGTAGACTGTGCTGATAGTTTTTGGGTTTGGGGCTCAGGCAGCCATTCCGGTTGACCAATCATGACCAAAAGGGGACGTTCTCATCTAGACATGACCCCAAACCTGCATATGAAATTTCGTGACGATCAGACAAGAATTCCAGGGTGTAGCCTGTGCTAATGGAAAATGTGAACAGACTGACAGACTTCCACACGTGTGATGGCAATAGCTTATCTTGAGTTTGTCATGTTAAGCTAATTAAGAAGGGCGAAAACTGGCCCTCCTGGCCTTAGAAAATAATGATTACCATAACAGTCTAATCATAAAACCCACATCTTTTCAGATCTCTACTGTGTTAGGGTCTATGTAAGATGGCCACACTGTCTCTTCCACACCTCCAGGCCTTGCCGAAGCCCAGAGGTGTGGGAGGGGCAGTGTAGCATTCTCTCAGAGACTACCTTATTAGCCGCACCAAATAAAATCTTCAAAGCCCACTAGGCAGAATTCATTAAAAGTACATCTTCATTTTGCCACTTTTAGCTTTTGAGAGTTTGAGGAGATTGCTCCCCCAAGACAATACGAGGGGAGCAATTTTTAGCCCTCCTGAATTTTTAAGAATGCCAGGCCTGGATATAATATCTATGGATGTAAACAAATCGCTGGACAGGGTTATCATTTCTTTCACAAAACCTGTAGATAAATACAGAATATTATTACCCCCAGGGACATGGTGACGAGAGGGGGGGGGCAATCCTGGCAAAAATTTCCTATAGTTGGAAATTCAGAGGGCAAGTCATGAGTAGTTGGAAATTCCATTTGGATTTTAGAGCTTCTTTGGTGATGCTGATGTCTCCTTTACATCCCCAAATTTCAACTCGGTTTCAAATCGACAAAAATTCTAACTGTTGCTATTTACAGTTAAAACTAGAAGTCCTGTCACGAATAGTGTGCTTATCTAGGCTTAATTGCGCGTTGGAATTGCGCGCAATTGCCATATCGAATGGCATCCAAAGCACGGCAGGTTCTCCTGGTTACTCATAGCAAACACATGCAATGTTTCTGCCAATGGACCTCCGGGTTACCCGGAGGTCCATTGGCTGAAACATTGCTTGTGCACAGGCGACATGTACAGATTTTGACAGCTTTACTTGGGCCATAATGCACAAATTAACGCGCATATCAACGTGCTATTTGTGCACATTTCATGACAGGACTTCTAGTTTTAATTGTACACCTACAGTGTACGAAATATCAGACTTCACAAGTAAGCATAACGTCAATTGATACAAGATTTCTATAGTACGTTTACTTGTAATAAAAAAAAAATCTTTGAAATGCACTTCAAGAAAATCACATCACGTAAAATCGTTATCCTGAGTTAATTCCATCATTCACAGTTGCAAAATGATGATGAAACATCTAAATTTTATCATTCCTGCCTAAGATCTGATTTAATGTTAGGACACTGTGAATTGCTCAAAGTTCTCAGCTTGAGCATTTGTTTAGCACATATTCAGTTCACAGAGTAATACCAAATAATAATAACTTGATAATTCTATCATAAATGTGCTGGCATTTCAGTTACAAAAACCAATTTTATGCCCCCTTTCATGGCTTTATTTTCAAAATGTTTCTTGGTAGTGAATTTCCAACTAGGGGGAGGGACTGGGAGGGGGGTTTCCCCCCCCCCTCCTGGTCCCTCTCCCTAGTTGGAAATTCACTACCCTACTCCCCACATTCGGAAACCTCTAGCCATGTCCCTGATTACACCCCTTTTAAAATTACACAAGCTTCCTGATTGGGCAGTAACCAATGCATCCAGTGTGGTATATTTAACTCCAATGGGATGTATGAAGTTCAATGAGGTGTACGAGAATACCATGTGACAGCTAAAAGGGGTGTACAGACATTCTATGGTCCACTTTGCCAATTTCTCTTTCACCCATCGCCTCAATCATTTTCATTAGGAATAATAAACATTCATAATCACAAAATTAGAACAATATTGTTTCATGAGAAGATTCCCAAAACTTGTAATAAAACATGTGCACATACCCACAATGTCTGATTTTACTGTTCGATAGAGGGATTCTGTTGTGGTGTTTCTATACTAAACTTCCATTGTGGTTTCGAGAAACATGCAATCTATCTCATTAGATGAACTGTCTCTTCAGTGAAATTATTAAAACACTTGTAGAGGTTTGAATATAGGGCCCCAAATCTCCAAGACACACAATGTACCACGCTATCCAATAAAACACATATAAAGTCAAATTATGACCCACAATAATAACAATGCTCATTTCCCAATGTCCTTGAATTCAAGTCTCTCAAATGTTGGAGTTCAATTCCCAAAATGATTCTACACCTCAAAAAGGAAGCACAATTCCAAATATCAAGTTATTGTACCCACTGACTCATGAGAAGATGATTTTTTAAATTTTGGAGCATTTTCTCCCACTCCCTTATTATGGGGCTGAGCAAGTTGATTTAACTGGTAGAGTGCTAGAAGCCCATATTTGGGCTTTATTCTGAAGTGCAGGTGCCACAACTTAAAGGCTTTCTGTTCTGTGGAAAGCCTTCCAAGAATTTTTTTAAGTGAAATTATTTCATCTGTGTGGATTTGCAATGTTACAAATCATGGGAGAGTGCCTATAGCACTCTCCCATGAATTGTAACAAAGCAAAGACAAGTGAACAAATTTTGACAACCCAAAATAATTCAGCACTCTACCACTTAAACCAAAACAAAATGCTATGTCAGAACAAGCAATCACTTCAAATTTAACCCTTTACCTAACAGCGGAAAACACTTGCAAAAAGAATTCTTGAATAACTAATTTTTTTCTTTTTTTTTTGCCTCAAAAACAGAGGTTATGACCCCTCATTGGAATGATATCTAGGAGCTCATTCCAATGAGGGATCATAATCTATGTTTCTGAGATAAAAAATGAAAAAATAATGAAAATTAATTGACGATTTCTGAGAATAGCACTGGCCGGTTTACGTTAGGTAAAGGGTTAACTGAAATCAGTTCAGCAGTTTTGGAGAAGGTGCAAACAGCTTGTGAGTGGATGACAGATGACATCCGACGGACAAAGGACAGGGAGTGATCACAATAACTCATTCTGACTTTCAGTCAGGTGAGCAAAAAACATGCAAAACAGCTGAGGCTAAAAAGTGGCAATAAGACCTAAAAAAGTTCAAATCTGTTTCTCAGGCCCTCCCACATGGTCCTTTTGTCAACTGCATCTTCTCCTTTTTATAACCACTGCAGACTTAAAAAATAAAAATTAAATGGTTCATGTCTGATATTTTACGCAAGTTATTAATAAAATTGATAAATTTGTCCCTTGAGTGCAACAAGGCTTTGCAATGCTTTAGCATTCTTGCACCCAAGAGATGAAATACACCACCACCCATGCTATTCTGTAGATCATGAGGCCTAAAACATAAAACAAACCAAGAATATGGAATATGAACTTTTGATGTCAAAGAAATAATTACTAAAATAAAAAATAAAATAAATGAAAGTGTCAATGACACTGTAGCACAACTTGTCAAGACAAAGACATGTACATGTATAGTATGTGACACAGCAATGACAAACATCTAGGTAATGACCTGATAACAAAGGTACATATAAAGTATTGTAACGGGCCGTACATAAATACTGACCATTGCTTGTAACAAATGTATAGGTAAAGTATTGTAAAGGTGGGTGACAGTCAGATGCTAAACTAGAAAAAAATCTTTGAGTCCCAGACTGACCCCCAAAATATTTGTTCTCATAGCACAGTGATAACAAAGGCACCCCAAAACACACTCATTCCTGTCCAAAGGTGAAAACAAAGGTACCCAAGAAGTTTCGTGAAGATCAGTTCACATATATGAGCTGTATAGAAGTTGTGACAAAAAACTGATTGGACCTAATTTCGGTACAAAATGGCCACTGGCAGCCATCTTGAATTTTGGACTGCACCCAGAAACACTCGTTCTCGTCCCAAGGTGATAACAAAGGTACCCAAGAAGTTTTGTGAAGATCGGTTCATAAATACAGCCTCTAGCCCGAGCCGTATTGACATGTGCACTTACAGTGTATAAGTAGCACTGAATAAATCAAAGTTCATCTAATTTGCATAATTTCTGCACGAGAAAAAAACCTGTACTATATGTGATGTATTACATGTTACTAAACATTCATACAAAAATTTATTCAAATCATTACTTTCATACAGAAGTTCTGTACAAAAGACTGATTGCACTAATTTTGGTACAAAATGGCTGCTGGTGGCCATCTTGAATTTCGGACCACACCCAAAAACACTCGTTCTCATCACATAGTGATAACAAAGGTACCCAAGAAGTTTCGTAAAGATCGGTTCATAAATACGGCCTCTAGCCTGAGCTGTATAGAAGTTGTGTACAAAAAACTGATTAGACCTAATTTCGGTACAAAATGGCCACTGGCAGCCATCTTGAATTTTGGACCGCACCCAGAAACACTCATTCTCGTCCCAAGGTGATAACAAAGGTGCCCAAGAAGTTTCGTGAAGATCAGTTCACAAATATGAGCTGTGTAGAAGTTGTGACAAAAAACTGATTAGACCTAATTTCGGTACAAAATGGCCACTGGCAGCCATCTTGAATTTTGGGCCGCACCCAGAAACACTCGTTCTCGTTCCAAGGTGATAACAAAGGTGCCCAAGACGTTTCGTGAAGATCGGTTCATAAATACAGACTCTAGCCCGAGCCGTATTGACATGTGTACTTACTGTGTGTAAGTAGCACTGAAAAAAATCAAAGTTCATCTAAGTTGCATAATTTCGGCACGAGAAAAAAACCCGTATTATATGTGATGTATCCCATGGTACTAAACATTCACACAAAAAATTATTCAAATCAGCGCTTTCATATGGAAGTTCTGTGCAAAAATCTGATTGCACCAAATTTTGCACAAAATGGCTGCCATCGGCCATCTTGAATTTTGGACCGGACCCAAAAACACTCGTTCTCGTCCCACAATGATAACAAAGGTACTCAAGGAGTTTCGTAAAGATCGGTTCATAAATACGGCCTCTAGCCCGTGCCGTATTGGCATTTACACTTACAGTGCTGAAAGTAACACCAAAAAACATCAAAGTTAATCTAATTTGCATAATTTACGCACGAGAAAAAAACCCGTATTATATGTGATGTATCCCATGGTACTAAACATTTATACAAAAAATTATTCAAATCAGAGCTTTCATATGGAAGTTCTGTACAGAAAACAGATTTCTGCATCGTTGGTACAAAATGGCGGCTGGCAGCCATCTTGAATTTAGGACCGCACCCAAAAACAATCGTTCTCGTCCCACGGTCATAACAAAGGTACCCAAGAAGTTTCGTAAAGATCGGTTCATAAATACAGCCTCTAGCCTGAGCCATATCCAATTGTTGACAGACAGACGGACGACTGGCCATGGCATAAGCTCAAATTTGGCTTCGCCAAAGTTGAGCTAATCAAAAAAACACCTGCCCGCATGCAATTTTACAAAAAAAAAAAACAAGATCTAATTTGTAAAGCCTACACTTTGTTTTGAAATAAATAAGTACCACAAAAGAAGAAAATATTTATGTATAATAATATTTATATGTATTAGAGCTGAAATGGTTGAAGGATTTTCTTCATCGATTAATCACTTGGATTAACCTTGGTTAACCAGTTAATCACTTGTCCAAATAGATATCTGAATAACTGCCATACCATTAATGATTTACAGCATGAAATCTTTACCCAACGTAACAAACAAAACCGACTAGGCCTATATACAAAAATCTCCATTCAAATTTATTATGTTTTCAATTTTTGTCTCAAAAACATAGCTTATGACCCCTCATTGGATCGAGCTTGCTGAGCTCGTTCCAATGAGGGGTCATAAGCTATGTTTTTGAGACAAAAGTTGAAAATTTTTAGTAATTCATGAATTTATTTTGCAAGTATCGTCTGATACCCGCAAGGGGTAAAGGGTTAAGAATGACCATTTCCAGCTACTGATACAGTATGATGATCAAGCATGTAAACAGGTATGTCAGCAAGTAACCTGCATGCTTTACTCTGTCTCATATAACTGATGTGAGTCAGTGTGACAATGTTTGCCTGTTTTGGAGCAAGTTTGTTCCTTTGTTAACCCATATAATACAGTAGCTCAAAAGTAATGGTTAATCGATCAATTACTTTTTGGATCGTTCAAGATGTTGATAATTGATTAATTGGTTAACCATTTCAGCTCTAATATGCATTTTTACATGTATTACCTGGTCAGCTGTGAATAAACCAAGGTTTCTTTGTCGAGTCTTACACTTCTGGTAATAGTAAAAACTCTCATGCATACCATATCTTTTATCTGTATTACAATCATATTTATAGCACTGTGCTGGATTTTCTGGAATAGTTCTGACAAGAAAAAATACAAAATATATCACACACATAGTTGTTACACTCACTTCTTTGACTGATCAAAAAAGTAGCCTTTGTGTGCGCGTTGGCATTTTTAAAATATCACCGTTGGTTGTGCCACAAAAATAGGAAACATAAACATGCTAAGTCGCAAATTCCTGCATTGATTTCAACAGGATCTAGAGCTCAGAAGCATGAATTTGTATACTGGGGAGTCGGTTTCACTAATGGTTTAACTTGCAAAATAACCACAAAGAAATACCTCATATAGTGGAATTGTCATTTGTTGAACGTTTGAGTAAAAATTCAACGGTTTCCAAAAATACGAAGTCATGAAATTGACCTAAACGAACATGTTGTATTTGTGTATACAAGCCTCAGAGTGAAAATGTCACTGTTTGGGATATAGAGTATATGGAATGAGTGTTTTTCTCATATAATATTTATGAAACGAGTCTAAGAATTTTCCGTTTTGGCAAGCCGAAATGGAAAATTTGGATGAGTTTCATAAATATTATATGAGAAAAACACTCATTTCATATTTTATTTATCATATGACACACACACGCACAAATTAGCCACTTAGTATAACTTTTTAACCCATCACCTAACTTGAGGCACTTGGAAAAAACATCCTCGTATAACTAAAAATTCTCATTTTTTGCTTCCAAAACATAGGTTATGACCCCCCTCATTGGAACGAGCTCATCAAGCTCGTTCCAATGAGGGGTCATAACCTATGTTTTGGAAGCAAAAAGTGAAAATATCAAAAAATGAAAGTGTCAATGACACTGTAGCTTAACTTGTGTGTTGTGTTTGATGAAAAGGATAATGTTCAAGTTTTATGAAAGGATTATGAAATAAGGCAAGAATTGTGATAATTGGGAATATGTTCATTTCGGTTCCCTGTATGCTATGTTTATGATAAAAATCACGACATCGACGCCGTAGCTGCGACGGGTGGTGCAATTTCACAAAATTCTAAGTTCATCAAGGGCCATAACTCCAAGAAAAATATTTGAAACAACACATGCACTGAACAGTGGCTAGACATCAATAAGATACACTTACATGCCAAATATAAAGTCATTCCATCAAGCATTTCAAAAGCTATTGAGTTTTGAAACTCATTGGTCACAGACAGACCGACCGACCGACCGACCGACCGACCGACAGACAGACCGACAGACAGACCGACATTGCCACTTATAGAGCTGCTAGTCGCAGCTAAAAATAATATGAGGTGTACACTGTACTAAAGATCTGAGGGTGGGTTAATATGACCTCACAGTTAATGTATGTGGCCCTCACAGTTAACGTATATCAACAAAAGTTACCAAGTTACAGTGAAATTATTCCAAAACGAGTCATCCTATCAAGTTACATTAAAATCCCTTCATAAATATGGCCTGTAGACTGTGCTAAAGGTTTTCGGGCTTCGGGCTCCTGTAGCCGTCAGGTTCCCAATTGCGTCCAAAGGGGATGTTCTCATCTAGACATTATATGAAGTCAACCTACCAAGTTACAATGAAATCCCTTAATAAATATGATCTGTAGACTGTGCTAAAGATTTTTGGGGTTTGGTCTCTGGCAGCCATCATGGTTGAATGATCACAACCAAAAGGGGACAATCTCATCTGGGCATCATCTGGAGTGATCCTACAAAGTTACAATGAAATCCCTTCATAAATATGACCTGTAGACTGTGCTCAAGGTTTTTGGGCTTCGGGCCCCTGAAGCCATCAAAGTTGACCAATCATGACCAAAAGGGGATGTCATCATCTAGGCATTATATGGAGTCAAACTTATGGGTTAAAATGAAGTCCTTCCATAAATATGACCAATAGACTATGCTAAAGGTTTTGGGGTTTTGGGTTCGGGCAGCCATCAAGGCTGAATGATTGCGACCAAAAGGGGACGTTCTCATCTAGACATTATTTAGAGTCATCCTACCAAGGTACAATCAAATCCCTTCATAAATATCACCTGTAGACTGTGCTAAAGATTTTCGGGCTTTGGGCCCCTGTAGCCAACACAGCTGCCTAATGGTGTCCAAAAGGGGCTGTTCTCATCTAGACATTACATGAAGTCAACCTACCAAGTTACAATGAAATCCATTCATAAATATAATCTGAAGACTGTGCTAAAGGTTTTCGGGCTTTAGGCTTGCGCAGCCATCATGGCTGAATGATCGCAACCAAAAGGGGACATTCTCATCTGGACATCATCTGGAGTGATCCTATGAAGTTACAATGAAATCCCTTCATAAATATGACCTGTAGACTGTGCTAAAGATTTTCGAGCTTCAGGCACCTGTAGCCATCACATTTGACCAACCACGACCAAAAGGGGAGGTCATCATCTAGGCATTATATGGAGTCAACCTAACAAGTTACAATGAAATCCTTCCATAAATACGACCTACAGACATGCTAAAGGTTTTTGGGCTCAGGCAGCCATCAAGGCTGAATGATCATGACCAAAAGAGGGCGTTCTCATCTGGACACTATTTGGAGTCATCCTACCAAGCTACAATGAAATTCCTTCATAATTATGACCTGTAGACTGTTCTAAAGGTTTTTGGGCTTTGGGCCCCTGAAACCGTCACAGTTGCCCAATCATGTCCAAAAGGGGACGTTCTCATCTAGACATTATATGAAGTCAACCTACCAAGTTACAATGAAATCCCTTCATAAATATGACCTGTAGACTGTACTAAAGGTTTTCGGGCTTCGAGCTCGGGCAGCCATATGGTTGAATGATCCCAACCAAAGGGGACAATCTCATCTGGGCATCATCTGGAGTGATCCTACAAAGTTACAATGAAATCTCTTAATGAATATGACCTGTAGACTGTGCTCAAGGTTTTCAGGCTTCGGGCACCTGCAGCCATCACAGTTGACCAATCACGACCAAAAGGGGATGTCATCATCTAGGCATTATATGGAGTCAAACTAACAGGTTACAATGAAATCCTTATATAAATATAAGCTTTTGCCTATGCTAAAGGTTTTTGGGCTCGGGCACCCATCAAGGCTGAATGATCACGGCCAAAATGGGACGTCCTCATCTAGACATTATTTGGAGTCATCCTACCAAGTTACAATGAAATCCCTTCATAAATATGACCTGTAGACAGTGCTAAAGGTTTTTGGGCTTCCGGCACCTTTAGCCGTCAAAGCTGCCCAATCATGTCCAAAAGGGGAATTCTCATCTAGACATTATATGAAGTCAACCTACCAAGTTACAATGAAATCCCTTCATAAATATGACCTGTAGACTGTGCTTAAAGTTTTCAGGCTTCGAGCTCGCGCAGCCATCATGGTTAAATGATCGCAACCAAAGGGGACAATCTCATCTGGGCATCATCTGGAGTGATTCTATGAAGTTACAATGAAATCCCTTCATAAATATGACCTGTAGACTGTGCTCAAGGTTTTTGGGCTTCGGCACTTGTAGCCATCACAGCTGACCAATCACAACCAAAAGGGGATGTCATCATCTAGGCATTATATGGAGTCAACCTAACAGGTTACAATGAAATCCTTCTATAAATATGACCATTTACCTATGCTAAAGGTTTTTGGTCTCGGGCACCCATCAAGGCTGAATGATCGCGATCAAAATGGGACGTTCTCATCTAGGCATTATTTGGAGTCATCCTACCAAGTTACAATGAAATCCCCCCCATAAATATGACCTGTAGACTGTGCTAAAGGTTTTCGGGCTTCGGGCACCTTTAGCCGTCACAGTTGCCCAATAATGTCCAAAAGGGGACGTTCTCATCTAGACATTATATGAAGTAAACCTACCAAGTTACAATGAAATCCCTTCATAAATATGAACTGTAGACTGGGCTAAAGGTTTTTGGGCTTCGGGCTTGGGCAACCATCATGGGTGAATGATCACAACCATAGGGGACAATCTCATCTGGGCATCATCTGGAGTGATCCTAAGAAGTTACAATGAAATCCCTTCATAAATATGACCTGTAGACTGTGCTCAATGTTTTCGGGCTTCGGGCACTTGTAGCCATCACAACTGACCAATCACGACCAAAAGGGGATGTCATCATCTAGGCATTATATGGAGTCAACCTAACAGGTTACAATGAAATCCTTCCATAAATATGACCTTTTGCCTATGCTAAAGGTTTTTGAGCTCGGGCACCCATAAAGGCTGCATGATCGCGATCAAAATGGGACGTTCTGATCTAGATATTATTTGGAGTCATCCTACCAAGTTACAATGAAATCCCTTTATAAATATGACCTCTAGACGGTGCTAAAGGTTTTTGGGCTTCAGGCCCCTGTAGCCGTCACAGTTGCCCAATCACGTCCAAAAGGGGACTTTCTCATCTAGACATTGTATGAAGTCAACCCACCAAGTTACAATGAAATTCCTCAATAAATATGACTTGTAGACTGTGCTAAAGGTTTTCGGGTTTTGGGCTCGGGCAGTCATCACAGTTGGAAGATCATGCCCAATTAGGGAAATTCTCATCTAGACATCATAAGGAGTCAAGCTACCAAGTTACAATGAAATCCCTCCACATTAAACATGACTTGCAGACTGTGCTAAAAGTTTTTGGGTTTCGGGCTTGGGGCCTTGGGCAGCCATCACGGTTGATAGATCATGTCCAAAAGGGGACGTTCTCATCTAGGCATTATACAGAGGCATCCTACCAAGTTACAATGAAATCCATTCATAAATACAACCTGTAGACTGTGCTAATGGTTTTCGGGTTTTGGGCTCTGGCAGACAAACCAGCGCCCGATCGTGACCAAAAGGGGACGTTCTCATCTAGACATGACCCCAAACCTGCATATGAAATTTCGTGACGATCAGACAAGAACTGCGGGGTGTAGCCCGTGCTAAAGGAAAATGTGAACAGATGTCACAGACTCACAGACTAACAGACTCGCAGACTTCCGCACGCGTGATGGCAATAGCTTATCTTGACTATGTCAAGTTAAGCTAAAAATGAATGGCGTCTTTCTTGTAGGTAAAAGATTAATACAATATAACCCCATCCTAAATAGGACAGATAACGTAAATTCTCCCTACTGAACTTATGCAAATGTGACCCAGTTGTATTTTGTTTAGCCAATCCAATTCTCCATTTTTGAAATTGACCAATGAAAGCTCCCAACTCTACTTATGCAAATTATGAAAATGTGGCCCAGTTGTACTTTGTTGAGCCAATCAAAATGTCTAGTTTTGAAATTGACCAATGAAATTGGCGGAAGGATTTATTTATCACTGATTAATATAAAAACAAAATATCAAATGTTTTAAAGTGAACAAAAAGGAGGAGTCATATGATAAATATTTTTATTTATGAGTATACATGCATTGAAAGACATCCTCATTAGAGAGAGTTTGTCAGTTAGTTCAACGTGTCTACTATATAACATTAGTTTGGCAATCTGAACATAGCGGCTACCCCAGTATCAATAATAATCTCTTTCTTCTACGTTCAGATCACTGAAGTATATATAACATATGACACTCAGGGCTGGATTGCCATGACAATGCTCCTTATAATTCATAGTCCCGATGGTAACAAAAAATAAAAATAAAATCCTTTCTCCCTCCCTCACTGATTTGAAGAAAAAAAATCTCTGAGAATCCAAACTATTTTTTTTTTGCTCAAAGTGATAATTTTATTATATAGCCCATGAAACTCTACTAAAACAGAGTGAATGTAACCATTTTCCTCCCCATAGCACCGTATTATACTACCAGTCCGAAAGCAAATAAATATAAGAGCAACGCAAAGCTTGGTATATGCTCCGATGGTGTCAAAAGAGGGTAGGTAAGTCTCTCGGGGACATAATCAAATCAAAAGGAAGCTTTCTCTAGACACCAATAATGCATCCAAAAAAAGATTGATTTGAGTCAGCATTCATTCGTTATTGGACAGAAACCAAATTCATAATGAATTGGACATTGGCGGTCATCTTGGTTAGTTGACAGGTCCAAAATCGAAAGGATGCTTCCCCTTGACACTAACAATGCATAATTAAAAAATAAAAATGAAAGTGTCAATGACACTGAAGCTTAACTTGATTGTGTGTTGTGCTTGATGAAAAGGATAATGTTAAATTTTTATGAAAGGATTATGAAATACGACAAGAATTGTGATAATTGAGAATATGTTCATTTCTGTTCCATGTATGCTATGTTTTCAATAAAAAATAATTTGAGGTGTAGACTGTACTAAAGAAGTAAGGGGTGGGTTAATGTGACTCTCACAGTTAATGTATGTCAACCAAAGTTACTGCGTTACAGTGAAATTACTCCAAAACGAGTCATCCTGTGAAGTTACAATGAAATCCCTTCATAAATACGGCCTGTAGACTGTGCTGAAGGTTTTTGGGCTTCGGGGCTGTGTCGCCATGACAGTTGACCCATCCCAACCAAAAGAGGACGTCCTCATCTAGACATTATACTGAGTCATCCAACAAAGTTACAAAGAAATTCCTTCATAATTACGACCTGTAGTCTGTGTTAAAGATTTTGGGGTTTTGGGCTCGGGTAGCCATCACGGTTGAATGATTGCTACCAAAAGGGGATGTTCTCATCTAGACATTATCTGGAATCATCCTACCAAGTTACTATGAAATCCCTTCATAAATACAACCTGTACACTGTGCTAAAGGTTTTCGGGCTTCGGGCCCCTGTAGCCGTCACAGTTAACCAATCGTGATCAAAAGGGAAGGTTCTCATCTAGACATTATATGGAGTCATCCTACCAAGTTACAACGAAATCCCTGCATAAATGCAACCTGTAGACTGTGCAAATGGTTTTTGGATTTTGGGCTCGGGTAGCCATCACGTTTGACAGATTGCTGCCAAATGGGGCAGTACTCATCTAGACATCATATGGAGTCATCCTACCAAGTTACAATGAAATCCCTCCATATTAAATATGACCTGTAGACTGTGCTAAAAGTTTTTGGGTTTCGGACATGAACTGCGGGGTGTAGCATGTGCTAAAGGAAAATGTGAACAGACTCATCACAGACAGACTTCCGCATGTGTGATTGCAATAGCTTATCTTGAATTTGTCAAGTTAACCCCCTGCACACTGATGTCAAAATATCTAAATTTTAGACAGAAAAAATTTCCCATAATGCAACTAGAAATTTAACCAATTCAATCTCGTTTGACAGAGCTCATTGAGCTCTGTCAAACGAGATTGAATTGGGTAAATTTCTAGATGCATTATGGGAAAAAACAGCTTCCTGAAATTTTGGTATTTTGACATCAGAGTGAAGGGTGTTAAGCTGAAAACAAAGATACTAATGGTTTTATTTATCAATTATGGGTACATTTTCAAAAACAGTAGGTATCCTCTATATACTAAGAAGAGGTAGATATATTTTCACATAACCTTTACCTGGTAGTCACACCATCTCTGACATCTTTGTCACACATATACTGTAATATTAACTCACAGTGATTGTTGGGACTATTACAAGAATGCTGGTTTGTCCTGAAACAACAGGGAAATTAACACACATTAATAATCTACATATCAGCCTATAATTCAAGTTCAAGTTTAAAAAACAATGCCCATATTAAAGTTTTGTTACAATTGATTGGAGAGTGGCAAGCAGCACTCTTCAATAAACAGTAACAAAAATATTCATTTATGAACAAAATCCATCAGCATTAGAGAGTACAATTTGATACATGTTTTATTAACCCTTTATCTGCCTGCTTAATATGCAAATTCAGAAGCTGAAAGAATATTATTTTAAAAAAAAATTCAACAAAACCATATCATGTGACCCCTCTTTGGAACGAGCTCATCGAACTCGTTCTAATGAGGGGCCATATGATATGGTTTTGTTGAAATATTTTGAAAACTTTTAAAAAATATTTAAAATAATAAATTTGATATCGTCTGCATTGGGTAAAGGGTTAAAACAGAAACCTGCTCAGTATTGCTCAATATATGAAGGATCATTGCAACCTGGTTTCCTAAGAGTGCATTAGAGGTATATGAAAAGTTCATTTATCACAAACAAAAAATTGTCCCATGTATAGTGCACCTACCACCATTTGGTGAGATGGAAGGGGAATTATTTCTATAAAAAGTCAATGCTCAAGAAAACCTTTTCTCCATAGTGTTCAACTAGAGATGATGACTTGCAATTTCTGAGTGTTTTTTAAAGAAGCACACTTTGATGCCTGTGAGAAAGGAATATCTTTTGTGTGTACACATTTCTCATGGCAGTGCAAGTTGATGATTCACAACATATTTCAGTGGGGGCGCGGTGGTGTCGCGGTAACCGGTTCTCATCAGATCACCGAAGTTAAGCAACATCGAGCCCAGTTAATCCTTGGATAGGTGACAATCTGAGCGATCGTTTCGGACGCCCGCGTTGTGTCCTTGGGCAAGGCACTTCACCCCGATTGTCCACATGGGGCACGATGATGCTGTGTACTGAGGCGTACTGCACGTCGATGGTGTGCATGTCTTCAACCAATCTAACCCTGCCTGTGTTGCAGTGTGGAGTTTCGATGTTGGGGAGCTGGCAGCTGCTCGTCGTTGCTCTGTGGTTCTCTTCGGGTACACCGGCTTTCTCCACCTGAAAAACTGTCATGAACACGATATGACCTTGGCTGTTAATGTGTTGTTAAACCCTAATAAATAAATAAATAAATAAATAAATAAATAAATAAATAAATAAATAAATAAATAAATAACATATTTCAGTTACAGTTGAAACTAGAAGTCCTGATTTTGAAGTAATAGCACAATGAATAATGGAACTTTTGTCCCTATCAATCTGCACAAAAAGCTTAACTAAATTCCTGTAAAAAAAACAGCATACCTAAATCTGTAAAATTCTATACCAGTAAATAGAGATCATTAACCCTTTACCCAACGAATCACCTGCATCCGCCTGCATAATATGCAAATTCAGCAGCTGAAAAAATATTATTTTTTGAACAATTTCAACAAAACCATATCATGTGACCCTTCTTTGGAACGAACTCAACGAGCTCGTTCCAAAGAGGGGTCACATGATATGGTTTTGTTGAAATATTTTGAAAAAATTTAAAAAATGATATTTAATTTAAAATAATAAATTTTGAAATTGTCTGCGTGGGGTAAAGGGTTAACATCATTTCTAACCTCTACTGGGATACATGTACATATGTGATGACATATTAAATAGGTATTAAAATTTGACTGCATATTCAGAATGAAGAGAGTGGATTACTGTTTAATCGCAGAGTCATATATTCACCTCTCGAAAAGTATTTAGAATTGTTCACAGCACAAGAAACACTTGTAACGTTTCATCACATGGACCACCAGGTGCCACCTGGTGGTCCATGTGATGAAAGTTTGCAAACACTTCTTGTGTTTTGTCCTTAGAAATTGTAAATTATTACGAAGTGAAAAATCTATCCCAGAGAAATTTAGTAGTAGCAGAGTTGGGGGCCAAAGTACTTGTTACTACTCGAGTACCAGTTTTTGAGAAAGTACTCATTACTCGCACTTCTTGTGTTTTGTCCTCAGAAATTGAAAATAGTTACTAAGTGAAAAATCTATCACACACCAATTTAGTAGTAACAGAGTTGGGGGCCAAAGTACTTGTTACTTGTACTCGTAGTACTCGAGTACCAGTTTTTGAGAAAGTACTCATTACTCGTACTTCTTGTGTTTTGTCCTCGGAAATTGTAAATAGTTACTAAGTGAAAAATCTATCACACACCAATTTAGTAGTAACAGAGTTGGGGCCAAAGTATAGTACCCGAGTACCAGTTTTTGAGAAAGTACTCATCACTCGTACAGGTATTTGTGAAGTTCCCAGTTCTTTTTTTTCATTCTTATTACTCATTAAAAATTCTCAGTACTCATGAGTATTTAACGAGTACATTATGAGAACATTTCAAATATTTGCAAGTCAACTGAATACAATTATCAGAAGAAAAACTGAGGTTTAATTACTCATCAGTAAATTCATACAATAGGCACACTTCAAAAGATCTTGTTATAATTTAGACTGAACGATGGAATACTTTAAGGTTTCACCTACATTTAATTATTAGCAGCCTGTTAAATCTTGTTTAGGATAAAATTATTTCACACCTTCATTTGTAGTAATCCACACTCCACATACAGTATCTTCTATATTTTCTTTTGATCTGATTGGTGCAGGTTGTGATTTCACTTCCAACCTTGTTAATCGTGCATTATATTTTGCATTGCACAGCACAAAAGCTCTTGTGTATTTCAGACTATATTTTTCTGTAGTAAGGAGTGCATTAACTAACGAGCACTTTCTGCTCTAATTGTGACAGGACTTCTAGCTTCAACTATATTACTGATAGGGCTGCACGATATTCAAAACTGAATACCAGTATCGATATTCAAAAAAATACCACGGTATACCGGTATATTGAAAACTGTTCAGATATATGAACACAAGTATCACGATCGAGACATCACAGTCTGAACGATTTAGCATGCCTTGATGATGCAGTTCGAAACACCTTTACCCAACGCAGGCAATATCAAAATTTATTTATTTTCAAAATAAATTTATCAGAATTCCCCCAAAGATTTCAACAAAACTATAGCATGTGACACCTCATTGGAACGGGCTCGTTCCAATGAGGGGTCACATGATATAGTTTTGTTGAAATTTTTTAAAATTATTTTTTCAACTGCTGAATTTGTATATTACGAGGGCACAAGCAGACGATTCATTGGATAAAGGGATAATATTATTCATTCGGGGCTACAGTTAAAAAACTCAAGACATCTTGAAAGTTAAAAAATTTATAGTAATTTATATATTTTTTATACTTACCAATGACCCAGACATAGCTGGTGCTAACTCTTAAAATATAGGGCCAAACACAAATTTTGCCCCCCAATCCCCAAAATTTGCATCTAAAACTAAAGAAAACATGTCCAGAAAGGCCCTCCACACCTCGCCCCCACTGCGCATGCGCAGTGTCAAGGACGTTCCGAAATTGGCGCCATTTATCATTCTAATAACCAGTGCCTGGTAAGCGCTATGTACTCAGCGGGGAGGCAAGAGTTCCCAACTCCTGGGAGGGCCATCCCCGTCTGGGTCATTGGTAAGTATAAAAAATATATAAATTACTATAAATTTTTTAACATTTTTATACTGTACCAATGACCCAGACATAGCTGAATAGTAAAAAGGCTGGAGGGCCAAGGACATAGAGCAAAATGGAATACGCTCAATAAAATAAAATAGAGTCATCCCCTGTAGGGAAAAGAAGTAATAGGCCTTACATGTATCTTTCTTATTTATGATAAATTAGAAAGATACAACACCTTCCAAAAATTGAGCTTCATACATCCATGTACTCTATTAATATCCAATAATCCTTATACTAATAATTTTTAAAGTAAGCCAATAATAAAGTAAGTCTAGAGAATAGAGACTCTTATACTCCTAAAAGTGTGTGAGAATTGCATAATCATGTCCGTTGACATATGCAAAATTCAAAAGCTATACTTTAAAAACTAAGACTTGAATGAATTTTATAAACTTAAACTTCTCACTAAACAACCATCCCAATAACAGCTCAGAATTACTAACTCCGGAGGAGGTATCCCCTTGTTTTCATAGTAAAAACAGGTGACCCAAGGGAACACCCTCCCCCCCCCCTTTTTCTTGCCCTGGGTCAAATAGCCCAGAGCGAAGAGGGCAGCCGAACGGAGACACTGCCGAAACAGACAGCCTACCTAGCTATAGTAGCAACTGTTAAGAGAAAGATATTCTGAGCAGTAGATAATAGACCTAACAATAGAGGCCTCCAGAAATGGACTCGATATTTCTGAGATAAAATTCATGAATGGATGGCTGAGCGCAATGAGCAGCCTTCAAAAATCTATAATAGCAACACTATTAATGTAAGCCCAAGAAGTAGAAGAACTCTTACTTCATGAGCCGAAATCTTAAGCACAACTGCTAAGCCAATGATATACCATAAGCAGTACGCTAGTTAATAGAATCCATTAAAAATAAAATGGAGCGTAACGTCCTTCTACTAGACATCAAAGACAGAAGAAGCTTACGCCCTTGTAATAAACAGATATCTGTTTATAAATACATAAACTGTACCCGGAAAGAGTAAAGGTCTATGCCCATACGAAGACGGAAGGACCTTAAATAATAGGTTCCGGAAATAGGAGCCTAACTCTTATGCAACAATCCAACCTAAATAGTAACGGAAGTATTGACTCCGAAACTATGAAAGTGAAAATCATCCATCGATAGTGCATGAAACTCACTGACTCTACAGTAAAAGAGAAACCAACAGAATTACTGTCTAAAAGGTCAGAATTTGAAAACTACTGTTTCCAGAGGCTCAAATGATTACATAGCTAAATAAGAACCGAAGTTAAAATCCGTATAGGAATTTAATCTAAAGATTCTAAGTCTATTTATCAAAAAGTTACTAACTGACTTAGATAAAGAGACAAAAGACTCAATTGTAAACTATCGTAGAGTGCATAGGTATGAGGTAACATAAACCTATAACCTAAATAACAACAGGCTGCAGTAGATCTTGTGAAACAAGTATACTAAAAACTAGCAATGCGTAGTATGGAGGGATCAACCATATGAACATAATGATCCCTACACCACGACGGAAGAGCCTCCACTTTAGTCGCATAGAATAGCGAAGAAGAGGATCTCCTATAGTAAGAAATCGCGTCCAAAGCTCGTCCAGTACAGTGCTTACAATGCAATACGGACCACACAACGGAATACATGAAGGTTGCGACCTTGCTGGTTGTGATAAAGATGACACGATTTACCCAGTGAAAAAAGATCCTCACATAGAGGAAGATTTCACGTTAAGATCCACAGTAGACAAGAGAGTAAATTACTCATGATCTCTGTGAAGATAGAGATGCTATCAACAGAAATGTATTGTGGTTGTTTATCTTAGCAATACCTGCTAAAACAACAGCGCCGGAGGATACGCGTATCCTATCATTCCATCCTATAGATCAATAGAGCGTAAACAGTATTAGCTCAGAGATCTGGACAAGCCAACACATACGTCTGCAATTGATTAGCAAGCTGTGTCATAAATAAAACATCATTGGGCGCTCCCATAGATAGCAAATCTGATTAAATACTTGTTTGTTGAGAGTCCATTCTGACAGCAACAAGCGACCCGTAAGAGAACGGGAGTGCGATAAAACAATCAGACGACCCAGAATATGACGGACCAAAACTGAACTTGGTGTACTATAACCAACAGACGGATTCTTTCCATTAAATTGAATAACGGAAACGAAAGAGTGCCTCCCTGGTTCCGGAGATACGCCACTACTGTCGAATTAAAGGACAGGAATTTGGGCATGCGTTTCTGAATAATGTTCATGCAATGACATAAAGCAAGCCTAAAAAACATTATTCCGCGGAAGTTAAACTGATAGCTAAAAGACTGCGGAACCCAAAGACCCTGGCACTTCGAATCCGTAGGGATCAGAATATCCCAATCTGTTTGACTGGCAACCGTCATAACAGCCACACTAGGGTCCGGCAACTGCGGCGGCACTCTCTGAGTCAACCACCGAATGTTTGCCCCAGTCTGAATCTCTTGTAACACTAGATAGACAAGAGAATGTATAAATCAAGCAATTCATGGATTGCCGGAAAGTTGCCGTCGAAGAGAAGCTCCTCCGAGAACGAAGCGACTCTGAGAGAGTTCTTAACCTACTATCCACGCGTGGATGTAGCTAGGGCTGCATCACGTCTAACCAACTCCAATCAGCCACTGAAGGGCGGAGTTATACGTGAACAAACTACTGCCCTCAAAAGAAATTACATTGAGAATAATATCCCGTAAATCTTTTCTTGAAGACGTAATGATAACGCCTCAGTAAGGCGGATTACGTATAATAAAGCGTCTAAGTTAAGTCTACTATACATAATGTCGTTTCCAACATTGAAGTTGGAAAAGACATAAACGGCGAAAAAGAATATATGCAGTCTTTAATCACACCGTCTAGACGCATATGAACTCTCGGTATGCCCTGCTCTGCCAAAATAAACTATATGTAAAAAAGATAAAATGGCAGAAATGAGCCACGCGGACAAGAAACTAAACTATCATGCTTAGTAGCAGGCTTGTATATATATATAATATATAGCGTCGAAAAATAAAACACATGTTGTAATGACAATATTGGACTGCGTCGGTAAGTCAGGGACAAAGTCCCTGTACCGATCGAAAAATCCGAGTCCAATGACGCTATAAGTCTCTTATCCAAGATCGCAGCAATGAAGTCCGAACAATAATCACTGGAAGAAATGCCAGAAGATATGAAAGGCATCTTCCGATACTACTAAAGGGAAAACTCGAAATCTTTCGAATCCCTTTCGCCATCCTGTCGGACCCTATAAAGCGTTCGGTCGTCCGTAGCTTGATGCAACCGCGGACCGCACCGACCCAGCGCCGTCGGATAATTCCTGATTCGACCGAGAAACCGTCAATTGCTGGGATGCTGCGAAACAACTGTGCTAACTCGGATAGCACGTCCGTCACTGAGGCCTGAGGAGCAGCGGTCTTACGATGCATTGCCGCAGGAAGCTCCGAGATCGTTACCCCGTGCATACTTCCAATATGCGAGCGAACGGAGTGTATAGGCCTCGTGTCCTTTGGCTACCGGATGGCGCGACCTATTCGCTGTGGAATCACTGAATGCCGAAACTGATCGGATACTCGAGGTCACGTAGCCAATGTGCGGTCGTGTGCCCTGCTGTGAGGATGAGGAAGCATTAAAGACAGTCTCTCGGACTGTCAATATAACGGAGCGTCCCGAGCAACGAACATATGCTCCGAATGTAAAATATCTGAACCACAACATGCGGTCCCCTATGTTGTTGGCTTCCTCCGATCCGTCCTCAATCTGCCGTCACTGGGTGAGTACTAAAGTAATTAAAGTGCTCGCATCACCCAAATCTCCTTCCTAGACCGCAACGGACGAACCCGGCAGCCGAACCATTCGATGAATGTACGCTACACCGGGTGAGCTAGCGAATATCACTCCGTAAGCGATAGACATATTCCATGAGCACTTATTGCCGCTAACTCATCATTAACTATGACGACAGAGGCACACTTTTGAAGACATCTCCATAACTCTTCGAACAAGAAACCAGAAATGCTTGGATAGCAAGCATAAAATAATAATATATATAGCGTCGTTCAATAATTCGAAAGTTTGTGTGACATTATTGGACTATGTCGGAACTGAGGGACGATGTCCCTGAACCGAACCAAAAATTTCTAAGTCCACCGACGCTATCAGTTTCTTATCCGACATCGCAGCATATGTTGTTCCGAAAGGGAAAGCTTGAAATCCACCGAATCCCTTTCGGTATCCCGTCGGACCGGATGAAACTTTCGGACGTCCGTACCCGCTTCCGCGGAGCGTCCCGACCCAGCATCGTCGGATAAAATATATGCGACAGATTCAGTTGATGCTGGGATGCTGCGATAAACTGTGCTATTAAGGAAAGCACGTCCGTTCCCGAGGCCTGTGCAGTAGCGGACTTACGATGCATTGCCGCTGGAAGCTCCGTGTACGTTGACTCCCGCACACTTCCTATGCGAACGTCCGGAGTCTGCAGGCCTCGAGTCCCCGGCTACCGACCCAGCGCTGTCGGATAATTCTCGATCCGACGCCGTTTCTGTCGGCTGCTGGGATGCTGCGATAAGCTGTGCTACGTGCACAAGAAAGTCCGGCGTCGAGACCTGCGGAGGCGCAGTCTATCGGTGCTTCGCCGAGGGCAGCTCCGCATCAGATGGCTCCCGCATACTTCCTATGCGAACGTCCGGAGTCCATCGGTCTCGAATCCCTGGCTGCCGGATGGTGTGACCTGGTCGCCGAAGAATCCTTGATCGGCGAAGCTGGTAATATATCGGCGGTCACGCAGCCAAGGTGCGGTCGTGTGCGCTGACGAGAAGAGGAAGCCTTAGCAGTCTCAGCGGACTGCCTATACAACGGAGCGTCCCGAGCGACGGACGTATGCTCCGCTAACGACACATTTGTACCACAACATCTGGGGCCAGATGTTGTTGAACGAGAGAGGGGCCTCTCTCGCTTGCCGTCCGGATGGACCGGAACGAGCTAAGAACCGGACTAAAAGGCTTCCTCCGTTCTCCCTCCGATCCGCCGTCACTGGGTGTGCATTAAGTTAATTTTATAGTGCTCGCATCACCCCAAAATTCCTTCTAGACCGCAACGGACGAACCCGGCTGCCGAACCATTCGGTGAATGGACGCTACACCGGGCGAGCTAGCGGACGTCAAAGGCCGTCGAACCTACTAGGGTCCTCTTAGGCAATTGGCGTATTACATGAGCACTTTTCCGCTAGCCCTTCATAATTGTGACGACGGAGGCACACTGTTGGAAGACATCACAGATACATCACCCTAATCTTGATCGTCTGAAATAGAAATTGATAAAGTAGAGTGACCCTGCGGGGAAAGGACCGGAGTGTCCAAATCCCCAACAACATACCGTGACATACGCTTCCCATATTGTCATCGAAATCATACGATACAGAACAGGAGTTAATGCGAGTACACTGACCACATATAGAATGAAAATAAGGTCAGAGGAAGACTTCCTCTTAAAACAATTTATCAATATCCTTTCCATGTGAAAAGAAAACAAGTCCTGGTACTCGCACTAACCCCTGGCAATCAAAATACATAATAATAATATGATCCATTAATATAGAAAAAATAATTGAAATCAAAATATTTTGAAAAAATATTTTTTCAGAACAGCCCAAGTTTCTGAAAAGTAACGTTGAGCCCCAATGGATCCCAAGCCTAAGTGTGGACAAAAATTTTAAAAATATTTTAAACAATTTATTCAACACTTACGAACAATAATAATGTATCTAGTTATGATTAAAATAACATAAAGATATTATTATTTAGAAATCCCCCCCTCACACAGAGGGCTGTTGTAAATGTAAACAATGAGTGTAAAAACACTAAAATAAGACTCCAGGCACCCAGGCCCGAAATCAGTTACCAAAAATACCCCATCTGATGCAAAACAGAGACTTCCAGGGAAGAAACTGCAGAACATCAGATGGTAGATGCAGAACACAACGCCTAACCACCCGTAGGTGAAGACGTAAACATGGGGAAAGAACAGAATTCATTCTGTTATTAAGCTAAAACTCCCAAGAAATTTTAGTAATAATAATTACAGAAACTATGCCAAAAGCATGGGAGAATAGCAAGGGGGAATTAAAGGACAGGGAGAGAGGAAAAACACTTGAAAACACAGTGTAACTAAATAATCAGAATGACAACAAAATGGCTGCTGCCTTGAAAATAGGTAACTTAACATAATTTCATTAAAAAATTTTAAGTTACAGCCCTGATAATATTCTGTCACACATTCTTTTCCTCTCCTCCTTTTCTATCCTCCTTAGAATCACCATTTCACTAATATTTATGTGTCTGGCATCATTTAAACTGAGATTTAAAAGCACAAAGATCAGTCAGATGTTAACTGATGAAGGGCCAAACTTAGAATGATAAATGGCGCCAATTTCGGAACGTCCTTGACACTGCGCATGCGCAGTGGGGGCGAGGTGTGGAGGGCCTTTCTGGACATGTTTTCTTTAGTTTTAGATGCAAATTTTGGGGATTGGGGGGCAAAATTTGTGTTTGGCCCTATATTTTAAGAGTTAGCACCAGCTATGTCTGGGTCATTGGTACAGTATAAAAATATTAAATTGTGGGTAAATAAATAATGACGATAAACCGATATCTTTGTAATTACACCATTCATTCGATATTGGTTTGAATACCCGTATATATCGGTTTATCGATATACCATGCAGCCCTAATTACTGATAAAAACAAGGCATTTTTATCATTATGAGTCTGTAATTCAGGCGATAGTAACCAGGTTTTAATGAAACCTTACATGTATGCCTAGTATGACATGCTCTTTTGGACACATATCAAGTTATGCTGCCCACACATTCCACTCATCTCATGAGCTACATGCCCCTTTTTCATGGAGAAATAATTTCTTCCCCCACAAATCTATAATTCAGCTAACATTAGTTCAGAGTGTTAAAAACATTACCTTGCAATTTAAGCTTCCAAAAACAATATGTTGCACCAGTGGTACTGGCATTCTCTCACAGGTGCAGTACATCCTATATTTTTTTGTTAATGCCGCCATATTAGCACCTTATTATGGCGATATTCCTACAGCATTAACGTGATATTTTCAATGTGTTGTGGGGAATATCACAAAACAAACACGTGTGGCGCGATACTTTCATAACCGACGTTCGTAATTTTTTTAATGAAAATAAGAGGAGCAAATACTTATAAAAATATGGACGCAAGCCTGAAAATAAGCAGTCTGACATTTGCAAAATGAGGACCCAGCGGGTGAATTTGATGATGCTATCCCATACAGTGGGCCAATTTATCCTCTGGTTACCTCTTTCTGTGTAGATTTGAGAACCGGATTCAGACTGAGGTTCACAGAGGGTAAATTTAGTGATGCTACCCTGCTGAGCAGGGTAGCATCACTAAATTCACCCTCTGGGGACCTCATTTTGCAAATGACAGTCTGCTTATTTTCTGGCTTGTATGGACGATTTGAGCCATGCAAAGCTTTTTATGTTAACTGAATTGATGTAGTCAAAGCATTTGTTGATGTCGATGCAATTAAAGCTTGGATTTTCCTTGGCCTACCCAGCTTCACAAGAGTCCTCGAGAGTATGTTTACATAATTGCAGTTTAAACTTTTATAAATATAAGCTCTCCATCATTGAAGTCAAAGGGAGAGGATGGGAAGGGGGAAGTGTCTTCCTTTCACGGTCGATAACGATGATATCAAGCATGAATCGGGCATGATGTAAAATGAAATAGAAATATTCATGCAAGTAACAAAATAGCCTATTTAAATGTGTAAAATGAGCTGATTAAAATTTATTTTAAAAAAGGAAACAGAAATTCCCAAGCCTCGCTATTAAACGGCATCTGATCAACTGATAGCTCAGTTTGGATGTGCAAAAGACAATATTTCCAAATCACAGGTTAAATGAACCCACCAAAAGTCAAGCCCATCTCAAGAGAATTTCTCTTGTCTTTACAAGTCATCAGTATTTTCATCAATTCACCCAAAACTGTCCAATTTTTTATTCACTAGTATGTTATCACCCCTACTAGCTCATAAAAGCAATTTGCCATCTCAAAATTATCAAGTATTTGTGCGATTGTAGTAGCATTCCTTCTTTTTTGAATGCAGCACTGAATGAAGAGCCTACAACACAGCAATTTTCACTTGTTGGTGAAAAATGCTATTGTGCACATTTTCCTTTCAACACAACTATAAATTTTATAAGAAGAATTTAATTTCTTTCCAGCTTTCCGGGGCGTAAAAAAATTAATTTGCAGAAAACTTTTCTCATAAATTACATTACATCTGTATAGAGCTGAACGGTATATCGATAAACCGATATATACCGGTATCCATACCAATATCGATTGAATGCCGGTGTAATTACAAAAATATCAGTTTATCGTCATTATTTATTTACCCACAATTTAATTTTCAAGATGACTTGAGTTTTTAACTATAGCCCCAAATGAATAATATTGTCCCTTTACCCAAGGAATCGTCTGCATGCGCCCATGTAATATGCAAATTCCCCAGTTGAAAAAATAATTTCTAAAATTTCAACAAAACTACATGATATGACCCCTCATTGGAACGAGCTCATTGAGCTCATTCCAATGAGGGGGTCACATGATATAGTTTTGTAGAAGTTTGGGGGGAAAATCTGATAAACTGATTTTTAAAATAATAAATTTTGATATCGTCTGCGTTGGGTAAATGTTTTTCGAACTGCATCAGCAAGGCATGCTGATTCGTTCCGACTGTGATGCCTCAAGTCTCAATTGTGGTACCTATGTTCATATATCTGAGCAGTTTTCAATATACCGGTATAAAGCGGAATGTTTTTGAATACCGATACCGGTATTCATTTTTGAATGTCATGCAGCCCTACATCTGTAAGTGTTTAAAAATATCTTCATATTTTGAAGTGAGATCAATACTCCTTTATTTCCTATTTTGCAAGTATTCAGCAAAGTTACAGCCACATTGTGGTAACATTATGGCAATAATATGACGCTATTAAACACTAGTACTCTGATAGTGCGACAAAATTTTCTCCAATCACCCTTATTATCTCAATAATTGTTCAACTATGAATTTAACCAATTATATCTTGTTTGACAGAGCTCACTGAGCTCTGTCAAACAAGGTATATTTTGGTTAAATATCAAACTGCATTATGGTAAATATTTTCTGCTGAAAACTTTGCCAAAAAAAGAGGGTTAAGATTCTGCCCTACAGTTTTCCAGACATTTCCCAAAATGATATGTCATACACTCGCATCAAATGCAAATATTCTTTAATTTAGTTATCTAACCCATACCCATAACACGTATTACCTTTTCAAAATCCACTAAAAACATATAACACTATTGTACAAAGTAGAAATAAACAATCTGAATGTGGGTGAAATAATTTATTGTAAAATGCAAGGCTTCAACCTGGAAAATTGAATGAAAAAAGCCGATACCAGACATTTTCAGCCAACTAGCCACCTCAAAAGCAGACTTTTCCCACTAACCCCACTTACCTAACCCTCCCGAAGCTTATCACCCTGTTTCAAAAATGTCAGAAAAAAAATTATATGTTTCCATCTCAATTTTTAGTTACATGCCTGATAATAACTGTGTAAAAAAGACATTTTAAAAAATGGTCAATTTTTCAAAGCCACTGTTTCCAATAATTCCTCTGGTAATTTACATGCATCAGACTCCAACTCTGGGACCCAAACTTCAAATTCTCTTGTCCAACAAATAGCCTAATGTAATCATATATCTGATACAAAAACTACATCACCCAATTTATATGGCATTAGTTTCAACATACACCCTCAGTTTAGAATTTTAGCCCTCTGCAATAGTGCTGAAGTGTAGAGCAGAACCTAAGGCAATAGTTGCACTAACTTTCCACTTCATTATAGGCTGCACTAGTTGTTGATGTATTCTGTTTGTGCAACCAATTATACAAGTTATACATACAGATTATCATGATTATGCGCATGTCCTGTGATTTATATCAAGATTCTAAGTGGTGTCCAGAATAGGATCTCAATGAGCTGGCTTTGCCGGCGAGTTGTGATCCCATCTTTGAACACCACTGAGAATCTGATGCAAATCACAGGACATGCACATTATCATGATAATTCACTTATCTAACAATTCTGTCACATAAACAGATTAAATCTTAAATTATTAATACAGTTTTGGGACATAGTGTTGGGAGAGACATAGTTAAAAAAAACCCATATTTTATGGAACTATATTGTTGTGCACTCTTAACAAACAATGAGTAACACTGTCAACGCAATTTTCAAAGTTGTGTTGTCAAATTATTCACTCTCAGTGTCAATTCCAATGATTTATTTATTTATTGGTGTTTAAGGTCACATACTTATGAAGAATGGCTATTCATGACCATGACAGTTTTACGGGTGGAGGAAGCTGAAGTACCTGGAGAGAACCACTGAGCATCAATGAGCAACTGTCAGCTCCTCATAGTATTGGGAGGTTATGAAATTTGTCCACGGTTTCAGTTTCTACTCAGTTTTTTTAAAAATGAGTCGAGTTCGGTTTCGGTTTTTTTTCTAGAAAAGTATTCAAGTATAAACACTATAAACACTTGGGTTTTTTCCCAAATATTCGTCTTAATAAAAGTTCAAAGTGCAAGTACCTTCTCCTCTCTCTCTAAAATTATGAGATTATATATAGCGCACCACACGTACAGTGAACAATTAATCCAGAAGACAATGAAGATTGTTCACAGAGCCATGGATATACAGTTGAATAGCATTGGCAGCAGCCACCCCAAACCACCCCCCCCCCCCCCAATACCAAGACAAGAGGAGAATGCTGTGGTAGCAGTGCACAACTTGGGCAAAAAATGCTGAAGATGTAATGTTGTGAAGTGTCAGGCCAGGTTGTGAAGTGTTAAAATTTTTTTAATTCCATTCGAACATAGGCTATACATTGAAATTACTGACAGTGCCCAACAGATGCACTGATATTGCATTCAAGTGAAGTGGGTGGTGTTTTTGTTAATTCACTGTTTGTTTTAGTTTTGTCCAAAGCCAGGTGGCGCTTTCAATCTCACACTGAATGGGGTGACTTTTATCATTTCATTCATTTGTCATTCGAAAGAAAGTTTATTTAATACGTAAATACAATTATATTATGGGACCAAAAAAATTATTAATTAGGCCTACCAGGCTCTGATTTTTTTCTGTGATTTCCACCCTTTTTATTTAAGGGCCTATATAAGTAATGAAAGTTAAAAAATTTATAGTAATTTATATATTTTTTATACTTACCAATGACCCAGACATAGCTGGTGCTAACTCTTAAAATATAGGGCCAAACACAAATTTTGCCCCCCAATCCCCAAAATTTGCATCTAAAACTAAAGAAAACATGTCCTGAAAGGCCCTCCACACTTCGCCCCTACTGCGCATGCGCAGTGTCAAGGACGTTCCGAAATTGGCGCCATTTATCATTCTAATAACCAGTGCCTGGTAAGCGCTATGTACTCAGCGGGGAGGCAAGAGTTCCCAACTCCTGGGAGGGCCATCCCCGTCTGGGTCATTGGTAAGTATAAAAAATATATAAATTACTATAAATTTTTTAACATTTTTATACTGTACCAATGACCCAGACATAGCTGAATAGTAAAAAGGCTGGAGGGCCAAGGACATAGAGCAAAATGGAATACGCTCAATAAAATAAAATAGAGTCATCCCCTGTAGGGAAAAGAAGTAATAGGCCTTACATGTATCTTTCTTATTTATGATAAATTAGAAAGATACAACACCTTCCAAAAATTGAGCTTCATACATCCATGTACTCTATTAATATCCAATAATCCTTATACTAATAATTTTTAAAGTAAGCCAATAATAAAGTAAGTCTAGAGAATAGAGACTCTTATACTCCTAAAAGTGTGTGAGAATTGCATAATCATGTCCGTTGACATATGCAATATTCAAAAGCTATACTTTAAAAACTAAGACTTGAATGAATTTTATAAACTTAAACTTCTCACTAAACAACCATCCCAAAAACAGCTCAGAATTACTAACTCCGGAGGAGGTATCCCCTTGTTTTCATAGTAAAAACAGGTGACCCAAGGGAACACCCCCCCCCCCCCCTTTTTCTTGCCCTGGGTCAAATAGCCCAGAGCGAAGAGGGCAGCCGAACGGAGACACTGCCGAAACAGACAGCCTACCTAGCTATAGTAGCAACTGTTAAGTGAATGACATTCTGAGCAGTAGATAATAGACCTAACAATAGAGGCCTCCAGAAATGGACTCGATATTTCTGAGATAAAATTCATGAATGGATGGCTGAGCGCAATGAGCAGCCTTCAAAAATCTATAATAGCAACACTATTAATGTAAGCCCAAGAAGTAGAAGAACTCTTACTTCATGAGCCAAAATCTTAAGCACAACTGCTAAGCCAATGATATACCATAAGCAGTACGCTAGTTAATAGAATCCATTAACAATAAAATGGAGCGTAACGTCCTTCTACTAGACATCAAAGACAGAAGAAGCTTACGCCCTTGTAATAAACAGATATCTGTTTATAAATACATAAACTGTACCCGGAAAGAGTAAAGGCCTATGCCCATACGAAGACGGAAGGACCTTAAAATAATAGGTTCCGGATAATAGGAGCCTAACTCTTATGCAACAATCCAACCTAAATAGTAACGGAAGTATTGATTCCGAAACTATGAAAGTGAAAATCATCCATCGATAGTGCATGAAACTCACTGACTCTACAGTAAAAGAGAAACCAACAGAATTACTGTCTAAAAGGTCAGAATTTGAAAACTACTGTTTACAGAGGCTCAAATGATTACTTAGCTAAATAAGAACCGAAGTTAAAATCCGTATAGGAATTTAATCTAAAGATTCTAAGTCTATTTATCAAAAAGTTACTAACTGACTTAGATAAAGAGACAAAAGACTCAATTGTAAACTATCGTAGAGTGCATAGGTATGAGGTAACATAAACCTATAACCTAAATAACAACAGGCTGCAGTAAATCTTGTGAAACAAGTATACTAAAAAATAGCAATGAGTAGTATGGAGGGATCAACCATATGAACATAATGATCCCTACACCACGACGGAAGAGCCTCCACTTTAGTCGCATAGAATAGCGAAGAAGAGGATCTCCTATAGTAAGAAATCGCGTCCAAAGCTCGTCCAGTACAGTGCTTACAATGCAATACGGACCATACAACGGAAAACATGAAGGTTGCGACCTTGCTGGTTGTGATAAAGATGACACGATTTACCCAGTGAAAAAAAAAGATCCTCACATAGAGGAAGATTTCACGTTAAGATCCACAGTAGACAAGAGAGTAAATTACTCATGATCTCTGTGAAGATAGAGATGCTATCAACAGAAATGTATTGTGGTTGTTTATGTTAGCAATACCTGCTAAAACAACAGCGCCGGAGGATACGCGTATCCTATCATTCCGTCCTATAGATCAATAGAGCGTTAACAGTATTAGCTCAGAGATCTGGACAAGCCAACACAAACGTCTGCAATTGATTAGCAAGCTGTGTCATAAATAAAACATCATTGGGCGCTCCCATAGATAGCAAATCTGATTGAATACTTGTTTGTTGAGAGTCCATTCTGACAGCAACAAGCGACCCGTAAGAGAACGGGAGTGAGATAAAACAATCAGACGACCCAAAATATGACGGACCAAAACTGAACTTGGTGTACTATAACCAACAGACGGATTCTTTCCATTAAATTGAATAACGGAAACGAAAGAGTGCCTCCCTGGTTCCGGAGATACGCCACTACTGTCGAATTAAAGGACAGGAATTTGGGCATGCGTTTCTGAATAATGTTCATGCAATGACATAAAGCAAGCCTAAAAAACATTATTCCGCGGAAGTTAAACTGATAGCTAAAAGACTGCGGAACCCAAAGACCCTGGCACTTCGAATCCGTAGGGATCAGTATATATCCCAATCTGTTTGACTGGCAACCGTCATAACAGCCACACTCGGGTCCGGCAACTGCGGCGGCACTCTCTGAGTCAACCACCGAATGTTTGCCCCAGTCTGAATCTCTTGTAACACTAGATAGACAAGAGAATGTAAAAATCAAGCAATTCATGGATTGCCGGAAAGTTGCCGTCGAAGAGAAGCTCCTCCGAGAACGAAGCGACTCTGAGAGAGTTCTTAACCTACTATCCTCGCGTGGATGTAGCTAGGGCTGCATCACGTCTAACCAACTCCAATCAGCCACTGAAGGGCGGAGTTATACGTGAACAAACTACTGCCCTCAAAAGAAATTACATTGAGAATAATATCCCGTAAATCTTTTCTTGAAGACGTAATGATAACGCCTCAGTAAGGCGGATTACGTATAATAAAGCGTCTAAGTTAAGTCTACTATACATAATGTCGTTCCCAACATTGAAATTGGAAAAGACATAAACGGCGAAAAAGAATATATGCAGTCTTTAATCACACCGTCTAGACGCATATGAACTCTCGGTATGCCCTGCTCTGCCAAAATAAACTATATGTAAAAAAGATAAAATGGCAGAAATGAGCCACGCGGACAAGAAACTAAACTATCATGCTTAGTAGCAGGCTTGTATATATATATAAATATATAGCGTCGAAAAATAAAACACATGTTGTAATGACAATATTGGACTGCGTCGGTAAGTCAGGGACAAAGTCCCTGTACCGATCGAAAAATCCGAGTCCAATGACGCTATAAGTCTCTTATCCAAGATCGCAGCAATGAAGTCCGAAAAATAATCACTGGAAGAAATGCCAGAAGATATGAAAGGCATCTTCCGATACTACTAAAGGGAAAACTCGAAATCTTTCGAATCCCTTTCGCCATCCTGTCGGACCCTATAAAGCGTTCGGTCGTCCGTAGCTTGATGCAACCGCGGACCGCACCGACCCAGCGCCGTCGGATAATTCCTGATTCGACCGAGAAACCGTCAATTGCTGGGATGCTGCGAAACAACTGTGCTAACTCGGATAGCACGTCCGTCACTGAGGCCTGAGGAGCAGCGGTCTTACGATGCATTGCCGCAGGAAGCTCCGAGATCGTTACCCCGTGCATACTTCCAATATGCGAGCGAACGGAGTGTATAGGCCTCGTGTCCCTTGGCTACCGGATGGCACGACCTATTCGCTGTGGAATCACTGAATGCCGAAACTGATCGGATACTCGAGGTCACGTAGCCAATGTGCGGTCGTGTGCCCTGCTGTGAGGATGAGGAAGCATTAAAGACAGTCTCTCGGACTGTCAATATAACGGAGCGTCCCGAGCAACGGACATATGCTCCGAATGTAAAATATCTGAACCACAACATGCGGTCCCCTATGTTGTTGGCTTCCTCCGATCTGTCCTCAATCTGCCGTCACTGGGTGAGTACTAAAGTAATTAAAGTGCTCGCATCACCCAAATCTCCTTCCTAGACCGCAACGGATGAACCCGGCAGCCGAACCATTCGATGAATGTACGCTACACCGGGTGAGCTAGCGAATGTCACTCCGTAAGCGATAGACATATTCCATGAGCACTTATTGCCGCTAACTCTTCATTAACTATGACGACAGAGGCACACTTTTGAAAGACATCTCCATAACTCTTCGAACAAGAAACCAGAAATGCTTGGATAGCAAGCATAAAATAATAATATATATAGCGTCGTTCAATAATTCGAAAGTTTGTGTGACATTATTGGACTATGTCGGAACTGAGGGACGATGTCCCTGAACCGAACCAAAAATTTCTAAGTCCACCGACGCTATCAGTTTCTTATCCGGCATCGCAGCATATGTTGTTCCGAAAGGGAAAGCTTGAAATCCACCGAATCCCTTTCGGTATCCCGTCGGACCGGATGAAACTTTCGGACGTCCGTACCCGCTTCCGCGGAGCGTCCCGACCCAGCATCGTCGGATAAAATATATGCGACAGATTCAGTTGATGCTGGGATGCTGCGATAAACTGTGCTATTAAGGAAAGCACGTCCGTTCCCGAGGCCTGTGCAGTAGCGGACTTACGATGCATTGCCGCTGGAAGCTCCGTGTTCGTTGACTCCCGCACACTTCCTATGCGAACGTCCGGAGTCTGCAGGCCTCGAGTCCCCGGCTACCGACCCAGCGCTGTCGGATAATTCTCGATCCGACACCGTTTCTGTCGGCTGCTGGGATGCTGCGATAAGCTGCGCTTTGTGCACAAGAATGTCCGGCGTCGAGACCTGCGGAGGCGCAGTCTATCGCTGCTTCGCCGAGGGCAGCTCCGCATCAGATGGCTCCCGCATACTTTTCCTATGCGAACGTCCGGAGTCCATCGGTCTCGAATCCCTGGCTGCCGGATGGTGTGACCTGGTCGCCGAAGAATCCTTGATCGGCGAAGCTGGTAATATATCGGCGGTCACGCAGCCAAGGTGCGGTCGTGTGCGCTGACGAGAAGAGGAAGCCTTAGCAGTCTCAGCGGACTGCCTATACAACGGAGCGTCCCGAGCGACGGACGTATGCTCCGCTAACGACACATTTGTACCACAACATCTGGGGCCAGATGTTGTTGAACGAGAGAGGGGCCTCTCTCGCTTGCCGTCCGGATGGACCGGAACGAGCTATGAACCGGACTAAAAGGCTTCCTCCGTTCTCCCTCCGATCCGCCGTCACTGGGTGTGCATTAAGTTAATTTTATAGTGCTCGCATCACCCCAAAATTCCTTCTAGACCGCAACGGACGAACCCGGCTGCCGAACCATTCGGTGAATGGACGCTACACCGGGCGAGCTAGCGGACGTCAAAGGCCGTCGAACCTACTAGGGTCCTCTTAGGCAATTGGCGTATTACATGAGCACTTTTCCGCTAGCCCTTCATTAATTGTGACGACGGAGGCACACTGTTGGAAGACATCACAGATACATCACCCTAATCTTGATCGTCTGAAATAGAAATTGATAAAGTAGAGTGACCCTGCGGGGAAAGGACCGGAGTGTCCAAATCCCCAACAACATACCGTGACATACGCTTCCCATATTGTCATCGAAATCATACGATACAGAACAGGAGTTAATGCGAGTACACTGACCACATATAGAATGATAATAAGGTCAGAGGAAGACTTCCTCTTAAAACAATTGATCAATATCCTTTCAATGTGAAAAGAAAACAAGTCCTGGTACTCGCACTAACCCCTGGCAATCAAAATACATAATAATAATATGATCCATTAATATAGAAAAAATAATTGAAATCAAAATATTTTGAAAAAATATTTTTTCAGAACAGCCCAAGTTTCTGAAAAGTAACGTTGAGCCCCAATGGATCCCAAGCCTAAGTGTGGACAAAAATTTTAAAAATATTTTAAACAATTTATTCAACACTTACGAACAATAATAATGTATCTAGTTATGATTAAAATAACATAAAGATATTATTATTTAGAAATCCCCCCCTCACACAGAGGGCTGTTGTAAATGTAAACAATGAGTGTAAAAACACTAAAATAAGACTCCAGGCACCCAGGCCCGAAATCAGTTACCAAAAATACACCATCTGATGCAAAACAGAGACTTCCAGGGAAGAAACTGCAGAACATCAGATGGTAGATGCAGAACACAACGCCTAACCACCCGTAGGTGAAGACGTAAACATGGGGAAAGAACAGAATTCATTCTGTTATTCAGCTAAAACTCCCAAGAAATTTTAGTAATAATAATTACAGAAACTATGCCAAAAGCATGGGAGAATAGCAAGGGGGAACTTAAAGGACAGGGAGAGAGGAAAAACACTTGAAAAAACAGTGTAACTAAATAATCAGAATGACAACAAAATGGCTGCTGCCTTGAAAATAGGTAACTTAACATAATTTCATTAAAAAATTTTAAGTTACAGCCCTGATAATATTCTGTCACACATTCTTTTCCTCTCCTCCTTTTCTATCCTCCTTAGAATCACCATTTCACTAATATTTATGTGTCTGGCATCATTTAAACTGAGATTTAAAAGCACAAAGATCAGTCAGATGTTAACTGATGAAGGGCCAAACTTAGAATGATAAATGGCGCCAATTTCGGAACGTCCTTGACACTGCGCATGCGCAGTAGGGGCGAAGTGTGGAGGGCCTTTCAGGACATGTTTTCTTTAGTTTTAGATGCAAATTTTGGGGATTGGGGGGCAAAATTTGTGTTTGGCCCTATATTTTAAGAGTTAGCACCAGCTATGTCTGGGTCATTGGTACAGTATAAAAATTTTGGTTTATTTTGAAAATTCTCACCTCTCATATTCCTTCAATTCAAATTAAATATACACAAAATATACATCAAAATGAAGATTGAGATGTATAGAACACGAAACACATGTGTAATCAACTCATAGAGTCGACTGTGGGCACCACTGGTTCCTGGAAGTCTGCTGCCGTATTCGCACCAGAACTGATAATATAAAATCAAATAATGAAAAAGATCGCCTTCATTATACTGTTATTAGATAGAGATTGCACAGTTGCCATATTCAATGTAAGGTATCATGATACCTGTTGAAATTTCTTAGAATTACGATTTTGTTTTTCGATGGAAATTCGTGGTATCAAGTGATTTGCGCATGTCTGTCAAGCATGGAAACCATCTTCAATAAAAAAAATGCAGACAGTGTTGTCCTTTTCGCAAATGCAGTCCTATCGCAGTATTCGAAAGTGTTTTGAATGCCTAGCTTTGTTCTTGGATATATGAAGCACATTTGGCCACAAGTTGTTCTGATGAAATATTATTTTATTATCAGTTCTGGTGCGAATATGGTAGCAGACTTCCAGGAACCAGTGGTGCCTGCTGTCAACTCTATGAGTTGATTACACCTGTGTTTCGTGTTCTATACATCTCAACCTTCATTTTGATGTATAATTTGTGTATATTTAATTTGAATTTAAGGAATATGAGAGGTGAGAATTTTCAAAATATACAAAATTTCATTACTTAAATAGGCCCTTAACACATTACATGAAGTGACAGCATTCAAGATTGTGCAGTTAAATAACCGTGCGTGTCCTGACTGACGATTATCTCACATTCAGGTCGATCAGAGTTTTTAAATAAACGAAACCGAGTTGTATTTTCGGTTAACCTCCCAGCACTAGCTCAACATGCTCACTTTGTTCAAGCTCCACAGCGGCTGAAGACATGTGCACTATCGACGTGCAGTATACATTAGTACACAGCATCATCGTGCCCCCATGTAGACAACTGGGATAAAGTGCCTTGTCCAAGGACACAAAGCGAGTCGTCCCGAACGGGGATTGAACTTGGAACCTCTAGCACAAAAGTCCAACAGTCTACCACTGAGCAACTGTGCTCTCCACTTCCTATGACGATCTGCTAGGATTTATGAGTGTGCGATGTGGGCACATCCTCGGGAACCAGGTAGGTGTAAATTGAATTGTGAAGTTTCTATTTATTGAGCAGGGGAGGGGGTTGATGGACGGGGGTCATTGACTATTAATAATTCTGTCGCTAACTGTAAGAAATTTTGTTTTGTTTTGTAGGCAATCAGCTGAGTCAATCACTGAAACGCACATAGAATGTATTCATGTGCCTGTTATAATGGCCCATCGTGTTACCAGAAGTGAGTTGTCTATATGAAACAGAATCAGAAGGACTTGTCTATATGATACAGAATCAGAACACATTATGTGATACATACCGTTTCTCGTGGTTATTTATTTATGTATTGGTGTTTAAGGTCACATACTTATGCACAATGGCTAATTGTGACTGGAGGAAGCCGGAGTACCTGGAGAGAACCACAGAGCATCGGCAAGCAACTGTCAGCTCAACATTCTAAATCTGTTCAAGCTCAGCTCAAGCAGGGTTACAATGGTTAAAGACATGTTCACCATCAACATGCAGTAGTAAATGGCATCACCGTGCCTCCAAGTAGGCAACCAGGATAAAGTGCCTTGCCCAAGGACACAATGTGGGTTGTCCTGGATGGGATCGAACTCGTGACCTCTAGCATAGAATTCCAACAGTCTACCACTGAGCCACCATGCTCCCTTCTTGTGGTCAAGCCTTTATAATTCTTCCTAACTAACGACGGTAAACGCTGTGCCCAAATAAGATTACTGTGCCCAAATTAGGTGTAGTTTAAAACTTTTTCCAAAGTTTTGCAGTGTTTCGGCAATATATAGTTTGGCCAGGTTTCCCTGATGCTTGCAATATAGCTTAGAGCTTAACCTTCAAATCAAACAATGCAACAGATAAATAATTTTTTTTAAAAACCCCCAGATTTTGCCATAGAAAAGCAATCAGCATTGACAGTGTCGTATACGATTACTTTTCTGTGGCAAATTCCATATGATCATGCACTTAAAGCTTGAAATCTATTATATTCATGTTTGTGGCATTTCTCAGTCAACGCCATGCGTAATTTACCTTCAAATAGACCTTTGGCTCAAAACTGGATAACTAAGAAGCCTTCTCGAGTTAGTCGCGTAAACTTACATCAAAGGGTGGTGGGAGGGAACCAGTGATAATGGTGAAGGCCTATAACAAGGGGTTATAAACTAGCATTTTAAGACGGCAGGCCTAAAACAGACGCCAAGAAGAAGAAAATACCTGTGCTTTTTCTCCAACCAAGCAGGCAACATCCATATTTACTGGACTGATCTAAAGGTCTGCTCGTGATTTTCAGGCCAAAATCTACATGATTGTTAGATAAAGGTAATTATCAAAATATACATAGACATTTATTACATATAGTGCAAATCTCACCACTCAATCTGTAATTTTGAGCCAGCATAATAATACAGTGATCCAACATTGTAGCCTCCTCTATCATTGTTCTGACTATCAAATAATCTGAAAGAAATATTTTTATGCTATAATGTTTACAACAATCGGAAAAAAGATTCATTAAAATATGCAATCTCCTATACATGTACAAGCATATGAAATATTGAACATAACATGCAGCTTAAGACTTCTGCCCTAGCAGGTGTTTCCAGACAAGTTTCATGTGCTTGTTTATAAAATAAAACTCTCTATTATCCCAGCCTCCAGTGCCAGAGCACCTGCTGCATTGCAGTAAAAAAGAAAACATTTGTGCAAGTGCAAGCATGCAAGAGAAAATCCATGAAACAATTTTATTTTGTGCACGTATAATTCAATCTCTACTTATATTAGAATGTTAACATTCTGTGAACTACAGCTGAAATAGTTATTTGATTAATCGATTAACCAATGATCAACGTCTTGATCGATCAAAAAAGTAACTGATCGATTAACCATTGCCTTAAACTACTGTATTATATGAGTTAACAAAGGAACAAAAACAGGCAAACATTGTCACACTGCCTTGCATCAATTATTAGGAGACAGATTAAAAAAGTTTGCAAGTTATGTACAGTATGTGGAGAGTGTATTATCACTAAATCACCCACAGAGTGGACATCCCACCCGAGGAATAATTGCAAATTTGTTGCAAAGCATAACCAGCACCAGCAAAGTTTCAGCCAATGGACCTCCGGGTTAAACCCGGAGGTCCATTGGCTGAAACATTGTGTTTTTGTCGATATGTACAAAATTTGAAAGTTATAGCTTATACTCCGTGGGTGATTTAGTTACAATCCACTCTCCATGTACTGTACAGACATACTTGTTCACTTGCATGATCATTGTACTCTATCAGTAGCTGGAAACGGTCATTCTTAACTCTTTGCCCGTTGTGGGCAGCAGACGATACTTGCAAAATAAATTTTTTAATTACTAAAAATTTTCAATTTTTGTCTTCAAAACATAGCTTATGACCCCTCATTGGAACGAGCTCAAATGAGGTGTCATAAGCTATACTTTCTAGACAAAAATTGAAAACATAATAAAATTTGAAGAAAATTTTTTATATATTGCGGCTGCCATTTTTACCATTACTTTGGGTAAAGAGTTAATGCTATAAATCATCAACGGTACAGCAATAATTCAGCTACCTACTAAAACAGGTGATTAATCGGTTAACCAAGGTTAATCCATATCATTAATCGATCAAGAAAACCCTTTAACCGTTTCAGGTCCACTGTGAACAAACTTGAATCTCTCAAAATGGCTATTCAATTAACAGGATTCCATGGTACATGTATTCTTCTGAAAGATAAAAGTGAAATTTAGAGTTTGGGGGGAAGAAGTTGAGTCAAGAGCATCTTTGTTATTTATTTATTTATTTATTTATTTATTTATTTATTTATTTATTTATTTATTACATACTTGTTCTATAAAAACCCCATCTACAGCAACACTAAACCATGCAGACTATTTTTAAATAGAACTTTATAGAAACCAAAAAGTTTCTACAAATCGTGCACCGCAATTACAGTTTGAGTTGCTAGTGATAGCTAAAAATAGTAACACAGGTTCTCATAGCAAATTTGGTTGGCAATAAAATGTGTTCTTTTTGTTGATAGTTCGTCGCCTGAGTGCTAGAATGTTCTATGTCCCCTATGGGACATAGAATATTCTAGCACTCAGGCGACGAGTTGTCAAATGGATTGCTGAGTGTCCTTCTAATAAATGTAATAATTGTTTTTTGGACATTTTACATGTTATAAACGCAAAACAGCACGTGTGTGTGAATGGGTTAATCGATATGGCACTTGTGTCATCGCAGAAGGATAAAACTCGAGGCCTGCGGCCTCTCGTTTTATCCTTCCGTGCGGACACTCGTGCCATATCGATTAACCCATTCACTCGCACGTTCTGTGTATTTATTCAATTTTATTGGGTGTTTAGGGTCACTCTTAGCACCAAGAGATAAATCATGACTGTAAAATAGATATGAAGTTGAGTTTACCAAGTCATTAATTTACACCTACGTGTATGCTACCCAGTTTAGAGAACTTCTCCCTCAGGCAATGAGTACCAGATCTTATTTTACTGGTAAAGCAGAACTTGTTCAGCCCAGTACACAAGTACATCTAGAAGTTCTTCACTGTATTGTGCACTATTTTGAAGTAATAGAGTGCTGATAGAGTGCTGAGTAAGTGCACGTATACGACACTGTCGACGGTGATTGCTTTTCTGTGGTGTATTCTATATGACAATGCACTTGAAGCTTGAGATCTATTATATTCATGCCTGAGGCATTTATAGTAAACGCCATGCGTAATTTAGCTTACATTCAAATAGGCCTTTGGCTCGACACTGGGAAACTAAGAAGCCTTCTCGTGTTATATAATTAGTCGAGTAAACTTACGTCAAAGGTGGTGGGAACCAGTGATAATGGTGAAGACCTATAACAAGGGGTCGTAAACTAGCATTTTAGGACGGGGGACCTAAAACATAAAACAGACGTCAAGAAGAAGAAAATACCGGTGCTTTTTCTCCAACCATGCAGGCCACAATACGGCTAATCCATATTTGCTGTTGTGCCCAAATTAGACTGATCAAAAGGTCTGCAAGTGTTTCTTGTGTTTTGCATTTACTAAGTGAAATATCTACCCCTGTATCCTACTGCGATTTAGTAGTAATCCACTCTTCACATACTGTAGTCCAAATATTTTCTTCCTGTTTAATCAGTTAAGTTCGTGATTTCACTAATGACCTCGTTAATAGTGCATTATATTTTGCATTGCACAGCGCAATAACTCGTGTATTTTAGACTACTTCTACTGCAGTGAGAAGCGCTTTAACCAACGAGCATTTTCTGCACTACACATGAAATTGTGACAGGAATTCTACTTTTCAACTGTACTTCTGTGAGATCCCTTAGGCATTAGCATGTTGGTTATGGAAAGGGTTAATACAGATGTAAGTTAGTACTGAAATGGTTAACCGGATAACTGACAGGTTTGAAACCGGTTACCTACCTAACCGATTAAAAAAAATGTCATCTGGTTATCTGAAATATTGATAGTGATCGTCATTCCACAGTTAAGACGAAGTAAATCTGCCGCTTCTCCTTTGGGATAGAATACACCCCGAAGCAACGCTGCATATATTGAGAAATAATCGACTTTGGCGTTCAAGACTTCGTTAATGATCGGCAATTTCCGTGAGAACTGAGTGACCGCAGAAACTATTCCGTAGTATGTATACAAATGAACGTTGTCGAATACTCGACAACATTCATTTGTATACACACGGCGGAATAGTTTCTGAGAATACTGCTTTCCAATTCCTATAGTTTTGATCCCAGATTCAGTGAAATAATGGCTACAGTTAATATTATCCGGTTATAGTTCTCGGTTAGTCGGTTGTGAAAATGAGCCAACCGTTCCAGCCCTAATGTAGTTTGATGTTTTACTGCTTGAAATTTTGGTATTTTGATATCAGTGTGTTGGGGTTAAAATCTTTATCTATTTGTGTTTAATGTTGCTTTCTGAATCTATGGCTATATCATAGCCACAACATAGGGATGAAGACAAGTTGAGCCAATCGTTTATACCCACACTGCACACTTTGAAGTACTTTCACCTCTGCTGTTAGTTCTAGGTCCCATTTTACCAGTAAAGTAGGGTTTGTTTACCACAGTAAGCAAGCACTACTACACTTCCCGAGGTTTCCACATGGATGGGCATCTTGGTTAGATAAGGCCTAAAAAAATAAAAAATCTGTTTCTCAGGCCCTCCTGCATGGTCCTTTTGGCTGCCGCATGCTCTCTTTTTATAACCAATTTAAACTTTAAAAAAATAAAAATTAAATGGTTTATGTCTGATATTTTACCCAAGTTAAAAATATTGATGAATTTGTCCCTTGACTGCAAGAAGGCTTTGCAATGCTTTAGCATTGCAAAGCCTTCTTGCACTCAAGGGATGAAATACACCACCACCCATGCTATTCTGTAGATTATGAGGCCTAAAACTTGAACCAAGAACATGAACTTTTGATGGCAAAGAAGAAATTACTGAAATAAAAAATAAAATAAAAAAAGGCTCGCCCGCATGCAATTTCTCAAATAATGGCCTGAGAAACAGAAGATCTACTTTGTGTGGCCTAATGGGCTGTTTTATATATTTATTTACATGTATTGGATTTTAATGTTATTTTTTTTACTGCCAGGGTCACCTCAAGTTGGACAGTTTTACACGTACATGTATAGGAAGCTGGAAAAGCAGGCTAGCAGCAATGTATTAACTATGCACAAGCAGGGTTAGCATTGGTTGAAGCAGGGCCATATCCAGGACGTTTTTGGTACTGGTATACCGGTCTGGGTGGCCAAACTCTCGGCACCCAAACTCACTGTATTCGTGTATAATTTCCATCCTTTAGTTCGCTAAAACAGTCAAAATTCAGCAAAAATTATGCATGACAGACGGACAATGCCATAACATAATACGTCTGTTTTTTCAAAACGGGCGTATAAAAAAGGACTCCCATAATTTTCTTGCCATACACTCATCATTCCTACAGGAATCCTGTATGAGTCCTATATATTTTCCTATAGGAATCAAATGAGATCCTATAGGACATTCCATACGGGAGTGGAGCGAGCGACTGAGCCACCACACTCTCCAGGTATAGGATTACTACAGATGTAGTTTGATGTACAGTACAGTCGCTGTGGGCTGGTCACTTTCCACGCATGGGCAATATTTCCACGGACACAATAATATTAGATTCCAAACGCTAATTACAGGAATAATCATCAAAAACTTAATTAATGAAGCACCAGGTTGCACCTGGTGCTTCATTAACCCTTTACCCAACGCAGACGATATCAAAATTTATTATTTTAAAAATCATTTTTTAAATTTTTTCAAAAAATTTCAACAAAACCATATCATGTGACCCCTCTTTGGAACGAGCTCGACGAGCTCGTTCCAAAGAGGGGTCACATGATATGGTTTTGTTGAAATTTTTCGAAAAATAATATTTTTTCAGCTGCTGAATTTGCATATTACGCGGGTGGATGCAGGCGATTCGTTGGGTAAAGGGTTAATTAAAATTTTGCTGATGATGATTTTTACTACCTGGTAAACAGATGCGTGGACATAACTGCCCATGTGTGGATTACGACCAATCCACGGTGACTGTACTGTACATTTACTGTCAGGCCTGAAAATAAGCAGTCCGACATTTGCAGAATGAGATCCCCAGAGGGTGAATTTGAGGATGCTATCCCATAGTCAGTGGGGCAATTTATCCTCTGGGTACCTCTTTGTTTAGTTTTGAGACCCTGCTTCAGATTGAGGTTCACAGTGGGTGAATTTAGTAATGCAGGGTAGCATTACTAATTTCACCCTCTGGGGACCTCATTTTGCTGGTAACAATCTGCTTATTTTCTGGTTTGTATACTGTGTTGTTGCTCAAAATTTCAGTATTTTGTGCAGAGGGTTAAAAAATAACAACAATGATTGCAGTGATGTACATGTACACCAATAAGTGACCAATTATCACTGTAGATTAGAATAAGATTGGAATCTTCCTGTGACTTAACCTGAATTGCTTTATACTTCAACCATAAATGTACAAGTACTTTAGCCAGATGGGGACTTTCCTGATGGATCAATATGTTACAATACATACAGAGTGTACTGGTTCTTAGTCACCTTTCAATGTGGGTGTGCCCAGGATGAAGGAGAATTACTTTAATAGCTCCAATAACATGACTTTAAGTGTAGTCAAAAGAAAAAGATCATGCATCAGGGCTTATATTTCGTCTAAATTTGTGAGAATCCATTTGGATTCTCATGAAAATGGTTGCAAGAATCCATACCTACTATGAGTGTCCCAGGATCCCAAGATGCCATCATGGTTGAACCACTGTTGTATACTGATAACACATGTTAACCTTTTACCCAACACACCTTTTTAATTTTTAAAACTAACTTTGACACTTTTTAAACAATAAATAATAAATAAATGATAAAATAATTAAATGTACAATATTTACCAATAAAATCTTACAAATATGGCTGTCGTTGGAACCGGCTCAATGAGCCGGTTCCAATGACAGCCATATTTGTGCAATTTTATTGACAAAGTGTCAGGATATTTCAGGTCATGTTAGCCTTCTGTTAGTTAATTTGTTGACGCTGTGTTAGATAAAGGGCTAAATTGACTCAATTCTTTTCACGCAATTCTTAGCAGAGGTGCAGCGGGAATCGACATGGATTCTCATCGGTTTTATTGCGGGAATCTTTGTGCAAATCAGTTCTCGGATTCTCGTCGAAATATAAGCCCTGTGCATGTACAAGTTACAGTACTACAGCTAGTAAAACAAAGTGTAATATAATGCTATTAGGTTAGGGTTAGGGGTATCCTAGGGGCTCCCAACAATTGCACATTTTTAGGGGCCCTTAACAATTACAACATTTTGGGAAAAATCATTATTAAGGGTCTCAAAACAATGTTACAGTTGAAGCATTGAGGTTAGATTCTTCAATACCAGCTTGCATGAAGAATCAGGGCGATATTCTCTTGAAATCAATTACGGGGCTGTGTATCTGGCATGTAACAATATGACTCCTTCTCGGTTAACCCTTTACCTAATGAATCGGCCTCACCTGCCTGCGTAGTATGCAAATTCAGCGGTTGAAACAATATTATTTTTCAAAAAGTTTCAACAAAACCATATCATGTGATGTGACCACTCATTCCTCGATGGCTTGTTCCAATGAGGGGGTTATATGATATGTTTTTTTTTTTTAAAGTGATATTTAAAATAATAAATTCTGATATCGTTTGCATTTGGGTAAAGGGCTAAGGCATTGGCCAACTAATGAAGAAACGAGCACAGAAGCAAATGAACGGACGAACAAAAATCATCATCAGGAAAATTTTTAATTAATAAAGCCTGGTAAGTACTTGGTGCTTCATTAATTAAATTTTTGACTAATACAGTTAAAACTAGAAGTCCTGTCACGAACTGTGTGCTTATCTAGGCTTAATTGCGCGTAGGAATTGCGTGCAATCGCCATATCGAGTGGCATCCAAAGCATGGTAGGTTCTCTTGGTTACTCATAGCAAACACAGGGAATATTTCTGCCCATGGACCTCCGGGTTACCCGGAGGTCAATTGGCTGAAACATTGCTTGTGCACAGGTCATATGTACAGAATTTGATAGCCTTACTACGATCACAATGCGTAGATTAACACGCAGATCGACGTGCTATTTGTGCGCATTTCATGACAGGTCTTCTAGTTTTAACTGTACTCCTATAATTAGTGGTTGAATCTAATATTATTGCATTCGAAGAAATATTATAGTGGAAAGTGACCTGCAGTCCACGACGGCCATACTGTAACCACTAACCATCACTAGAACTTCTTAAGCTAGTTAAGGACAGATGAATATCATACTGAATAGAATGTTTGTACCCAGTCAGTGCGACAGAATATAACATTAAAATATACTGAATAATTACAGTATGTAGCCTCAGGGCCCCCAATATTAGTGTTACGCCACTGACCACTGCAGATTTGGAATCATGTTAACCCTTTATCTAACATGTCATGCATCTCTTCTTTCAGCCTGGAAGTTGTTTCTAGGTAAGTTTTGGCTGTCTATGTACATGTAGGCTGACAATGTACAGGTAGGCAGCCCAAGCTTGTTGAGAAACAACTGCAAAGACCAAGGATATACATGTAGACTGCTAGTTTTAAAAAATCTCCATGCCTTTAACTTTTTACCCAATGTAATGGCCAAAACTGGCCAGCGTTATTCACAAAAATTGTCAATTAATTTTCATTATTTGTCTCAAAAACATAGGTTATGACCCTCTTTGGAATGAGCTCGTAGAGCTCATTCCACTGAGGGGTCATAACCTATGTTTTTGAGACAAAAAATGAAAAGAATTAGCTTCATGAATTAATTTTTTTATGATTATTCCTATAATTAGCATTTGGAATCTAATATTACTGCGACCATGGAAATATTGCCCACGCATGGAAAGTGACCAGTCCACCGCAGCCGTCCTGTGCCAGCTGATTTCCTAGAACCCCAAATAATTATCAAAGGGAAGTTAGTCTGAACCCAATAGGGATACTTGCAGACAGGGCTTTTTGAGGTGAATGGTGTCGTAAAAAACTAAAGTGCTCTTTGTATTTTTTTCAAGTTATGGAGTCTGAAGTGTTATTTACTATACAGTTAAAACTAGAAGTCCTGTCCTCAAATGCGCATAAATAGCACGTCGATTTGCGTGTTAATCTACGCATTATGACGATGGTAAGGCTATCAAATTCTGCACATACGGCCTGTGCACAATCAAAGTTTCAGCCAATGGACCTCCGAGGTCCATTGGCAGGAACATTGCTTGTGTTTGATATGGTAACAAGGAGAACCTGCCATGCTTTGGGTGCCATTTGATATGGCATTTGCACGCAATTCCTACGCGCAATTAAGCCAAGATAAGCACACAGTTTGTGACAGGACTTCCAGTTTTAACTGTATATTGTTGAGTTCATGACACAGAAAAACTGAACCGAAACCAAAGTTTTTTCCTGAAACTGAACCCACTTTGAAGTTCAAGATCAAACCCTCCCAGCTCTAACAATGGTTACCATTGTGAATTTGGTGGACTGTAAAGCCATGCTGAGGATGAGAGAAACACTCCAGATTCTGTTCCTCTACGCCACAAATTTTCCCAACACAGGGGTCCAGAAGAATTGCTTTAATGGTGTATTCTCACTACTTTGTCAGCAGACTGGAGTGAGAAATTTTCAGACCTCTGCTGTAGTCTGTATTAGTATTGTTGACAGATATTCAGTCTCTGTCCTCTGTTTATTAGCAGTGTTTTCCATAAGAAGCCCAAATATTAACCCAGGGACTTGGTTTGAACAATCTTGAATCTGACCCTCATAACAATGATGTATACCAAACATTAAAAGATTCTGACTGGTGGATCTGAAGATTTTTAAAGAATATTCCCCATATTGCGCAAAGTTAAAAATTCCTGTATTGAGCCGAAATATGAACCAATGGGCTTCATTTTAACACACTTGTATCTGATCTCCCCCCTCCCCCATCCAATGGATGCTGTATACCAAATATCGAAAGATTCTGACCATTGGTTCTGGAGAAAAGATTTTTTTAATTTTTTGCAAATATGCCAACTCAGAATTTTTTCAATGCCTACAAAACACCCAACATAATGCATGGCAATTTTTTTTTACTATTCATTTCTAGTGGCCCCTAAGGATGCTTCAAACCAAATAACAGCTGTTTAATGTGGTTTGGGAAATATGGGCGTTTGAAAACATTTCTATTTTCAGCTCCTGGGGTTCCCATAGGGAGGCAGGAATTTTTTTTTATTTTAAATGCCTCAAGTACTTATGACCCAATAATACCACATACCAAATTTGATTCAAATCAGACCATTGGTTCAGAAAATAGAAATTTTGGCCGGGCCAAAAATCTTACCCCTCCCATAATACAGTACAGTCGCCGTGGATTGGTCGTAATCAGTGGCGGCGCTACGGGGGGCATTCCCCCCCCCCTCCAGTTGCCCCCCCCCCCCCCCCCCAACCATCTTGCATGCATTTCCATCCACCCTCACACACAAACACATTCAGTCACTCTCTCTCACACACACACACACCCCTCTCTTTTTTTATTCCCAATAATTTCCCATACACACTTAGCCCAAAGCCTCAGGCTAGCTGATGAACACATCCAGGCAGTAGAGATTTAAAGACTCGGATGCAGATACTTATAAGTTATAATTAAGTTATGAGCCAACAAAGGCATGTCTATCCATATCCCTTGTCTAAAAAAATTCATGGATTTCGCATTATGACTGACGGGCATTATCTCCCTTGCACTGTTCAATTATTTGAAGTCTCTCTCTCTCTCTCTCTCTCTCTCTCACGCACAGACCCACCAGACGCGGATCCAGGATTTTTTTAAAGGAGGACCGCTAATTACCATTACATTTAGTCGAAACTTGGACCCAAAGTCCGTAATATAATTTTTTGGTTTGGTACGTCCACAGGACGTACCAAACCCAAAAAGTATATTACGGACTTAGGGTCCAAGTTTGGACTACCTCATAACAAAGTAATGATATGATCCTTTACGTATTTGCCCCCCTTCATGGGAGTCTGCCCCCCTAGTTGCACCCCCCCACAAAAAAATTTCTGGCGCCGCCACTGGTTGTAATCCACATGTGGGCAGTTATGTCCACAGATTTGATTACCAGGTAGTAAAAATCATCATTAGGAAAATTTTAATTAATGAAGCCCCAGGTTGTACCGGGTGCTTCATTAATTAAATTTTTGATGCTTATTCCTGTAATTAGTGTTTGGAATCTAATATTATTGCGTATGTGGAAATATTGCCCACACATGGAAAGTGACCAGTCCACGGCGGCTGTACTGTATTACAAAGCCAAATATTGCATCACAAATTTTGTTTCAATAATCTTGATTCTACACCTCAAAAGGAAGCTCCGTAACAAATATCAAGTCATCGTACCCACTGGTTCATGAGAAGAAGATTTTAAAAATATTTTTGAGCATTTTCACCCACTCCCTCCCTATGGGGCTGGGCACGTTGAGTTGAATGAAATGCAATGCCCCTTTGAGACAATCACTCACACAAACTTTCACTTGAACTGGCCTCAGCGGTTTTGGAGAAGACCAAAACACAGTGTTGACGGACAACAGATGGAGAGCATTTAGATAAGCTCAGCTTGACTTTGTCAAGGTGAGCTACACATGTTATAAAAACATACCTGTTTGCATTGTTCCGATTGCGACCTGCTTCATCTAATCTGTTGTTACTTCCCCTGAAAAGAGAGGATTGTTTGTGCATGTAAAACATCTACTTAAAACTTAATTTCATCAGAAACGTGTACAGTTAAAACTAGAAGTCCTGTCATGAAATGCGCACAAATAGCACGTTGATATGCGCGTTAATGTGCACGTTATGACCCAATTAAAACGATCATATTCTGTACATATGGCCTGTGCACAGGCAATGTTTCAGCCAATGGACCTCCGGGTAACCCGGAGGTCCATTGGCAGAAACATTGCATGTGTTTGCTGTGAGTAACCAGGAGAACCTGCCGTGCTTTGGATGCCATTCGATATGGCAATTGCGCGCAATTCCAACGCGCATTTAAACCTAGATAAGCGCACTATTTGTGACAGGACTTCTAGTTTTAACTGTATGACAATCAGGCATCCAAGCTTTCAATTCTACAGAAGCTTCTTTTGAGACAAACATTTGTACATGTTCTCAACCCCTAGCATGCTGATGTCAAAATTATAAATACAAAAGTTTTAAATAGCATTTTATGATGTAATGCAATGTGGAATTTAACAAATACCTGGTACAACCTTGTTTGACAGAGTTCGATGAGCTCTGTCAAACAAGATTGAATTTGTTGAATTTGCTAGTTGCATTAAATTTTGCAGCTTGACATTAGAGATGGGCATTATACCGAAAAAACGAACCGATACCGATATCATGGGGACACCGAAAAACCGAACCGACCTAATCTTTGAATACCAAAACCAACAGTATTTTCAATTTTCCCTGTGCATTCGCTATTTATAAGGCCTTGATGAGGACTGATAGCAGTTGAAGTGGTCATTTTCTTGAAAGAAGTGACTGATTTTATTTTTCAGTTTTGTTAAGCCTTAAGGACCAGGGCAGTTGTACTAAATTATCAATAGTCTACGACCTGTACATGTCAAGTTGCTTAGCAGTGATTTCTAGCCAAGTCTTGGCTGCCTTAACAGGCAGCCAAGACTTGGCTAGAAATCACTGACCAGATAATTTTACTACTGTCATCAGGCCCACCTAAAGATGACATCTTCAGGACACACATTCCATGATTACAGACGCCTTAAGTGGAGCTTGAAAAGTTAAGGCGTATTTAGAACAAGTCACCAAATTACTGTAGATATGATCTGTGTTGACAAAAGAATGACAATGTTGAGCCCATCAACAATGGCAAGTGTAGCACTGTGATAGAATGATACAAGAACAACTTATTCTGTATTTTTCTGACATGGATTCCCCTTTGGTACTATCTGTGAATCTGAAGTCACATACCGAATACCGAACCGACACCACGGTATTCCCACACAAAAATACCGAAACCGATACCGAACACAAAATTCCAATACCGCCCATCTCTACTTGACATTTCGAATTTTTGACATCATCAATGTGCAGGGGGTTAAACACACAAACTGAAATTTGACTGCGTATTCAGAATGAAATTGGATTACTATTTAATAGCACCCTATATATTCTCCACTCCAAAAGTACAGTTAAAACTAGAAGTCCTGTCACGAATAGTGCGCTTATCTAGGCTTAATTGTGCGTTGGAATTGCGCGCAATTGCCATATCGAATGGCATCCAAAGCACGGCAGGTTTTCTTGGTTACTCATAGCAAACACATGCAATGTTTCTGCCAATGGACCTCCGGGTTACCCGGAGGTCCATTGGCTGAAACATTGCTTGTGCACAGGCCATATGTGCAGAATTTGATAGCTTTACTTGGGCCATAATGCGTACATTAACACGCATATCAATGTGCTATTTGTGCGCTTTTCATGACAGGACTTCTAATTTTAACTGTACCTGGTACAACCTTGTTTGACAGAGCTCGATGAGCTCTGTCAAACAAGATTGAATTTGTTGAATTTGCTAGTTGCATTAAATTTTGCAGCTTGACATTTTGAATTTTTGACATCAATGTGCAGGGGGTTAAACACACAAATTGAAATTTGACTGTGTATTCAGAATGAAAGTGGATTACTATTTAATAGCACCCTACAGTTAAAACTAGAAGTCCTGTCACGAATTGTGCGCTTATCTAGACTCAATTGCGTGTTGGAATTGCGCACAATTGCCATATGGCATCCAAAGCACGGCAGGTTCTCCTGGTTACTCATAGCAAACACATGTAATGTTTCTGCCAATGGACCTCCGGGTTACCCGGCGGTCCATTGGCTGAAACATTGCTAGTGCACAGGCCATATTTACAGAATTTGATAGCTTTACTTGGGCCATAACGCACACATTAATGTGCATATCAACGTGCTATTTCTGCGCATTTCATGACAGGACTTCTAGTTTTAACTGTATATATTCTCCACTCCAAAAGTATTTGTAATTGTCCTTAACAGCACAAGACAAGAAACATTTGCAAACCTTCATCACATGGACCACTGTGTGCAACCCTGTGGGCCATGTGATGGGAGTTTGCTAGTGCTTCTTAACCCTTTACCCAATGCAGACGATATCAAAATTTATTATTTTAAATATCATTTTTTGAAATATTTCAAAAAATGTCAACAAAACCATGTAATGTGACCCCTCGTTGGAACAAGCTCGACGAGCTCGTTCCAACGAGGGGTCACATGATATGGTTTTGTTGAAATTTTTTGAAAAATAATATTTTTTCAACTTCAGAATTTGCATATTACACGGGCGGATGCGGGCGATTCGTTGGGTAAAGGGTTAATTGTGTTTTATCCTCAGAAATTGTAAATAATTACTTTTTGTCCTCAGAAATTGTAAACAATAAAATTCTGTGTCACAGGGATTTAGTTGTAATCCACCCTCAACATACTGTAGTCTCAATCTTTTCTTTCTGTTCGATCTGTTCAGTTTGTGTCATGATTTTATCCTGTAATGCAATCTTGAATGCATTTCTAAAATATTGTACAGCTATCTGTATTTTTTATGAAATTCCTCTCAGGTTAAATTTATCTCAGCTTCATGGTGCATATAAGTACATGTACCATGACACATCCATATTTGTAGTAATCTCAGTGCAACAAGCTACAGTAAGGCCTCACAAAATAGATCTTCTGTTTCTCAGGCCATTTTTGTAAAATTGCATGCGGGCAGGCGTTTTTTTATTTTATTTTTTATTTTTGTATTTATTTCTTTACCATTAAAAAGTTCATGTTCTTGGTTTGTTTTATGTTTTAGGCCTCATAACCTACAGAATAGCATGGGTAGTGGTGTATTACATCCCTTGAGTGCAAGAAGGCTTTGCAATGCTAAAGCATTGCAAAGCCTTCTTGCACTCAAGGGACAATTTTATTAACATGGGTAAAATATCAGACATAAACCATTTGATTTTGATTTGTTCAAGTTTGGATTGGTTATAAAAAGAGAGCATGCGGCAGCCAAAAGGACCATGCGGGAGGGCCTGAGAAACAGATTTTTATTTTTTTTAGGCCTAACAAATACAGAATTCCAGGAAACCCGGAAAAATCAGGAATTCTGTTCTGACAAAATAAAACTGAAGTCCGGGAAATCCGGAAAAATCAGGAATTTTGTTAACAATGAAACGTCAGTTGAATTCCTGGAAATTCAGGAATGTTTCCTCAGACAGACAGGTTTGTTTAAAACCGGGAATTCTCTGGAATTCCCTGCAATTCCAGAGTGGCCAATACCACAGAATTCTAGTTTTCCTGATTTTCTTGACTTGATATTCTCTGAAATTCCCTGGATTTCCAGACATGAAAAAGACCATGTTATTTCCCAGAATTCCCTGGAATTCCATATAACATTTCACACAGGTGCAAACAAAATTCTTGAATAACTATTTTTTTTCATCTCAAAAACATAGGTTATGACCCCTCACTGGAATGTGCTAGATGAGCTCATTTTAAAGAGGGGTAATAACCTATGTTTCTGAGACAAAAAAATGAAAAGTAAAAATTAATTGCTGATTTTTGTGAATATCGCTGGTCAGTTTTGGGCGTTAGGTTGGGAAAAGTGTTAAAAAATTGTCCTCAGAATATTCTGATAGATTGATATGAAGAAGAATTTAACCCTTTACCCAACATGAAAAGCAGATGACACTTGCAAACAAAATTCTTCAATAACTATTTTTTTTCATTTTTTGTCTCAAAAACAGAGGTTATGACCCCTCACTGGAACGAGCTAGATGAGACAAAAAATGAAAAAATGATTAAAATTAATTGGCAATTTTTGTGAATAGCGCTGGCCGGTTTTGGTCGTTACGTTGGGTAAAGGGTTAAAAGATTTTCCTCATATTACACTAAGTTAAAATTTGGGTTTCCATATTGCAAGGAGCCCAAATATAAACCTAATTTGAACAAACTTAAATCTGACCTCCATAAGGATGGTGTGTATCAAATATGATAAAATTCTGGATGGCAGATCTTTAGAAAAAGATTTTCAAAAAACATTCCTCATACTGAGCTAAGTTAAAATTTGGAAGTTAAGTTATTATTAGAATCTGTTCAAGCATGGTTACAACGGTTGAAGACATGTATACCATCGACGTGAAGTATGCCTTAGTACACGGCGTCATCATGTTCCCATGTAGGTACCTGGGATAAAGTGTCTTGCCCAAGGACACAACACAGGTTGTCCTGGACGGGGATCGAACTTGGGACCTCTAGCATAGAAGTCCAAAAGTCTACCACTCAGCCACCGCACCCCAGTTATCAAGTTACACTGAAATTATTCCAAAACGAGTCATTCTATCAAGTTACAATAATCCCTTCATAAATATAACTTGTAGGCTTTGCTAAAGGAATCTTGGTCACATAATGACTTGGAAGTCACGGTTGACTAATCATGACCAAAATGGGACAGTCATTGAGATATCATACCAAGTTACAAATAAATCCCGTTATAAAAAGAACCTGTAGACAGTAATAAATGAATCCAGGTCGCGTGACCAGGTGGCAGTAACGGCTGACTGATCGTGACCAAAATAGGAAAGTCTCATCTTGACATCGTATCGAGTTATCTTTCCAAGATACAATGAAATCACTTCCGAAATGTGATCTCAGTCGGAGTCATCCTACCAAGTTACAATGAAATCCCTCCATATTAAATACGACCTGTAGACTGACGGTGTGCTAAAAGTTTTCAGGTTTCGGGCTTGGGCAGCCATTACGGTTAATAGACCATGACCAAAAGGGGATGTTCTCATCTCGTCATTATACAGAGTCATCCTACCAAGTTACAATGAAATCTCTTCATAAATACGACCTGTAGACTGTGCTAAAGGTTTTCGTGTTTTGGCCTCAGGTACCCATCATCGGTGACCAATCGTGACCAAAAGGGGACGTTCTAATCTAGACATGATCTCAAACCTGCATAAAAGATTTCATGACGATCGGACAAGCACACACGGTGTAGCCTGTGCTGAAGGAAAATGTGATAGAGTGACAAACTCACAGACTTCTGCACGCGTGATGGCAATAGCTTATCTTGACTTTGTCAAGTTTAGCTAATAAAAAGGAAAGCAAAAGATGATTTACTTATCAATTTATTTATTTAATGGGGTTTAATGCCACTTTTGACAGCCAGGCTCACCTCATGTCAGACAGTTTTATGGGTGGAGGAAACCGGAGAACCCAGAAAGAACCACCGAGTAATGGTGAGCAACTGTCAGACTCTCCAGCATACTAACTGCACACAAGCAGGGTTAGCATTAGTTGAAAGCAAGTGCACCATCAACTTGGAATATGCCTTAGTACACAGCACCACCATGCCCCCATGTGGCAATCGGGATTAAGTGCCTTGCCCAAGAATTCTTGCACGGCACGTAAATTTCTATTTTTTCAAACCGAGAGGCCATTTTAAACTAAATTTGATATGAAGTATTAATGGGCCATAGGTACTTGATTTATGTCAACAAAAAAAGTTCAAAACGCCTTGTGGGAACTACAGGAGCTAACAACAGAACAAATTCAAACGCCCATATCTCCAAAACTACATGGCACTGAGAATTCTTATTTGGTGTGAAGCTTCTTTAGGACCAACATTTATAATGGAATGTTCTAAAAATATTGCTATCGGTTTTATCATAGATCACTTTTTTGGGACTTTGAAAAAATGCTGAGTCAGCATTTTTTAACACTGTGGATAATGGGGAAATACCTGAAAAGTTTGTCCTCCTATCAAATATCAAAAGATTCTGTCTGGTGGATCTCAAGAAGATCTACATATACATGTATTATCTTTGATAAATGTTGCTCATATTGCACTACTATAAGTAAAAATCTGGGTTCCAAGAGGACACAACAAATTCCATACTTGAATCTGCCCCCAGAAGGATGGTGTATACCCAACATGACAAGTTTCTGCCATGTGGATCGGAAGATGAAAACTTTTAAAGCATTTTCTTCATATTGCACCGAGTTATAATTTGGGTCCCCATAAGGAGCCCAGATATGAACCAAGGAACTTTTTTACATTGGTTTGAATAAATTTGGATCTGGATCCATCATGTATACAGTTGAAACTAGAAGTCCTGTCATGAAATGCGCACAAATAGCACGTTGATATGCGCGTTAATGTACGCGTTATGGCCCAAGTAAAAGTATCAAATTCTGTACATATGGCCTGTGCCCAAGCAATGTTTCAGCCAATGGACCTCCGGGTGACCCGGAGGTCCATTGGCAGAAACATTGCCTGTGTTTGCTATGAGTAACCAGGAGAACCTGCCGTGCTTTGGATGCCATTCGATATGGCAATTGTGCGCAATTCCAACGCGCAATTAAGCCTAGATAAGCGCACTATTCGTGACAGGACTTCTAGTTTCAACCGTAAGGAAGCTGTATACCAACTATCAGAATATTCTGATAGATTGATATGAAGAAGAGTTTAACCCTTTACCCAACATGAAAAGCAGATGACACTTGCAAACAAAATTCTTCAATAACTATTTTTTTTCATTTTATGTCTCAAAAACATAGGTTATGACCCCTCACTGTTACGAGCTAGATGAGACAAAAAATGATTAAAATTAATTGGCAATTTTTGTGAATAGCACTGGCCAGTTTTGGTCGTTACGTTGGGTAAAGGGTTAAACAATTTTCCTCATATTACACAAAGTTAAAATTTGGGTTTTCATATTGTAAGGAGCCCAAATATAAACCTAATTTGAACAAACTTAAATCTGACCTCCATAAGGATGGTGTGTATCAAATATGATAAAATTCTGGAAGACAGATCTTTAGAAAAAGATTTTCAAAAAACATTCCTCATACTGAGCTAAGTTAAAATTTGGAAGTTAAGTTATTATTAGAAGCCAGAATATGAACTCAGGGATTTGGTTTGAGCAAATTTGAATCTGTTCAAGCATGGTTACAACGGTTGAAGACATGTATACCATCGACGTGAAGTATGCCTTAGTACACGCCGTCATCATGTTCCCATGTAGGCAACTGGGATAAAGTGTCTTGCCCAAGGACACAACACAGGTTGTCCTGGACGGGGATCGAACTTGGGACCTCTAGCATAGAAGTTCAAAAGTCTACCACTCAGCCACCGCACCCCAGTTATCAAGTTACACTGAAATTATTCCAAAACGAGTCATTCTATCAAGTTACAATAATCCCTTCATAAATATAACTTGTAGGCTTTGCTAAAGGAATCTTGGTCACATAATGACTCAGCAGTCACGGTTGACTAATCATGATCAAAATGGGACAGTCATCGAGATATCTTTCCAAGATACAATGAAATCACTTCCGAAATGTGATCTCAGTCGGAGTCATCCTACCAAGTTACAATGAAATCCCTCCATATTAAATACGACCTGTAGACTGTCGGTGTGCTAAAAGTTTTCAGGTTTCAGGCTTGGGCAGCCATCACGGTTAATAGATCATGACCAAAAGGGGATGTTCTCATCTAGTCATTATACAGAGTCATCCTACCAAGTTACAATGAAATCTCTTCATAAATACGACCTGCAGACTATGCTAAAGGTTTTGGCCTTGGGTACCCATCATAGTTGACCAATCGTGACCAAAAGGGGACGTTCTAATCTAGACATGATCTCAAACCTGCATAAAAAATTTCATGACGATCGGACAAGCACACATGGTGTAGCTGTGCTGAAGGAAAATGTGACAGAGTGACAAACTCACAGACTTTTGCACGCGTGATGGCAATAGCTTATCTTGACTTTGTCAAGTTTAGCTAATAAAAAGGAAAGCAAAAGATGATTTACTTATCAATTTATTTATTTATGGGGTTGAATGACACTTTTGACAGCCAGACTCACCTCATGTCAGACAGTTTTATGGGTGGAGGAAACCGGAGAACCCAGAAAGAACCACCGAGTAATGGTGAGCAACTGTCAGACTCTCCAGCATACTAACTGCACACAAGCAGGGTTAGCATTATTTGAAGGCAAGTGCACCATCAACTTGGAATATGCCTTAGTACACAGCACCACCATGCCCCCATGTGGCAATCGGGATTAAGTGCCTTGCCCAAGAATTCTTGCCAGGCACGCAAATTTCTATTTTTCAAACAGAGAGGCCGTTTTAAACTAAATTTGATATGAAGTATTAATGGGCCATAGGTACTTGATTTATGCCAACAAAAAAATTTCAAAACGCCTTGTAGGAACCACAGGAGCTAACAACAGAACAATTTCAAATGCCCATATCTCCAAAACTACATGGCACTGAGAATTCTTATTTGGTGTGAAGCTTCTTTAGGACCAACATTTATAATGGAATGTTCTAAAAATATTGCTATCGGTTTTATCATAGATTACTTTTTCAGGACTTTGAAAAAATGCTGAGTCAGCATTTTTTAATACTGTGGATAATGGGGAAATACATGTAAAGTTTGTCCTCCTATCAAATATCAAAAGATTCTGTCTGGTGGATCTCAAGAAGATCTACATATACATGTATTATCTTTGATAAATGTTGCTCATATTGCACTACTGTAAGTAAAAATCTGGGTTCCAAGAGGAGACAAAAAATTCCATACTTGAATCTGCCCCATAAGGATGGTGTATACCCAACATGACAAGTTTCTGCCAAGTGGATCGTAAGATGAAAACTTTTAAAGCATTTTCTTCACATTGCACTGAGTTATAATTTGCGTCCTCACAAGGAGCCCATATATGAACCCAGGAACTTTACATTGGTTTGAATAAATATGGATCTGGATCCATCATGTATAAGGAAGCTGTATACCAACTGTCAGAAGATTCTGATAGATTGATCTGAAGTTCTAAGAGTTTAACCCTTTACCCAACATGAAAAGCAGATGCCACTTGCAAACAAAATTCTTCAATAACTATTTTTTTTTCATTTTTTGTCTCAAAAACATAGGTTATGAGTTATGACCCCTCACTGGAACAAGCTAGATTAGCTTGTTCCTAAGGGAGGTCATAGCTTAGGTTTTTGAGACAAAAAATGAAAAAATAATAAAAATTGGCGATTTTTGTGAATAGAGCTGGCCAGTTTTGGTGGTTACGTTGGGTAAAGGGTTAAAAAATTGTCCTCATATTGCACTAAGTTAAAATTTGGGTTTCCATATTGTAAGTAGCCCAAATATAAACCCAATTTGAACAAACTTGAATCTAACCTCCATAAGGATGGTGTGTATCAAATATCAAAAAATTCTGAATAGTAGATCTTTAGAAAAAGATTTTCAAAAAACTTTTCTCATACTGAGCTGAGTTAAAATTTGGGCTCCAATAAGAAGCCAGAATATGAACAAATTTGAATCTGCCCGCCCCACTCACCTCCTACAGGAATACTGAATACCAAACATGAAATGTTTATGCATGGTGGACAGGCCAGGCAATCTAGGAAATCAAGGAGTGCAAAACAATTGCCCTCCTCAGTTTCCTAAGGAGTGTAATTGCACCAGAAATTTTCAATGCAAAAAATTGTATGCTATTTTGGTTATATTCACTTCAAGGTATTAATATTGTGACTGGAAAAATGTACTACATTCTGCTATATAATGGGAAAATTGGCACACACATCTTCTCGTTATTCAAAATGATGCATTCAAATCACATGTGACTGTCTTCTGCACTCAAAATGCAACACAGAATGGGTCATGAATTATTGCAAATTAATGCAACATTGACAACATTTTTTAATGATAATCAATTTTAAAAGCGGTCCCAAACAGGTCTGGCATTCCAATGTTTTTCTAAGCGTGCAGCACTCCTGTACTCCTAAAGAATAGCAGGCCTGGATTGATTTGATGTTTTTCTAAGCGTGCAGCACTCCTGTACTCCTAAAGAATAGCAGGCCTGGATTGATTTGATGTTTTTCTAAGCGTGCAGCACTCCTGTACTCCTAAAGAATAGCAGGCCTGGATTGATTTGATGTTTTTCTACGCATGCAGCACTCCTGTACTCCTAAAGAATAGCAGGCCTGGATGGATCTGATGAAGAAGATTTTCAAATAATATTTCTCATATTGTACGAAGAAGTTAAAAGACAGGTTTGCATAAGGAACAAAAATATGAACCCGCAGACTTGATTTGAACAAATTTCAATCCAGTCTCTATAAATATGATGTACATGTATACCAAATATCAAAAGATTTTTAGTGATATATCTGAAGAAGGAAATTTATACATTTACATGATATTCCTCATATTGCACGGAGTTGAAATTCAGGCTTTTATGGTTTGGGTAGTTTTTGTTTTTAAAAATTTGATTAGCAGTTTTTATCGCTGTCCTGGAAAACTGATTAGCATAATTTAGCCATTTCAACTTGCCCCCCCCCCCCCCCCCCCCAAGAGTTTCCCGATTTCTATCACATACTGCACTGCCTGGTTACTGCAGGTGCCTGGGCTCATACTCTAGCATAAGCCCATCCCTAACTTGACAAATGTGAGTTATCAAGTGGCCCCTCTGAGTCTAAGCACACCCTTCTACATTTACATTGTACTTTTAAGTTTTCGAATAAAGACAATTTTAGTCACAAGCACTGGTACATGTAATTACGATGAAAATAGGTAAGTAATCATCTGATGATCACAACAACTATCCTTACCAAATATATAAAAAGCTAGAGTATCCTGTAGAGCTGTCATGATTTTTTAATTTAGGAATTGATTAATTGTCACAAATAATCGATAATAATCGATTAATCACACAAAGATGACCCTCCCCTCCCCATCTCTTTGAATTTGCTAAAATGAAGTTCAAGCCAGCTGACCTACCTCAAATAAACAACGAAGTCGATCCTCTTTTAGGTACATTCAAATCTTTGATGCTCTGAACTTTTGAACGATGTGAATCCGAACAAAAAATATCCTGAATGGTGAATCCAAATATGAACCCAGAGGCTTGATTCAAACAAACTTGAATCTGAGCTCCCGAGGATGATGCATACTACATGTAAACATGAAAAGATTCCGACTGATGAATTGGAAAAAGGAATATTTTTTAAAGAATATGCTGCATATTTCACTAAGTTAAAATTCAGGCTCCCAAAGGAAACCTGAATACGAACCCATAGACCTGACCTGTACAAACTTAAATCTGACCCCTAAAAGGATGTTGTACAGGTATACCAAATATGAGAAGATTTTCGCAGGTAGGTCTGATGAAGACAATTTTTAAAGATATTTTCTCATATTGCACCAAGTTAAGATTCGGGTTCCCATCAGCTGCCCAAATATGAACATGTAATTTGAACTAACTTGAATTTGCCCCCCCATAAGGATGCTATATATCAAATGACAAAAGATTCTAATGGTGGAAATGAAGAAGATTTTTTAAAGAATTTTTCTCATATCGCACTAATAAATTTGGGCTCTCAAGGGTGGCCCAAAAAAGAACCCAGGGACTTGATTTGCACAAACTTAAGTAATATTTGCGAGTGCCATATCTCTTACATGTTTGTTGAAATTGATCCCTTGTCATCAAACAATGTGACAGAGAGTTTATGACAGACTTGGGGGGGGGGGGGGGGGGAGGGGAGGCTTCCCCAACCCCTTCTCATCATTTGCCAAATTTACAATAGTTGGAAACTCGAAGCACAAAATTAAATTTTTGAGTGGAAGGGGGTGCTAATGGAATTTCCAACTTGTTTTGTCTGGAAATAATGAACATGTAGTGGTAGTCCGATTGTCAGAATTTAGCCTCTGGAGGAGGGGGGGTGGGGGGGGGGGGGGGGGGGGGGCAGTGCAAATCTACGAGATGGCAACCCCCCATTTGAGACCATAAAACTATAATAAAGAAGACAGCTTCACCTAACCGATGCATGGTTCTCTGGGTCCACCCCTGCAAACAAGGGTCCCCCACCTCACAAACACATTAGGATAGTTACAGGCAATGTAACGTTGAGAATGCAGTGGCTCAGTATATAGAGATGCAGGCTGAAAGCCGAGTGGTCCTCGGTTCAAATCCCACCAGCGTCAACCCCATTGTGTCCTTGGGCAAGACACTTAAATTCTTAATCTCAATTACTAACATGGGGGCATGATGGCATTGCGTACCAAGGCACACTGAACGTCGATGGTGCACTTGTGTTCAACCAATGTCAAGCTTGTACGTTTGGGAATTTGACAGTTGCTCGCCGTTGCTCAGTGGTTCTCTCCGGCTTCCTCCATCCGTAAAACTGTCCGACACAAGGTGACCCTGGCTTTCGAAAGTGTCGTTAAACCCCAATAAATAAATAAATAAATAACAGGTGAAACTCATTTGGATTTTTAACAGTTTTTTCATTCATTTCTTTACTTACCTTGGATTATGAAAGTATATATCTCCAACCACACCAGGAAAGATCGAAGAAATGCCGATCAGAACATGGAGGTGCTGCACAAAAAAAGATTTCATTTTTTGTTTTCCAATCCAATCAAGATATTTCCTCCCGCAAAAAGTTTTTATCGTGTCTGCATTCAAAGACTCTTCTGACAGCTCTAATATTACATGTAATAATAGATGGAACAACAAATCTTTTTTAAGTTAATAAACCAGACACCTCTCTATTGGTAAGATATTGATTACAAGAGTCAAATTATAACAACATTTCAAAGTAAAAATAAAATTGAACGAAATTGAAAAACACCTGTGGTAGGAAACCGAACAGCAACGAGAGTTATATATCCATATACATCCACTTCACATATAGTGCAAGAACAAATCCCAATTGATTCAACATTTAGGAACGGTTTATGGTTGAATTTCCATATGTGAGCGTAAAGTAGGTGATTTGCTTCAATCTGTTTTTTGAGATTTGTGATACTAGGGCAATTTAAAATACTTTGAAAAAAAATTCTCATTTAGCGTATGAATTTAATGTTGCCATCATTGTTATAAACAAACGCACGTGATATTTTACTTCCGTGTTTGACTCATCTTGAGGACAGTGAAATGATCAGATGACATGGTGTCGAACATTTTGTTGTCCAAATAAGGAGGTTTAGAAACTTTTGTCTTCATAATATTTGACTGAAAAATAATAACTGACGATATCATAACTTCTGTTGTCACGAACGAAGCATCCATTTTGGAAGAATATTTCACGAATAGTAACGGGCAGGTGAGTACATGGATGTCATGAAATTGATGAATTGAACTGTTGTCACTCAGGTCAGTTGAAAACAAACACGCCTCTGCCTTGAAGAATATACCTGATTTCCATGGTTACCTTGAAACGCCACCCCCCCCCCCCCCCCCAATCCAAAACATGTCGACTACATCTATTTGTTGGCCCAGGCCCAGACGCATTCAGGCATTGGGAAGTCGCCTCAAACAAGGTTGGTCCTAGTCAAAAAAAACTGCAACAAGGCATTGCATGTATTTTAAGGCGTTTGATGCCAACAAATATATAACTACTCGTTTGGCCAAAGGCCAAATTCGGACCAGATTAACAATAGTCATGTTCCTGTTTTTCTTCTTTCTTCCAAGGCGGTGGGGGGGGGGGGGGGGGGGGGGGCTTTACTAAAAAGTGGTATCAAATTATGGAAATCATCCATGAAAAAGTGTTCCTCCATTTATCTATGACATGTTTGGTTAATATTCACTGTTCTTCTTATTCTTGTTCATGACTACCACAAATGTGGACATGTACATATCTCATATGTGCATTTCTATACCCTCCAGGTGGTTACCCTGCTTAAGGCCTTTTTTTAAATTACCGGTATGTGAAACCAGTTTTTCTTGTGCAGAACTGCCACACTTGCACCATGCCATTTACATTCATTCCCCAGTCATTTGTAGTGGATGCTGTCACCAGTGGTGAGATGGAAGAAGGGGGTGTTGCCTTGGCATCCCAAACATTTTGCTGGCAGCACAATTTAAAAATCAGCCCAATACAAGTTTCATATAACATAGACGATAAGACCCCTGTACAACGCCCCCCAAAACTGTCTCTAATATAGGCCTACTCATGCTAAAATGTCCTCACTCTCTCTTAGAGCATTAAATGTTGCCAAATTCTTTTGGTGAGACCCCCCCCCCCCAACAAATATCATGCTTTCCCCCACCACATACAAAAAAATCTGACAGAATACCTTCTACAGTAAAATCCTGATGACCGTTACCCATGTATGGCTAAACTTATCAATGGCTCAACCGACAATCTTCTCCTAAGCCTTCCCCCCAACTCTTCCCATGAAACCCAACATTATCGTCAATCTGCACTCCCACAGACATTTAGATCTTTCACCTATCTATGCTAGCATGATCATTCCAGTTCAGATAATGGATAATTTACTTAATTATCCCAGACATTTGTAACCTCCAGGCAATTATCAATAATTATTTTCTGAAAGCAAAGTTTATAACTTACTGTTCAGTATTTGAGGTACAGGCAGCAATAAAACATTTGATGTTTACATGTAACAGACTGTTAGGTCTTATCAGAAAACATTTAAATAATCTGAAATTTCAGTATTTTTTTTTTGGGGGGGGGGGGTGGGGGGGGGGGGATGCTGTTAACACTAAGCATGGCTCATAATACCCTCATTTAAATAGACTTGAGTTTGTCCCAATGATGGGGTTATGTGCTATGTCTTTTTTATGCTCAAAATAGAAGTGTTGAGATTTTCTGAAAATTGTTTTGTATGCGTTGTCTCAATTCATGTCGAGTGAAAGGTTAACCAAGGGAATAACACAGAGAGCACACATACAGTCATAATGTATCAGCAAGACTCTTAATTCATTAATTAATAAGTTAGTTGTCTCTCTCTGACACCAGCATTCTGTAACCCTTTACCAAACACAACTAGGAGATGATGATTCCCCCCCTCCCCCACCCAGATTCTTGAATAACTGTATGTTTTCATTTTTTGCCTGAGCTTCCATATGCCATATGAAAGCGCTGATTTGAATAATTTTTTGTATGAATGTTTAGTACCATGGGATACATCACATATAATACAGGTTTTTTTCTCGTACGTAAATTATGCAAATTAAACTAACTTTGATGTATTAGTGTTACTTTCAGCACTGTAAGTGCAAATGCCAATACGGTTCGAGCTAGAGGCCGTATTTATGAACCGATCTTTACGAAACTTCTTGGGTACCTTTGGTATCACTGTGGGACAGAATGGGTGTTTTTGGGTTCGGTCCGAAATTCAAGATGGCCGATGGCAGCCATTTTGTACAAAATTAGGTGCAATCAGATTTTTGCACATAACTTCCATATGAAAGCGCTGATTTGAATAATTTTTTGACTGAATGTTTAGTACCATGGGATACATCGCATATAATACGGGTTTTTGTCTCATGCAGAAATTATGCAAATTAGATGAACTTTGATTTTTTCAGTGCTACTTACACACAGTAAGTACACATGTCAATACGGCTCGGGCTAGAGTCTGTATTTATGAACCAATCTTCACAAAACGTCTTGGGTACCTTTGTTATCACCTTGGGACGAGTGTTTCTGGGTGTAGTCCAAAATTCAAGATGGCTGCCAGTGGCCATTTTGTACCGAAATTAGGTCTAATCAGTTTTTGTACACAACTTCTATACGGCTCAGACTAAAGGCCATATTTATGAACCGATCTTCACGAAACTTCTTGGGTACCTTTGTTATCACAGTGGGATGAGAACGAGTGTTTTTGGGTGTGAACCAAAATTCAAGATGGCCACCAGCAGCCATTTTGTACCAAAATTAGTGCAGTCAGTCTTTTGTACAGAACTTCTGTATGAAAGTTCTGATTTGAATAAATTTTTGTATGAATGTTTGGTAACATGGAATACATCACATATAGTACAGGTTTTTTTCTTGTGCAGAAATTATGCAAATTTGATGAACTTTGATTTATTCAGTGCTACTTATACACTGTAAGTGCGCATGTCAATACGGCTCGGGCTAGAGGCTGTATTTATGAACCGATCTTCACGAAACTTCTTGGTTACCTTTGTTATCATCTTGGGACGAGAATGAGTGTTTCTGGGTGCAGTCCAAAATTCAAGATGGCTGCCAGTGGCCATTTTGTACCTTAATCAGGTCCAATCAGTTTTTAGCTCATCTTGACAAAGTCAAGCTGAGCTAATCTCATAGCTCTCCGTCCGTCGTCCGTCAACACCATGTTTTGGTCTTCTCCTCCAAAGAGACTGGGCCAATTCAAGTGAAAGTTTGTGTGAGTGATGGTCCCAAAGGGGCATTTCATTTTTGTTCAACTCAGCATGCCCAGCCCCATAGGGAGGGAGTGGGGGGAAAATGCTCCAAAATATTTTAAAAATCTTCTTCTCAAGAACCAGTGTGTACAATGACTTGATATTTGCTATGGAGCTTCCATATGAGGTGTAGAATCAAGTTTGTTCAAACGAAGTTTGTGAAGTAATACTTGGCTTTGTAATAGGAGGTGTAAGATTTTTGGCCCTGCCCAAAATTTCTATTTTCTGAACCGATGGTCCGGTGTGAACCAAATTTGGTTTGTGATAGTATTGGGTCATAAGTACTTGACCCATGCAAAAAAAAAAATTCCTGCATCCCCATGGGAACCCTGGGAGCTAAAAATATAAATATTTTCAAACGCCCATACTTCCCCAACCCCACGGAACAGAGAGCTTTTATTTGGTATACAGTATCCTTATGACCAGTAGAATTGAATGGTAAAAAAAAATTGCCATCGGTTATGTTAGGTTGTTCTGTAATGGGCATCGAAAAAATGCTGAGTCAGCATATTTGCAAAAATTTAAAAAAATCTTTTCTCCAGAACCAGTCATCAGAATCTTTTGATATTTGGTATACAGCATTCATAGGGGGGGGGGGGGGGGGGGGTCAGATAAAAGTTTGTTGAAATAAAGCTCATTGGTTCATATTTGGGCTCTCTACAGGAGCCCGAAGTTTTAACATAGGGTAATATGGGGAATATTCTTTAAAAATCTTCTTCTTCAGAACCACCAGTCAGAATCTTTTAATATTTGGTATACATCATTGTTATGAGGGTCAGATTCTAGATTGTTCAAACCAAGTCCCTAGGTTAATATTTGGGCTTCCTTTGGAAGCCCAAATTTGATCTTTGTTCAATATGGAGGGTAATTTAAAAAAATCTTCTTCTTCAGATCCATCAGTCAGAATGCTTTGATATTTGGTATACAACATCTCTAGGGGGGTCAGATTCCAGGTTGTTCAATTCGAGTGACTAGGATAATATTTGGGCTCCATATGGGAACATGAAATTTAACTTAGTACAATATGAGGGAATTTCTTCAAAAATCTTCTTCTTCAGATTCACTTGTCAGAATGCTTTCACATTTGGTATACAACATCTCTAGGGGGGTCAGATTCAATTTTTTTCAAATTGGATCCATAGGTTAATATTTGGGCTCGCTATGGTAGCCCAAATTTGAACTTTGTGCAATTCGAAGAAATTTCTTTACAGTTTCTCTTCTTCAGATCCAACAGTCAGAATGCTTTCATATTCGGTACACAACATCTCTAGGGAAGTCAGATTTAACTGTGTTCAAATCAAGAGCCTGGGTTAATATTTGGGCTCACTATGGTAGCCCAAATTTGAACTTAGTGCAATTCGAAGAAATTTCTTTACAATATCTCTTCTTCAGATCCAACAGTCAGAATGCTTTCATATTCGGTACACAACATCTCTAGGGAAGTCAGATTTAACTGTGTTCAAATCAAGAGCCTGGGTTAATATTTGGGCTCTCTATGGGAGCCAGAATTGGCCATTTTGCTGAAGAATTAAAAATTTTGTATTCAGTACCCTCTAGAAGTACTAAGATTAATCCACATAGGTTATATCAAGGGGCTTCATGGGGAGCTCTACATTTTACTTATGATCAACTGAAGAAAAGGCATGATGCCCAGATTATTTTTGTCACTCCTAAGGCCAAGGGACTCAAGGATTGACAGTGTAGTCTATGGAGATGGCTTGCTTAATTTAGACTCATTCTTGGACTCTGTTTAAATTGTGTTCTGTACAAGATGAGCGCTTCAGGCCCCGTGGGGCCTCTCGTTTGTCACAACTTCTGTACAGCTTGTATTTATGAAATGATCTTCACGAAACTTCTTGGGTACCTTTGTTTTCACCTTGGGACAGGAACGAGTGTGTTTTGGGGTGCCTTTGTTATCACTGTGCTTTGAGAACAAATATTTTGGGATTCAGTCAGCCCCACTCTGTGACTCAAAGATTTCTTTTCTAGTTTAGCATTTGACTGTCACCCACCTTTACAATACTTTACCTGTACATTTGTTACAGGCTACGGTCAGTATTTATGCACAGACCGTTACAATACTTTATATGTACCTTTGTTATCAGGTCATTACCTAGATGTTTGTCATTGCTGTGTCTCATACTATACATGTACATGTCTTAACAAGTTGAGCTACAGTGTCATTGACACTTTCATTTTAAATTTTTTTAAAAAAATTTCAACAAAACCATATCATGTAACCCCTCAGGAACAAGCTCAACAAGCTCGTTCCAATGAGGGTTCACATGATATGGTTTTGTTGAAATTTTTCGAAAAATAATTTTTTTCCAGCAGCTGTATTTGCATATTACGTGGGCAAATGCGTGTGATTCATTGGGTAAAGGGTTAACAGGGTTCATCTCAATCAACTGTAATAAAATGAAAATATTTGTATGAGTGAAAAAATTTGCTTCGAATAGGTGACTGGAAACGCCTTTTTTATCTGGCATAATACATTTTATTTTTTAGTAACCATGAAGAAAAAATTGGTAACTGTCTTTGTTTTATGCACCTGTCTTATTGCAAAAGTAAAAACAGATTTGTATCTTCATAACATGAGAGGATCTAATAACAGAATAAACGAGAATTCTGCTGCCAGAAAGAATGCCAACAGACTTTTTGATTCTCAGGTAAAATGATAATAATTGTATTACGTAAACAATAGCTTTATTTGTGCTAGAATATTGAAATGTAACAACTTAGAGCTTAGGTATGTTTCTGCACTGAATACATGTTCAAAACTTCATTTGTTCAGTTTTGCAGGAGCAAGTCATTTTTAGCTCAACTTGACAAAGTCAAGCTGAGCTATTGCCATCACTTCTCGTCCCTCGGCGTACGTACGTAAGTACGTTAGTATGTTAGTACGTTAGTACGTACGTCCACAATTTCCTTTGGCACACCTCACAGGTCGCATTTATGATCAGATTACTTTGAAACTTCTTATGCTTGTTTGGGGTGACCTCTAGATGGGAGCTATCGATTTTCTTCAATTTCCGGCAAAAAATGTTGCCGCGGCCAACGTTCTTAGAACTTAGTTTAGTCAAACCACAATATTTCCCTTTGGCACACCCTACAGGGCACATTTATGATTTGATTGCTTTGAAACCTGATACACTTATTTAGGGTGACCTCTAGATGGGAGCTATCGATTTTCTTCAATTTCCGGCAAAAAATGTTGCCACGGCCAATGTTCATAGAACTTAGTTTAGTCAGACCTCAATATTTCCCTTTGGCACACCCTACAGGGTACATTTACGATCAGATTGCTTTGAAACCTGGTATGCTTGTTTGGGGAGACCTCAAGATGGGAGCTATCGATTTTCTTCAATTTCTGTCAAAAAATGTTGCCGCGGCCAACGTTCTTAGAACTTAGTTTAGTTAGAAGACTCAATATTTCCCTTTGGCACACCCTACAGGGTACATTTATGATCGGATTGCTTTGAAACCTGGCATGCTTGTTTGGGGTGACATCTAGATGGGAGCTATCGATTTTCTTCAATTTCCATCAAAAAATGTTGCCGCGGCCAACGTTTTTAGAACTCAGTTTAGTCAGACCACAATATTTCCCTTTGGCACACCCTGTAGGGCACATTTATGATTTGATTGCTTTGAAACCTGGTATGCTTGTTTGGGGAGACCTCTAGATGGGACCTATCATTTTTCTTCAATTTCCATCAAAAAATGTTGCCGCGGCCAACGTTCTTAGAACTTGGTTTAGTCAGAAGACTCGATATTTCCCTTTGGCACACCCTACAGGGTACATTTATGATCGGATTGCTTTGAAACCTGGCATGCTTGTTTGGGGTGACCTCTAGATGGGAGCTATCGATTTTCTTCAATTTCTGTCAAAAAATGTTGCCGTGGCCAACATTCTTAGAACTTAGTTTAGTCAGACCACAATATTTCCCTTTGGCTCACCCTACAGGGCTCATTTATGATTAGATTGCTTTGAAACCTGGTATGCTTATTTACGGTGACCTCTAGATGGGAGCTATCGATTTTCTTCGGTTTCTGTCAAAAAATGTTGCCACTGGCAAAAAAACTGACATTGGTCCCAATGATCTTCAATTTTGCCATTTCATTTATAACTTACCAAGTTCAAGTTTGTCAAGTTGAGCTACAGTGTCATTGACACTTTCATTCATGGTTATCATGGGAGATAACTAAATACTCTTTTTAACAATATATAAGTTGCAGATAAGGCCCCACAAAGTAAATCTTCTGTTTCTCAGGCCATTTTTTTTGTAAAATTGCATGTTAGCGGGCATTTTTTATTTTATTTATTATTTTTGTAAATATTTCTTTGCCATCGAAAATTCACTTTCTTGGTTTGCTTTATGTTTTAGGCTTCATAATCTACAGAATAGCATGGGTGGTGGTGCATTACATCCCTTGAGATGAAGAAGACTTTGCAATTTCAAAGCCTTGTTGCACTCAAGGGACAAATGTATCAATTTTATTAACTTCGGTAAAATATCAGACATAAACCATTTAATTTTTATTTTTTTAAGATTGCATTGGTTATAAAAAGAGAGCATGTGGCAGTCCAAAAACCATACAGGAAGACATGAGAAACAGATTATTAACCTTTTTAGGCCTAATGCATGTAAAGTTGTAAACATATTTCAAAATAGCATTCAAACAGTGATGCTTTCCGAACTCAAGAATTAGGGGGATGGTCTGCGCTGATCATTGCTGCACCTATTTGGAATGGGGGCTTAATGCATATCAATGGCCAATTGAGGGGAAAGAGTCTGCCCTCTCACAGTAGGAGAGGGAGTCCACCTACTGAAAAATTTTGAAAATTCATTGCTCACAAGTCTTCAAAAGAAGTGTCCATTGTTATCTGTGATGGGCTGTAAGTTACACAGCTAAATGGATAAAGCAAAATGATTGAGTTCTGTATGTGTTGAATATTTGTTAAGTCTTGCTTCCTTTCACTTTAAGAGACTAAGCATGTTGCAGTGGAAGGAATGTAAGCTGCATTTTTTCAGAAAAAGTGAAAAAACTTAGCAACTTATACAATTTACATTAGGCTTGAAAAAATTAAAAATCTGTTTCTCAGACCCTCCTGCATATCCTTTTGGCTGCCACATGCTCTCTTTTTATAACCAACGCAACCTTAAAAAAAATAAACCACCTACCTGCCTGCTTGCAGTTTTACAAAAATGGTCTGAGAAACAGAAGACGATGTAAACAGATATTAAAATTTGATTGCATATACAGAATGAAGAGAGTGGATTACTACTTAAAGGTAGCACCATATATTCTCCACTTGACAAGTACTTACATGTATAATTGTTTATAACAACACAAGAAACACATGCAAACTTTCATCACATGGACCACTGGGTGCATGTGATGGACGTTTGCAAGTGCTTCTTGTGTTTTGTCATCAAAAGCTGTAAATAATTACAAAGTGAAAAATCTACCCCACAGCGATTTAGTAGTAATCCACCCTCCACATAATGTAGTCTTAATATTTTCTTTCTGTTTGAGTGGTTCAGTTTGTGATTTCACTACCATCCTTGTTAAATTGACGCCAATAGTTCATTATAATTTTCATTGCAGAACACAAATGCTCCTCTGTATTTCAGACTACTTCCTTCTTCTGCAGTAAGGAGCACATTAACTATCAAGCATTTCTGCACCAATTGTGACAGGACTTCCCATTTCAACTGTATTTATTGGTACATTTTTGTGTTAAATTTGGTTATTTTAGGCCACACAAAGTAGATGTTCTGTTTCTCAGGCCAAGTTTTGTAAAATTGCATGTGGGCGGACGGTTTTTTATTTTATATTTTATATTTGTAATTATTTCTTTGTCATCAGAAGTTCATATTCTTGGTTTATTTTATGTTTTAGGCCTCATAATCTATAGAATAGCAAGGGTGGTGGTGTATTTCGTCCCTTGGGTGCAACAAGGCTTTGCAATGCTAAAGCATTGCAAAGCCTTGTTGCACTCAAGGGACAAATTTATCAATTTTATTAACTTGTGTAAAATATCAGACATAAACCATATAATTTTTATTTTTTCAAGTTTGCATTGGTCATAAAAAGAGAGCATGCGGCAGCCAAAAGGACTATGCAGGAGGGCCTGAGAAACAGATTTTTAATTTTATTAAGCCTTATTATGTCTTTTTTTTACCCACAACTTATCGCCCATGATATCTCATTGTCACAGAGTTATTTTAGTTCTGGATATAGATACAGTAGATATAAGAATTTTGTATTTACAGAATAATAACAGAGGAGGGTACAATGTTGGTGACAGGACTAATGAAAAAGCAGGAACTCGTAGTAACTATCAGTATCAAATGGTGAGTATTGCATGTGTATGGACTGTTTTGATGTTTCTCATGGGCAGTTTGTGTGTAGGGTGGTTGGAGGCTGTTTCATTCGTTGTATCAGTTTGGGTTCGTTTTGTGGTGGTCTGTTCTTGTGACTGCTATGGCTAAAAATGGAGAGAGAAAAAGAGATTAGTGCTTCCCCATGCACCCCCCTTTTTTTTTTCAGCGTCTGTTCTTGTCTTGTCTTGTGTTCTTCAGGCAAGTATAGTCTGCCACTGAGTAATGTGTTGGAGCTATCACTGGCAAGTAAAGTCTGCCTTAAGCTCTTATGTTGGTGGTTGATGGCTTGATCTTGGTGTTCTGATAGGGATATCACATGGGGCTTATAGGGCTATTCTTAGTGCTTGGTTTTGGATTCTTTGCAGTTTGGCGATGTTGGTTTTCTAGGTTTCAGGCAGGACAAGGGCCCTGTATTCATTTACAGGTCGTATGAAGGCCTTGTAGAGTTTGAGCAGGACAGCTTTGTTTGCCCCCCACGAGTTACCCCGCAGCATCTTTAGTAAGTTTATTCATTTGGTTGCTTGGGTGGTGATGTTATTGGTATGTTTGGTGAAGCTGAGTTTCAAGTTGAGGATGATTCCCAGGATTGGTGCACTTCGGAGGAGTTTTGCTTTTTAATTGGAGGTCAAAGTCACGTTTTTTGGTCCAACAGGTGAAGGTGATACTTTGGGTCCTGTTTATGTTTCATTCTCCATTTGTCGCACTGCACCAGAGTTCAAGGTCGACTAGTCGAAAGTAAATTAAACAGATGAAATATATTTTGTGCACCAAAGGCACGCAGGGAGAGTGTGGGGCAAGCCCCCTTTCGACCCTCGATAACTGATAGTAGTTTTGCATTTGTGTCTAGGCATGGCAAAGAAGGAAAGATGAAGTAGAAGGAGATTTTTTATCTGCGTCGGTGCTTTCTGCGTGTCTTCTTTTTAGGAGGTAGCTGAGATGGAGAGTTCGTGGTTGTAGAGCAGCTGGCTGTGTCTGGTGGCTTTTGTTTTGCTTGGAATTCCAGCCCTATTCTGGTGGTCTCACGAGAGCGTATCTTGACTTCTTGGCATTCGGCTAAAAAAATTTTGCTTTCCAGAAGAATGTCTGTCATTTCTGCCATCAATCGCATGTCTGAGTTGTCCTGGGGCAAAGGAAGAGGAGAGTGAGGGGTGGGAGGTGGCGAAAAAGTAACTTCCAGTCTCCACAGGATGTTCTTCATCCAACTGTATCGGCTGGGGAGTCGGTAGTTGGTTGGGTATGCCTGTGGGACTAGGAGGGGAACTGGCAGCTGCCTCCAAAACCTCCAAAACCTCCACCCCCCCCCCCCCCCCACACTTCTTTCTTTCTTCTTATCCTGGAAAGCCTCCAGGCATTGGGCATCCCTATGCTTGGTTGATGGGCTCTTCTTTCTTATCTTCTTTTTATCCCTCTTACTCTTCTCAGGGCCTCCAGACCCCTCAGGTGAAGACCATTGTGAGAGAGGATCCTCTCACCAAAGGTACTACTTTTCCCCGAGGAGGGTGGTGTTGTAGTGTTCTCTCCAACATTAAATTCCAGTGTCAGATGGATGCTCTCATCCTTTTCCTGGATAGTCCAGGAGATGGGACGAGAGACTCCCAGAGCTGAGATGGCTTTCTTTCAACTAGTTGGTAATTCCAAGTTTTCCATGATATCAATGAAGGTGTTCACACACTGAGATCAGATGTGCAAATGTGACTGTAAATTAAGGGAATGAATGGTTTTGTGTGCCAAATTTGGGGAACAAGCCCCTTTCGACCCTCGTTGACTGTATAGGTTTGTCATGTCAGAGCGTGGCAGAGGAGGGAAAGAGTAAAGGTGTTCAGCGGCGTCTGTGTCTCCTGCGGTTTTCTTGGTGGGAGGAGGATGTGTTGGAGAGATAGATGTCGGTGGCGTTGTTGGATCTGGAGGATTAGTAGGTTCCTGGGTAGTGAATGGCCTGGTCCTAGCTGCTGTTTCTTCTTGAGGTTTCCTGTAGTTTTTTAAATTTATTGTGAGGATTGTCCTGATTGAGTGTGCTGGGAATGTTTTGGATACATAGAAGCTGTAGTTGTCTTGGACTGTGGCTCGGGTGTTGTTGTCCTCGATCTCCTCTCCAAGGAATGCCTCCGCAGGACTCCGGGAAGCTCTCCTCCTGGTTGGACTCCTGTTCCAAAGAAGATGGAGAAGCAAGAGCTGGAGGGGTGGAAGGTGCGTCATCAGAGACAGCTTCCTGCACCATTGACAGAGCATCCTCCTCCATCTCCTCTTCAGATGAAGAGTCTGATGAGCTGGAGAATGAACTGTCACCTGACGACCCATGGTCCTCCAGACCGGGGAGAGGGGTGCCAAGCTGGACAAGGGTTGTTCAGGGGTGACAGGTGTTGTCCCTTTGACGCCCTCACTTGCCTCCTCTTCCTTTTCCTTCCTCTTCTTCTCCAGGAACTCCGTCATTCGGCGGGCATCTCGTTGTCTGGCGGAGGGTCCCTTCTTTCTTATTCTCTTCTTGATGGTGGCTGTGGCTGTGCTACTCCGGCTGCCTTCATCCAGCTTTCCCATGTCACTAGGAGGGTGACCAGTGTGAGGGGAAGTCCCCTCATGAAAGGTGCTACACCTCTCCGAGGACGGCGGTTCCGATTCTTTATCAAAATCCACTGTCAGGTGAATTTTACCCTTGAGCACCTGGATACTCCAGGTGGTGGCAAAGGTAGCCTTCACTCTGACAAGTGTCTCTTGGATTACAAGTGGGAGCTCCATTGTTTAGTTGTTAGCACCTCGGAGTCCAAGGTGCGAATCTGATGGGATAACTGAGTTTACATTTAATCAAATAAGCAATTACTGTACCATTGGAATTAAGTTGGAATTTAGCCTCAATAATATTTCAGCTCTATCAGTCTACACCTTATTTCTACCTGTACTGTAGAAAAATATTAGATTAGTGTTAATTGGATATTGGAGTTGTTTAAGGATTAAGAATCTGTACATTGGCCTGAGTGATATCCTTTGTCCTGAGAATAATCTTAATAATTAAAGTCTTTTATGTAAAAAAACATTGTCTTCATCATGAATCCATATCACACCTGATTACATGCTAGGAAACATTTGTTTGAAGGTCAAGACAAAAAAGCCCTTATCAATCAACCTTTGCAATGAATTAGCCTACTGCAATTTATTTTACAATCAACATATATTTTGTCTGTATTAACTTTGCAACTGTTGTGTATCCGACCCCCTGATACAGATGTTTGTATCAGGGGTCGGATACAAGCACGTTCCTTTCGCGTGAATTCCATTTTTTTCTTTTTGTTCATCCGTACGAATAAATAGCTTGTTATATATTTGTCTACATTCTTGACTTATCCCCAATATATTGTTAGATAAAATGATTAATACCATTATGTGGATGTACAAAATATGTATCGGAGTCTCGCTCCGGGTTCTAAGGGTAGGTCACGACTCGTCTTTGACTCGAGATCTGCCCATAAAACCCAGAGCTCGACTCAGATACATATTTTGTACATCCAAATAATGGTAATAATCTCTATGTAACAGATATAAAAATTAAATATATTCTTTTATTAAATATTATAATTTAATGCTTTCAAATTTTTTTTTAATACATTGAAAAACCAGGCACTTCAAATTTACTGGTTTAATTCTTGACTATTCTCTGATATTGATAGTCACAACAATGTATTAAAAATAAGAAAAGTATTCATGAATACACCTCTAAGTTGAATGTATTCGAATACAAATTTGAATACTAAAAAAATTGCTTGAATACTGAATACATCCGAATACTTAAAAAAATGTATTGAATATGACTGAATACCAAATACAAATACATATGTATCGGAGTCTCGCTCCAGGTTCTAAGGGTAGGTCACGACTTGTCTTTGACTCGTGATCTGCCCATAAAACCCAGAGCTCGACTCAGATACATATTTTGTACATCCAAATAATGGTAATAATCTCTATGTAACAGATATAAAAATTAAATATATTCTTTTATTAAATATTATAATTTAATGCTTTCAAATTTTTTTTTAATATATTGAAAAACCAGGCTCTTCAAATTTACTGGTTTAATTCTTGACTATTCTCTGATATTGATAGTCACAACAATGTATTAAAAATAAGAAAAGTATTCATGAATACACCTCAAAGTTGAATGTATTCGAATACAAATTTGAATACTAAAAAAATTGCTTGAATACTGAATACATCCGAATACTTAAAAAAATGTATTGAATATGACTGAATACCAAATACAAATACCACAACCCTGCCACACAGATGTGGGAAGCAGTTGTTATTATTTAGAAAGACCAATACTTATTGTATTCCCCACACCAGATGTGAAAAGCAGTTGTGTTATTTAGCAAGACAAATACACATTATTTTATACTCTCTCCCTCAAATGTGGAATGCAATTGCAAGATTTTATAAAGACTTTATTTTCGTCAGTCTCCCCCAACAAACTAAGCAGGCACCGAGTAAAACCGAAATTATGGCAAGTATTTGCTCCACATTTTCTCCCATATTTACTATTTTCATTTTTTGAACCCTGCCCTCCACACATACAATGCAGATGTTGTGGAGAAAATACTAAAATAAAATGTTGAATACTGATATGCTTTGATAGGGTACAGGTCCATGTGGTAATTTTTTTGAAACTCTTAACAACCAATAGCATGTGGTGACCTCATTATCGTTTGGTCTATTTTTAATGCTGGGGAATTTTGTTGCTGTTCAGTGCAATTCATTGCACATGAATGTGTTTATTTGAAGCAATAATTACCCCGTTCTGTTGATGATGCTTGGTGTATACTGCATTATATGGATTTATTTATGGGACCCTTTAATTATTGTCATTATTTAAGGTCAGTACAACATAATACTTGTGGGTTTTCTCTGGCTATCTCTAAAAAGTGTATACCGAGTCCGAGTCCGGAATGGGTCCTACTATTTAACGAACATAAACGAACATAAACGAACAGAAGAGAAAATAATAGGAAATACAAGTTAAAAATGATTGAGGGTGCATATGCAGGTATATGTGGGTATATATTATTCGTTTGTAAAATTTTATTCACTTCTGATGAGTATTTTGATGATTAATAAGGTTTATAAAATGTACCACGGCGCGAAATTCTTGTGTTCGTTAAGTAGTAGCCTGCTTGAAGCTGTCGACAAGATGCGACAAAGGTGTGAAATCAATTAGCTGTCTATCTGAGGAAGAATGTCGCTGAGGAAAACAGCGAAATTTAGGTTTAAGAGGATGGCAAGCGCCTATTTTAATCGTGTGTAAAATTGTATCCACGTCTGATGAGTATTTTAGTGATAAATAAAGATTATAGCCATTATTTGGATTGACAAACATGCATCAAACTCTCGCTTTGGATTCCGAGGACGCATCACGGCGAGCCGGGGACAAACCGTGATCTACCCTTAGAAAGAGGAGCAAGACTCGGATACATGTAGCATATTGTACACCCACATAATGATAATAATCTAAAGATCTTACAATATCTTGGGGATAAGTCATTAAAGCCCAGTTTAAGCTTTCCTGAAAACTTTCCCCGAACAAGCTCACCCTCCACCAACGTGGGTTCCCACTAACGAGAGAGGACAACCAGGCGCGTAGCCAGGAAAAAGTTTCCTGGGGGGGGGGGGGGGGGGCGATAACTGGCGGGGTGGGGTGGGGGAGGAGTTATAGCCATCAGATGCGCGAAAGGCGGAGTTGGGGGGTCTGGGGGGTCCTTCCCCAGAATTTTTTTCACGATATTAGTCAGAAAATGGAAAACAATTGGATTTTCTTTCACTATTTCGAAAGAAGATGGGTTTACCCCAAACCTTTCTAATCCATTTCCTGACTTCCTCGGCAGTCATCCATCCATTCAAAGTAGAAGAAATCCTTATGTTTTCAGGAATGACCAGTTTTGACAGAATGTTTGAACTTAACGTTCCGTTACGCTCTTTGAAGATAATAAATGCTGGTAACTTTGAACCATTTGCGCGTGCACACAGTGAAACCGTACAACCTTTTTTTGACGCACCAGTATTACTTATCCTAACAGTTTTTTCTCCCTTCACTGAATTCGTATAATTGGGTACACTATCAAAACGTACCATAGTCTGATCCATGTTTGCAATGTTATGGAATGTGTAGTCGTTTTTAATTCTCAAGTTTTTAATGGATGTATGGAAATGTTCAATTTTCTCCTTGAAGTCTGCTGGGAGTTTCTGCGAATCATTAGTTCCTCTTCGGATACCGATGCTGTAGCGTTTCTTCCATCGGTTCAACCATCCATTTGAACCTTTAAACCCATTAAGTTTCAGTTGGCTAGCAACCTCCCGAGCCTTTCCCTGTAACATAAAATTGCAGGGCTCGATTTAACTGGATTAGCATAGCACTTTGCTCTCCAATTTCTGAATTTTGCTATTCAAGATTTATTAGTTTCAAGTGCTTTTGGATCAACTGCTAATCAATTTTCCAGGGTGAATAGTAAATTGCTATTCAAAATTTTCAGATTAAATCAAGCCCTGTAAAATTGGAGACAGGTCTGCCAGCTTCCCTCTCCTCACACAACCAGTCAAAAACACTTTGGTCAAGTTCAACTGACAGCGGTTCCTTTCCAATGTTAACAGATTTCTTTGTTGAAGCAGCTGCCTTTGTTGACATTTTAAATTTATCGAAGTCCCGATTCCACAATCGAATTTGCTTTCTGTCGACATTAAATTCTTTTGAAGTTTTGGACTGATTCTCTCCATTCTTACGATGCCACTCTACCACTTTCATTTTAGTTTCTAGCGTATAACGACTGCGTATGGAAGACATGATTTACGTTACAATAATTAATCTGCTAATGACTTGGAAAGGGCAGGCTTTCTATTTATTGACAAAATTGTCGGTCTACACAAACTTTCAAAGGTTGCAAATGTCATTGATCTCCATTTCAAGTCGCCTGTGTTGAAGAAACACACGCAATGGGAATGTCATCAATAAAAACACGTGGGTATGTTTCATAAATAAACAAACTATATTTAAACTGACCTCCCTGGTGAACAGAATGTGTCCCCATTGTTGTGAACAATATAACAATAACATGATTTTGGAGGGCATTATGGTTCATTTGCGGCCCTGCAGCAATGATGAACAGCCCGAGGGTTTATTAAAGGCCCGAGACGAAGTCGAGGGCCGTTAATAAGCCCAAGGGCTGTTTATCATTGCTGCAGGGCCGCAAATGAATCATGATGCCTGACAACAATTATGTTATTACTATTATTACCACTCCCTGTTACAGCTAACCGCACGAGGGAATTGCTGGTAAAAATAATCAGTAAGTCGATTCGATATTTCTGTTTCGATCGCGCGTTCGACTTCCGTTCGGAAATACAAAGGCACTTCATCCGAATGGGAGTAATTCATTTGACCATGGAATCTAAAAATAGCCGGGCCGCGGGCCGCTAATGGCTATTTATACCATTATCCGCCCGCGGCCCGGCTTCGTCGAATGACGTCCCTGAAATTATGGAGTTTTAACAGCCCTCCAAAATCATGTTAATCTACTAGTAACTTATAGATTTAGTGGTAATAATATGGCTTACCATTGTTTTGTTTTCAAAACAGCCTTTCATGTGGCATGGACCAAACTGGACATTAAAACTTACAATCAATTCATATTTAGTAAAGTAAGGTGATAAACGTGATGGCTGGCAATAATAAATAACACAAAAGCAGGCTGTTTGGGAATTTTATTTACTGGGTAAGCTGAAAATGTGAAAAGATTAAATTGAAAAAAAATCAGACAACTCCAAAACACACTTCATAAAATTTTATTTTGAATAATGAACCATTGAATTTTCCGTGCATATTTTCGTGATGGCCTGTCTGTGTGTTGAAAAATGCTGTACCGGTAGCTAAAAACTGAAGTCAGAGATATAGGGGTGGGCTTATTTTGGGGTGATACGCCAAAAAGTACGTTTTCTGAAAAGTTAGGGGGTGGGCTTATCTACGAGAGTGGGCTTACTGACGGGTCGGTACGGTATACGACATATATATAAAAATATCTCGTCAACACCTCGGCATTAATGAGATATTTAAATAACTGATTTCTGTATACACCAATTCCGGACGCGGACTCGGCCTCGGTATACACTTTTTAGTGATAGCCGTTTTCTCTTCCCAAATCCCAAATGAGTTGGATGTACACTGTTCGAAAAATCAAAGTTTGATTGGTCAGGTCGTCAGACATTTCATTTTGATGAGGGGAACAGTACTTACCTGTCAATATTGAAATAAAGAACAATTTTGCAAATAATGTTTTATTAACCTCTGGAACTATAGGTAGTGCAACAAAATTTTCTCCAATCACTCACTCTATTTTGATCCTGTGTAACTATTAATTTAACCAATTATATCTTGTTCGACAAAGCTCACTGAGCTCTGTCAAACAAGGTATATTTGGTTAAATATCAAAATGCTTTATGGGAAAATTGCTGCTGAAAACTTTGCCATTTTGACATCAGAGTGCAGAGGGTTAATTATATTTCCGTTATACTATATATTGTGCATGCAGATTCAATAATGCGTTGCCAAAGTTGATCACAAACTAAGTGGATAATTGAATTAAAAATAAGTGGATGGTTGAACCAAATAAACGAATATATATTCTTTAATTCCATTTCGGACACTTTATTCACAAGAAATCATAAATTAAGTGAAGTTGGATTCCAATAGGTGATATATTTAAAGTTACATATTTTCGCTTCAGCACTCATAAATTGACCACACATCTAAATTGAAATGAATAAAATAGAAAAAAACATGGATATAAGTGAAATATTTATAATAAAGGACTCGCTTATTAAATTTAATTCACTTGTATGCATACATTTTTAGCTCAACTTTGGCAAAGCCAAATTTTAGGTATTGTCATGGCCCGTCATCCATCTTTCTGTCTGTCGGCCTGTCAACACTTGGGCTAGAGGCCGTATTTAATAATAACTCTTTGGCCAGCCGCTGATTTGTCGCGGTCCTCATAAGAGAAGGCCATCATTCCCCCTGCACCTCACCCCCTCTTCCCCTCCTCTCCTCCCAGCATTCAGATATAAACTGCTTAATAGTGTCTCTCACTTCCTCTTTTTCAATTTCTTCAATAAGCATTCCTACCCTCTCCCTCGTGTCCCCCTTCAGCCATCTATCCTTTGTTTCTTCACCCCACTTCTGCATTATTCTTCCAGTAAATTTTATTCTTTGAGGTATATACTGTGGGCATTCCAAGAGAAAATGTTCCAGGGTCTCCACTACTCCAGAGTGGCACATTTGGCATCCCTTTTCTCCATCTCTCCCAATTTTTCCCCGAAGCTCCAGTGATCTTGATCTCAGTTTGAACAGCAGTGACCCTCCAAAGGTGCCATCTAGGTACTTCTCAAAAGCTGGCTTTTCTTTATATTGTAACCCCTGCAGTGATCTTTTCACGCTAACCCCTGCTCGCCAGTTTCGATTGCAATCTTCCATGACTCTCTCTTTGACAAACCTTTTGCCTTCTTTCATTCCTACTTCTATGTTTGTGACCTCTATAGAGTAATTGTCCATTAGTTCCCTCACATGTTTTGACCACCCCGTATCTATATTAGAATTCCAAATGGTATCGAGCATCAATTTGCACCACCGGTTGTCAGGCAGGTTTCTCAAGTAGTTAAAGTAACACAGTTTTCCCAAATCTACCCTGTCCTTGATTTTCATCCACCCAAGCTCCCCCCTTACTGCTTCCAAAGCTGCAGCATTACTCGACCCTGTTATCCATCTGCCGGCATCATTCTGAGTACTTTCCAACTTCTTAATAACGGTTTGGTTTAATGGAATCACGTCCGTGCCATACGTTATACTTGGTAAACCCACCCTCTCCCACAGTGTTTTCCCCACAAAGACCTTGTTGAAACTATTTTTCCCTAAAAGTTTTAGTTGGTTCAGAATTCTTTTCCCCTTCAGAATCAGTTTGGCTGAGTAATTTCTGTACACCCCTCTTCCCGTTATATTTATGCTTACCCCTAGATACTCATACTCTCCCGTTTCTCCTACAGTGATTTGTTTGCTTTCCCCTTCGGGGATTGAGAACTCCCCCACTCTCCATCTCTTCGTCATATCTACCTTGCATCCAACGGGTATTACCTTGCTTTTATTTTCATTTAGTTCGAGCCGCCAAGTGTTCCCATATCTACCAACAATTTCCAGCAATTTCTCTAGCCCCTGTTCAGTTGTAGACATTAACACCATGTCGTCCGCAAAGAATAAGCCTGGTACCTTTATGTCTCCAACATTTACCCCCTCCGCACTCTGAATTAGTTCATCCCCTAAATCTTTAACATACAATGCAAACAAAATCGGTGAAAAGATACACCCCTGCTTGAGGCCTATATCCATAGGGACTCGTTTTGTAGTGATACTCCCTAGACTGAGTTGGATTTGCACATCTGTATACAGTGCTTTCATGATTCCCACAAAGTCACCCCCCAGTCCGATGCCCTCGAGCTTTCGCCACATACCTTCCCTCCACACTCGGTCGTACGCTTTTTTCACATCTAGAAATGCCAGAAACATCTTTTCCTTTTCAGCCTTTGTTGATTCTATCAGTTGGGTGAGTGTAAATAGGTGATCAGTGACTCTTCGACCTTTCCTGAAACCATTTTGAATTTCTCCTAAAAAACCTTTCTCTTCAATAACTTCCTCAAGTCTACCGTATATGACCTTACAGAATACTTTTCCGATGTTACTACTAACTGATATCCCCCTATAGTTATCTAGAACTTCCTTATCCCCCTTTTTGTGTATGAACGACACCTTACTTTCCCTCCACTCTCTGGGGACCTTTTGCTTTCGCAGAGCCAGGTTGAAAAGGTTTGTCAGGACTTCAATAAGTGCCTCCCCTCCATTTTTGAGGAATTCGTTCGGAATTTCATCAGTCCCTCCCGCTTTACCATTTTTTAATTTCGAGACCACGTTCCGCACTTCTTCTGCCGTTATTACGCTACATACACGATTGGATAGGTTCTCCTCCACCAGTGTATTTCTTTTTGGTGGGGACCCACTGCCCCATCGCCTATCGTTTATCTTTTCCCAGTGCTTGACTAACTCTGAAGTGATACGGCCTTTATCTTCTGTACTTTCTCCATCCACTTTGATACTCTGCACACTACTTTTCCCCCGTTTATTTACCCAGTTCCAAAATACGTTTGAGCTCGAACCCCCCGTTTTCTTTATTGTTCTGGCAAGACTGCAATTGCGCTCCTTCCTATTATTATTCTTTATCTCATTCACCTTTTTCCGTGCCAGTTCATATTCTCCTTTCATTAGTCTCGTGTCATTGTTATCCACCCCTTTAAGCTTCCTACTTCTTCTGTAAGCAGCGCATTTTACCTTCCTTTCTTTTATAGCCTTTTTCAGTCCCTCGTTAACCCTGTATCCGAGCTCTCTCGTTGGGACCCTTCCTATACAATCCTTCCCTGCCTCTGTTAGGCTATTTACTATGCCATCTGAAATACTCTGGACATTTGCATCCCTAGGTATACATTCAAGACTTGGTTTTAGTTTTTCCCGAAACTGCTTCCAGTCGGATCCTTGTTTTAGTCCCCAAACTTCCTTGAAGGTATTTCTGTCTCTATTCGTCTTTTTGCCCATAATCTTAACTGTTATCAGGTTGTGATCACTACCCAAGTCATTTTTTCCCTCGTCATCTATTTCTACATCTATAACCTCCCTCCATACGCTAACGTCAGTGAGTATATAATCAATTATTGTTTTCTTATCGTTCCTCTCCCAGGTCCATTTACCCTTACATTTTGCATCCCTGTTCAGGATCTTTAAACCAAGCTCTTTTGATAGGTCCAACATCTTCCTCCCTTATGAACCCATATTTACGAAACTTCTTGGGTACCTTTGTTATCACCGTGGGACGAGAAAAAGTGTTTTGGGGTCCGGTCCAAAATTCAAGATGGCCGCTGGCAGCCATTTTGTACAAAATTAGGTGCAATCAGATTTTTTGCTCAGAACTTCTATATAAAAGCTCTGATTTGAATAAATTTTTGTGTGAATGTTTACTAACATGGGATGCATCACATATAATACTTATGTCCTATTCTTTAGACCATTGCAGTCACCTTGTAATTGATTTACTATGGTTGACTTGGTCAGAACAAAACTCCTTTTCCTCTTATTCATTATTGTTGACTTGGTCACAACAAATACTGATTCCTGTCATATTCATTATTGTTGACCTGGTCACAGCAAATACTAATTCCAGTCATATTAAAAGTTGAGCTACAGTGTCATTGACACTTTCATTTTGTTTTATTTGTTACGATCAGAGTTTCGAAGGCCTATGGTTTGACACTGAACATCTGGAAATAGAAAATTTTTTGACTGTACAGTTTTCCAGGATTTTTGTCTAAAACTGTTTCCCTTCTGGGAGGCCGGGAACTGCACTTAATTTACAGGATTTTTCTGGGAGAGTTAACATGTCTGAAGGAATGTGAGGTTGTTATGGGCTGTTTGTTTACTCACTTTTCATCATTTGCATGCATACTGCCATTGATGTAATGTGATATCCCTTCAATTAGAAAGATTACAGATACTCTTTTGTGCTCCAGTTATAGATATTCCAGTATACCAATCAGTAAGTATTTATTTTACCCTTAACCCTTTACCCAACGCAGATGATATCAAAGTTTGTTATTTTAAATACAATTTTTTTAAATTTTTCAAAACATTTCAACAAAACCATATCATGTGAATATTTTGAAAAATTTAATTTTTTCAACTGCTCAATTTGCATATTACGTGGGCAGATGCGAGCAGTTCGTTAGGTAAAGGGTTAAACCATCAAGATATAAACAGAGTCAGTGGAGCTATCCCAAGTAAGCATAAAACTACAGTTGTGGTGATCATTTCTAATGGTAATTGCATTACAAAGTCAGTAAAATCAAGGCTTGACTGAGCAACACTTTTTGGCTTCTGTTCACTTTTCCAACCAATTGAAATATTCAAGAAGCGTGAATCTAAATATTAGCAATTGGCTATTTAAGGGCTAGACTGGTTCCAGGCCATATCAGCATCAAATTACTTACAGACTTAGACTGGTGGCTTGAGAGCTTGACATTCTTGCAAAAAGGGGGAGGGGGTAGGGGCTGCTGTTGTAGGTTGGCACCCTGGATGGCATCATCTTAAACATTACTGTCTACACTGAAATTGATGAACTGTATTTGTGGAGAGCTACAGTAATATTTTAATCCTGCAGCTCAGTAGGCTTATAGGATTAATTTATCACAGAGCCTCATTCCTAGTTTCTACAGCTCTGTAGGGTTCTTGGATCAAATTATAATAAAGCCAGATTCCCAGTACATGTACGGTAGATTGATGTTTTTATTGGTCTATGCTTGGACTAACAACTTTCACAATACTGGACGTAAAAATTTTAGCACATAATTACCAACAAATGACACATTATGGAATTATCATTCAGAACATGTCCAATGCATGACATCACATGTCAACATTGACGTAAGATTGCGAGTGAGTTTCTTTTTGAAGTCAAATTTAATTAATCTTCTCATTTCTTGAATAGCTAAAAAAAAATTTGTTTTCTTTATCTCAAACACACAGCTTATGATACCTCATTGGAATGACCTCAGTGAGCTCATTCCATTGAGGTGTCAGAAACTATGTTTTTGAGAAGAAAATTAAAAAAAATAATAAAATTTGGTGGTGATATTTGTGAATGGTGCTGGAAAGATTTAGCTGCTTCATGAGGTGAAGGGTAAAATACCAAGGTGATTATTATTTATTTATTTATTGATGTTTAAGGTCACATATTTATGAACAATGGCTAACCATGACCGTGACAGTTTTACGGGTGGAGGAAGCCGGAGTACCCAGAGAGAACCACCGAGCAACGACGAGCAGCTGCCAGCTCCCCAACATCGTAACTCCACACTGCAGCACAGACAGGGTTAGATTGGTTGAAGACATGCATATCATCGACATGCAGTACGCCTTAGTACACGGCATCATCGTGCCCCCACATGGGCAATGGGGGGTGAAGTGTCTTGCGCAAGGACACAACGCGGTTGCCGCAGGTGACCAAGGTGATAAAAAGAATCTCAAATCTATCATCTTGGATGAGGTCAATTTTAGTGAGCTCGATTCAGTACATTTCAAAATAAATTGTGACCAAGCCAGAAAATAAGCAGACTGTCATCTGCAAAATGAGAACCCCAGAGGGTGAATTTAGTGATGCTACCCTGCATAGCAGGCTAGCATCACTACATTTACCCTCTGTGAACCTCAATCTGAATCAGGGTCTCAAAACTAAACAGAAAGGTGTTCTAAGAGGATAAATTGGCCCACTGTATGGGATAGAATCATCAAATTCACCCTCTGGGGACCTCATTCTGCAAATGTCAGACTGCTTATTTTCAGGCCTGATTGTGACTCATTTGAGATTCTCGATAAGCAAGGATTAAGCTTTTGAAAACCTATATTAATAATCTGTCACAGGTGTGCAAGTGTTATTGTTTACAAAAAGAACAGCATAAATTTCCTCTTAAAATCTGATTATGTAGGCTGTACAATATCAGTTGAAAAAAGTTATCAAATTTTATTTCTATCATATATTATTTTTCATATTTCTCAGTTTAATATGTTAAATTTTTCTGATAATGATAGCTACATGTATCAGACATCAAGTGGTCACAGTTGAATGGCTACAACACTGTGATCACAAAAGTGTACAGAGAAATTTTTTCAGATCGCAATACAGTCAAAATTATCAGTCTGCACTTTCCACCCTGCTATACTGTATAATGTTGAAAAAGAAATACACAAACATTGAATTGGGGATTGTATGTGTTTTTCTTCACAACTTATCAAAGTAATATAAGTGTCTAATGTGTTTTTGTTTGTTTTTTTTTCATGTGATCTTGATTTTGCTTCACTTTATTTAGGCTCCACAAAGTAGATCTTCTGTTTCTGAGGCCATTTTTGTAAAACTGCATGTGGGCAGGCATTCTTTTATTTTATTTTTTATTTTTGTAATTATTTCTTTGCCATCAAAAGTTCGTATTCTTGGTTTGTTTTATGTTTTAGACCTCATAATCTACAGAATAGCTTGGGTGGTGGTGTATTTCGTCCCTTGAGTGCTTGTTGCACTCAAGGGACAAATTTATCAGTTTTATTAACTTGGGTAAAATATCATACATAAACCATTTAATTTTTATTTTTTTAAGACTGCATTGGTTATAACACAAGAGAGCATGCGGCAGCCAAAATGACATGCTGGAGGGCCTGAGAAACAGATTTTAAACTTTTTTAGGCCTTATGAAGCCTTGATCCACTAGTGTAAGTGTGTCAAAATCTGATTGCGAATGTGATCATAGTGCTGCAGCTAATTCCCCAGATGTGTTAGCATTCCCAGAATGCACAGGAAACTCCCAGAAATTCAATAAATCCTGGCAAATATCAATCAGAAAAATTTGATTTGGCAGCTTTTGAAATGTTTTGGTGTTAATTTTTGAGCAATTTCAAAACATTTATTATCTAAGCATTTCTCTGGTCTAAAATCATTATAAAATGTTTGTAAATGCATTATTAACCCCCTGCACTCTGAAATCAAAATACTGAAATTTCAAGCAGAATTTTTTTCCCACAATGCAACTTGAAATTTAACCAATTCAATCTTGTTTGACAGATCTCAATGAGCACTGTCAAACAAGATTGAACTGATTAAATTCCTAGGTGCATTATGGGAAAAAATTGTAGTATGAAATTTTGGTATTTTGACATTAGAGTGCAGGGAGTTAACAGCAAAAATATTTTTTGTGCATTTTTATAATGTTACAGACTTCAGTTTTGTTACACTCATCTTGATCAGCTGTTTTCAAACTTCAATGTTGACCCAGTTTTGAACATCTAAATAACATCACCATAAGAGTGTGGTTCATTGAAAAAACATTTTTTCCCCCTGGGGTCCATCAGATCCGTCCGTTCATCCATTAACTTTTTGACCTTATGGGGTGAGAGTTTAACATGGGGAAAACCCCACAAGTAGGAACATGTAAGAATGCCCGTCCATCCAACTGTCCATCTGTAGACCAGAGTTGGTTTCCACTTTCTAACTAAAATTCCACTTGGCCAACTGAAACCAAACTTGGCATGTGGGTTAGGCATGATGAGAGAAATAACTCTATTCATTTTAGGATCATTGTACCAAAGTCCAGGTCACAGTGACAGTGAGTGACCTTGAACTTCAATTTTTATCAGTGTTGGTTTCCATTCTGTAATTAAAGTTTCACTTGGCCAACTGAAACCCAACTTGGCATGTTGGTTAGGCATGATCAGAGGAAGAACACTATTTATTTTGAGGTCATTGTGCCAAAGGTCAAGGTCACAGTGACCTTGAGCTTGAACATTTACCAGAGTTTGCTTCTCTAATTGAAATTTTGCCTGCCCAATCAATACTAAACTTGGCCTGTAGGTTGGGCATGATGAAAGGAAGAACCATATTTATTTTTTAGGTTATAATCCCAAAGGTCAAGGTCACAGTGACCTTGAAATTGAAATTTTATTGATCAAAGCTGGTTTCGGCTCTCTTAATTATTAAAATTAAGCATTCTTGATCGAAACACAACTTGGCATGTGGGTTGAGCATGATGACAGGAAGAATCCATTTTTAGATCATTGTGCCAAAGGTCAAAGTCACAGTGACTTTGAAATTTTATCAGTCCTGATCGAAACACACTTAACATGTCATCAAATACAAGTAACCTTATCTGTATTATTTGAGTAAATAATACCAACTGAACAGTGGCTGTGTTAATTTAATGTGATATAAAACCAAGATTACTGTATCAGGGTGATTTTTCAAGGAGATTTGCCACCCTTGGTGGCTACCTCTAGTTTTTTATTGATAATTCCTCTGAAAATTTTCAAATTCATTTTGTAAAAGTTTTCAACAGGTAATATATACTTTGCAAACAAAGTTGAGGTACAATATACACACTAACATAAAATCTTGTTTGGCACTTTGCTATTTACAGAAATACTTCCAAAGTGCTGCTAATATTGGTTCAGCTTTATCATACTTAACAATTGAATGGACCAATCAACATGGATGTGGAGGAAATGAAGACACCGATGCCGAGAAACAGAACTGTAATATGGTCCTACAATACATGTGTCAACAAACTGATGAAATAACAACTGGTAGGAAAAATAGTCATCTCTAGACTTATAAAGAGGAACAGCCTTAATTCTATATACAGTGGGACCCACTGAATTGGATATCTCATAATTGAATAACCCTGTTCATTGAATGCAATTTCCCAACACAATACCATTTGCCCTACCTGCAGTATAAAATTGACCTGTTAATTGAATATAGGTTGTAGAGTAAGCTCCTGTTAATTGAATAAAAAAGCTTGTAACTTGTCGAGAAATTACCCTGACTCTCCCCGGTTTTCCTTTGTTTATAGACCTATTTGGCCTCAGTACATCCAAGACAGGGATTCAATCTATTATATCTTGTTTGATAGAGCTCATGGAGCTCTGTCAAACAAGATATAATAGAATAAATGCCAAGTCTATCTCTAGAATACAGGAAAGTAATACAATCCCTGTTAATTGAATACTCCTGTTAACTGAATAATTTTCATTGGCAAAGAGGCTATTCAATTAACAGGGTTCCAATGTATTGCTAAGCTTCAGAGAAAACATTTTTCTATGAATCACCAGCTTGGATGCTCTCTTGTTTTTCATTGTGAATGCATGTGGCAACCAAAGAAGAGCTCAGAGCTGAATATAAATAATTTAAATGTGATATAGAAATTAACAGTTCATTTACCCCTCTACACTCTGATGTCAGCATACTACCGCAGTTGTTGTGGGTGCTAGGAGTCAAGCATTCTTGCAAGAGGATGTGGGGCTTGAATAAATAACAAGTTCTTGCACAAACTCCATTGATGATAAAAACAAATGCTTATTTACATTCCTATCTGATTCTCAATTTGTGTTGAGTTGAATACCTTCAAAATATTTTACAAAGTGGTCAAAATATCATATATATTTTCAAACCCTGAAAAATAAATTTAAAATGACATAAGTATCCAGAATAAACATGCTATGGAGGCTATGGAGGCTTAATCTTTATAACAAAAAAAGGTAAAGTAAATGATTTACAGTTGAAACTAGAAGTGCTGTGACTGTATTGTGCACTATTTTGAAGTAGCATGCTGAGTAAGTGTACTTTTGTCCCTGTCAAACTGCATCGTTAGGATAAGTCAATTCCTGTAGAAAAACAGCGTGCCCATCTCTGTACAATTCTATACATGTACTAAGGAATAGACATCATTAAAATTTCTAACCTCTACTGGGATACATGTAATGACATAAATAGATATTAAAATTTGACTGCATATGCTGAACAAAGAGTGAATTACTACTACTTAATCACAATGCCATATATTCCCCACTCGAAAAGTATTTATAGTGGTTCATAACAGCACAAAAACACCTGTAAACTTTCATCACATGGACCACTGGGTGCAAACCAGTTGTCCACGTGATGGACGTTTGCATGTGCTTTTTGTGTTTTGTCCTCAGAAATTGTAAATAATTACAAAGTGAAAAATTTATCCCACAGTGATTTAATAGTAATCCACCCTCCACATACTGTAGTCTCAATATTTTCTTTCTGTTTGATCAGTTCAGTTTGTGATTTTACTACCAACCTCGCTAATAGTGCAATATATTGTGCATTGCGCAGCACAAACTCTCTTGTGTATTTCGGACTATGTCATTCTTATGCTGTAAGGAACACATTAACTAACAAGCATTTTCTGCTCTAATTGTGGCAGGACTTCTAGTTCCAACTGTACTGTTGATCTGACTGCAGAGCAGTGAGGGCTGCAGATGAAATCAACAATGAACAAGATTTTTCGATTTCAAGAAATCGAGAGATTCACCTATTCCGCTTGTTTTTTTAGGCAGCAGCGGGCAAAATAAGATTGCATATAGTGCTGGTAGTTTTTTAGGCTATATTAAGTGCATAGCCGATAGAAAACTCCCTACAGTGTCTAACAATTCTTTCGGCAATACTCTTTCACATTGGCGTGAATGCTGTATGATTAATGTCCATGTTAGGGCTAACTAGCGTACCTGTTGAATAGATCATGTATTCTTTATGTGGCATCACAGATTGTGGCAAATATTTTCGTAGGAGCGATTCCAAACTTTCAGCATTTGTTCTTGAAGTTTACCCAAACTCGGTCATATGAGCTTGTTTCAATGAGGTGTGACATGATATAGTTTTGTTGTAATTTTCTGAAAATTAATATTTTTTCAACTGCTGAATTTGCATAATATGTGGGCGGATACGGCTGATACGTTAGGTAAAGGGTTAACCAATTTAATTTTGTTTTACGGAGCTCAATTGGCTCTGTTAAACAGGATCGAATCGGATATTAACCAATTAAGTATTCATTTTAAAGAGCTCAGTGAGCTATGTCATACAAGGTTGTATTGATTCAGCTTCTTGCTGCAGCAGGGTAAAAAAAATTGCAGATATTTCAGCATCAATGTATAGATAGTTATTTTGTAGGTACAGTTTTGTTACTTAACCCTTTTGCTCAATGCAGACATTATAAAAATTTATTATTTTAAATTTTATTTATTAAAAAAATTTCAACAAAACCATATTATGCAAATCCCTTATTGGAACAAGCTTGACAAGGTCATTCCAATGAGGGATCACATGATATCGTTTTGTTGAAATGTTTTGAAATTATTTTTTTTTCAACTGCTAAATTTACATGGATGGATGATCGAGACTAATTTGTTACATAAAGGGTTGGCTATATCAGAGCTTCCAGATTGGTGAGAAAACCATAATTTGATTTTTATAAACTGTTGGACATCCAATATTGATGTATAGCAGGATTCTCTCATTTTTATCCCCGGAAAACTGAATGGAATTCAGACCCTACAGAATTCATACTACAAAGTTACTCTCTCCATACACACCTTGAACCTCTAGTGTATATCTATCCCTGTGCTAAAATAGTTGGTTGTTGAACTACTTTAATGACAAATAGCCAATCATTCTTCTTACATTCATTAATTGATGAATTTACATGTAAACAGATAATCAAGATGCCTTCCGGGATGGTGTCAATACCCAAACACCCAAATATACTAATCCACCCAAGTCTGAAGCTGCATGGAAAAGAAACAAGAGGAAAAGTGGAAACAAGGACACCAAGAGAGGACAGCAGGAAATATGGGACTGGTATGATAAATGCTACACCAGAGAAAGAAATAAAGGTAGAACATATTTCCATGTTGAACTCTATTGCTGGTAACGTATATCTGGGCTTTAATAACTGGTTGAGTGCTAAAAGCCACTATTATGGCTCTTTTGAAGAGTGCTAAAGGCCACTTCAATGGCTTTACACTGTGTGCCGAAACATGTTTGCTCAGCTATTGGCTAAAATATTGACTGGTAAAGTGCTGGAAGCCCATATTTGGGCTTTATTCTGAAGTGTCGGTACCACAACTTAAAGGCTTCATATTCTGTGGATGTTCATATCACCTTTGAAGTGAAATTATTTAGACTGTTAGGGTTTGCATTGTTACAATTTACGGGAGAGTGCCTATTGGCACTCTCCCATAAATTGTAACGAGGCAAATATATGTGAACAAATTTTAATGACCAAAAATAATTCATCACTCTACCAGTCAAGTCAATAAACAATGTGTAGTTATAATTTATTGGAAAGTGTCAACAGGCACTCTGATAAACTGTAACAAAACAATTATTTATAAACAAAATTTTGCTTGATGGTTGCATGATGTCATTGAAAAATAACATCCTCTGATCAACCACATGTACTGCACAACATGATCTTAACATAGCATACCTTGAGAGAAAGAAGGTGTCATCTTCAAGCATTGCAGATGGCATCTTGTTCCACTTGAGGGATGGTAACATCCTCTGATCAACTACTGTTTAGTATTCCATATAAACAATAAAAAGAATATTTCTTTGCAGCACAAAAATTTATCAAAGATTTGTCTCCTTTCTAATGAAATGCTTTCCACAAAATGATCAACCATAGCTTCATATGCAATTTAACTGCCTGACAGCTGGCTGTATGCTCAACATATGAACTGTCTGTTTTGTATTATATGTTCCATTTTCATTCTTGACATCTTATCACAATTTTGTATATTCTTGTAGCAATATGGAGGGAGTGATGTATGTATTTAGTACTTTCTCCCAACCCTTTTCGCTGTTTATGATATGCAAATAAAATTTAATTTAATCTACTTCTGAAAAATAGACTCATGAAAAATAATTCAGCACTCTGCAAGTAAATTTATTTATTTATTTATTGGGGTTTAATGACACTTTCAACAGCCAAGGGTCACCTTGTGGTGAACAGTTTTATGGATGGAGGTAGCGGGAGTACCTGGAGAGAACCACCGAGCAATGGTGAGCAGCCTTCGGGCTCCCCAGCATACTAACTCCACACAAGCAGGGTTAGCATTGGTTGAAGATAAGTGTACCATCGGTATACAATACACCTTAGTACACAATGCCACTATGCCCTACATGTTCAATGGGGGTAAAGAGTCTTGCCCAATGACACAATACGGTTTCCGCAGATGGGATTGGAACCGAGGACCTCATGGCTTGCAGTCTGCACCTCTACCTACTGAGTGACCACACCCCTCTCTACCAGTCAAAAATGTTGATACAAATGAGCCTCATCTGCCCACGTAATTTACAAATTTAGCCATTTAAAACAAAGTATTTTTCAAAAATTTCTCCAAAACCATATCAGGTGACCGTCCCCCTCCTTGGTATGAGCTTGTCAAGTCTTGTTCCAGTGAGAGGGAGGGCACATGATATGGTTTTGGTGAAATATTTTGAAGAATTTAAAATAATACAATCACATAACAAATTTTCTTTTTTTGTGTGCGTTGGGTGAAGGTTTAAAAGAGTTGGAGCGCGGTGGCTCAGTAGGTAGAGATACAGGTTGCATGCTGAGAGGTTCTCGGTTCGAATCCCACCTGCACCACCCTTGTTGTGTCCTTGGGCAAGACACTTAATCCCAATTGATCATGTGGGGCCATGGTGGTGTTGTGTACTAAGGCGTACTGCACATTGATACTACACTTGTCTTCAACTAATGCTAACCCTGCTAATGTGTGGTGTTAGTATGTTGGGGAGTCTGACAGTTGCACCGTGGTTCTATCTGGGTACTTCGGCTTCTTCCATCTATAAAACTGTCCGACACGAGGTGATCCTGGATGTCAAAAGTGTAATTAAACCCCAATAAATAAATAAATAAATAAATAAATAAATAAATAAATAAATAAATAAAAGAAGAGTTCCAGGGTCATTGAATGTCAGTATACAAAACTTGAAACCAAACTCAATATACTTCTTTGAGACAAGAATAAATGAAACAGGTCCAAAATGTTTGTTTAGTATTACAGTGGAGCCCACTTATTTGGATATCTCTTAACTGAATAACCCTGTTAATTGAATATAATTTCCAATACAAAACCATTTACCATACCTCCAGTACAAATTTGACCTGTTAATTTAATATAGGTTACAGAGAAAACTCCTGTTAATAATTGAATAAAAAATCTTGTAACCTGTCGAGAAATTACCCTGACTCTCCCCAGTTTTTCTTTGTTTATAGACTATTTAGCCTCAGTACATCCAATACAGACATTTAAACTTTTATATCTTGTAATAAATAATAGAATAAATGCTAAGTTTATCTCTAGAATACAGGAAAGTGATACAATCCATGTTATAGAGCTGTAGGTTTTTAAATTTCTTGTTCGGTTTCGGTTTTGGCTTTTCAGATGGAGTAAAACCTTGGTTCGGTTCGGTTTGCGGTTTGTTCATGAGGCCAAATAAAATTCAATAAAACTCATTCTTATATCCGGAGTCATAATTGATTGGCAGTGAAATTGAGTGAAACTCAATGAATGCCCGAAATAGGCTATAATACATGAAGAATCAGGAACGCCAATATAATAATTACCTAAATATACAGAACTTTTATTGCGCTTGGCCATTTTTCGAGGTCTGACACCTACACGCAACTTGAGGAAAGCTGCAAACACAACTGAACTGAAATGTCGGACATTCTCAGAATGTAGCCTTCCCAGAGTTGTGAGAGTACCCAGACACTGCCACTGTCAGTGTCTGGGTACTCTCACTACTGTGGGATGGTTACATTCTGCGAATTTCTCCAGCAAGAGTATTTAATAAAAAACGAAAAACCTTAGATTACGGGATGTCGACGGTTTCGGTTTTTAAAAAAAACCTAAAAACCTCGGTTCAGTTTCGGTTAACCTACAACTCTACCATGTTAATTGAATACTCTTGCTAATTGAATAATTTTCATTGGCAAAGTGGCTATTCAATTAACAGGGTTCCATTGTAGTATTATTTAAAAAAATTACTTTTGTTCCACAAAAGTAATTCTTTAAAATAATAATAATAATACTTGAAATATTTTCCTGTATATGACTTCCTTCAGTGTCATATATTTGTAATGAGCACTTTCCAGTCGTTCCATTTTGAGGCGAGCTGTCACTGTTGTGCACCATTGCACCTGCAATTTTTACTTTTTGTGAGTAGACAGCATCATACCTTGGTTCCACCAAGCAAGCAATTAACCCTTACCTTACGAATTATAGTTGCAACCACTGCATAATATACAAATTGTGCAATAGAAAGAATTCAAGCAAATTCAACAAAACCATATCATATGACAACCCCTCCCCCCACCACCACCTCCCAGTGGAATGAGCTTGTCGGTTTCTTTCCAATGAGGGGGGTCACCTAATATGGTTTTGGTTTGTGGCAATTTCATTTTAGAATTTGAGGAAAAAGATTAAAATGACAAATTTTGATATCTTGTGTTTTCTGTAAAAGGATGAAAGCTGTTTGTGGGAAATAGGTCAAATAATACAATTTGAGCATGTATTGAAAATTGTGGTTTCATCAAATGGTCAACCTTTTTTTTCAAATTAGTAGCTTTCAGAGAAAATGTTTGCATTTGAGTGACTAACAGTCCCCAAATGCCACACAATGTTTGGGCATTAATTTTTTTTTTTCAATTTTTAACTCCAAATTTAAATGGGACACAGCTGATCGCAGGAGGGGGGATCAAGATCAAGAGCACACTGGAATTTATTTCCTTTCTGTAACAAGAAGTTTTGCTCTGTGGGATTTTTTTTAATTTTAGTATGTTGTACAGCTCAAAAAATTGGGAGATAGCTATTATTTTTTTTTTTTTTTTATTTATTGGCATTTTTTATTTTTTACGTCACTTCAAATTTAGGGATTTATTTTGCACATTTCTTATTGAAAATGCAGATTTTTAATAATGCAAAGCTATGAAATTACACATACTGTTACAAACATGATTTCTGTATTCCATGCATTTGTTATAATTTCAAGTTTCAACCATTCTCCAAAATAATATCAATTTGATGTTTTTTTATGGACATTTAATATCTGCCCCTTGTTGAACATTGACTCTTGAAATTTTGGAAGTATATTTTCCAGTAAAAACCATGTCTAAAAATGCATTTACTTTTCAGCTGAAGAACAACTCATCAGGGGCTGCTCTTCGGGTGATGGTAGGCTGTCAGTATTGCAAAAATTAAAGTTTGTCAAAGTGGTGTTTTTTATTTTTTAATTTAACGTCACTCAGAACATTTTTTTGTCATTTCAATATTTGTTTTTTGGAAATGCACCCTTCCTCGTGGTTCACATAATGCAGAAACTAAAAATGGTATCGCCTGTATGTTCAACACACTGTTGAGATGGGTATTTATTTTTTACTGGGAATTTAATGACTCTTTTGACAGCCAGTGTCACCTCGTTTCGGTTAGTTTTTTGGGTGGAGGAAGCTGGAGTGCCTTGAGAGAACCACTGAGCAATGGTGAGCAGCTATTAAAAAACAAAAGAACAAACAAAGAATGTTAGACAATATTCAGGGCAAGGAAAACTTATGGACTATGCATTTCTAAACAGGGGTCAATTTAATTTTTACAAATTGAATAGCAGTTTTCTGACTTGGATAAATTTTGATTAGCATTTCCTATTATTTACATGATTTTTCATTTGAAATTGATTAGTTATAGTTGAAAATTGATTCGAAAACTGCTATGCGAATCTGGTTATAAATTGAGCCCTGTTTCTAAAGGTGGTCATCGCCGGTCATTTTATGCATCAAAAGATGCTGAGAGAAAATACCCACAGGGTACTTTCTCTCAGCATTTTTGTTTCATCAAATGACGGATGGTGAGTGCCTGTATTGCTTTCAGCTGTTTGACCCTTCAGTTGTTTGTCACAGGAAGGGGGTGCGGTGGCGCTGCGGTAACCGGTTCTTGTCAGATCACCGAAGTTCAGCAGTGTCAAGGCGGTTAGTCCTCAGATGGGTGACTGTCTGAGCGATCGATTTGGACTCCTGTGTTGTGTCTTTGAGCAAGGCACTTAACTCCGATTGTCCACATCGGGGCACGATGACACCATGTACTAAGGCGTACTGCACGTCGATGGTTCACATGTCTTCAACCAATCTAACCCTGCCTGTGCTGCAGTGTGGAGTTACGATGTTGGGGAGCTGGCAGCTTCCTCCACCCGTAAAACTGTCACGGTCATGATTAACCATTGTGCATAAGTATGTGACCTTAAACACCAATAAATAAATAAATAAATAAATAAATGTCACAGGAAGACAGTGAACTTAAAGTATACCAAAAATGCCATTTGATATTGGTATGGGTTTGTGGACAAGTATATTCTTGACACCGAATACCGTACAATACTACAGTAAATAATTTGAAAAATACAAATATCGAAACCAAACTTGAAATTTCAATACTGACTTTTATGTGACCTAGTGACCTATTAATTGTAACTTCATTTTCAAAGCAGACCTACAACTCTTCACCCTCTATAACCATGTGTAAATTAGATTTAAACTATATTTTGAATGCTGTACTTGATCATCAACTCAAATTTGAATAGGAATATGACTGTCATGATTGAACGACCATCCCTTTGGACTTCTTCAGAACTTTGCAATGGTAACAATTTTTTTTTCTGTGTAGGCTTATTCAGTGCTGACCAGAAACTGAAGACGCAGAATTCTTTAAAATATAGCAGTGCCATCTACACTAGACAGAACCCTAATGGTAATAGATATGGTTATGAATGTCCTGAAGAACGAGACTACTATCCATATTGGCATCCAAACCCTTGGAAAGATATCGCTGTTTTAGCACAGAATCAATCATTGTGCAGGTTTGTTTGCCTTTTATTAACCCTTTACCTAAAATGGAAAAAAAAGACGACACTTGAAAACAAAATTCGTGCATAACTAATTTTTAAAAAATTTTTACATCTAAATTTAGCATAGCTTATCACGCCACATAGGAATGTTCCAGTGAGGAGTCATATGCTATATTTCTGAGATATAAACAAAACCAAAAGAAAACAAACTGAATCGTGATTTTTTGTAAATACCGCTGACCAATTTTGATTGTTACATTGGGTGAAGGAATAATTAGTTGTTGCTTTTAACCCTTTGAATGCCAGTGGTATCTTCCATGTCAGTTCAATGGCTGAAATTGGAAGCGTCCATATTTATTATTTGGGGTTAGACCAATTAATATTTTCAACATGCAGCCCTAAGCCTGCACACTGAAAATATTGTTTGGTCGATCTACTCACACATTTACCTTGTAGCCATCCCACTTACTGACATTATGAAGTAGCTTGTGACTCGTCCAGATAAATGGCCTCTGTTGTTCAAAGGGTTAAACTACCAGTCTTATTGTTTGCCAGTAGATCAGTCTATATGAGATTCTGACACAGTACATGAGACTGTGTGTATTGCAAAATACTAGATCTGAAACGGTTAACCAATTACAGTAGAATCCTCTTAATTGAATATCCATTTTGCCAGTGAAAATTATTCAATTAACAGGAGTATACAATTAACAGGGATTTGGTCAGTTTCCTGTGTTCTGGAGGTAAACTGAACATTTATTCTATTATATTTTGTTTGACAGAGCTCATAGAGCTCTGTCAAACAAGATATAATAGAATAAATGCCTGTATTGGATATAGTGAGGTCAGAAAGGTTAATAAATGAGGGGTATTTGGTGCGTATCACAGTAATGTTTTTGACATATTACAAAAAATTTCTACAATTAACAGGAGTTTACTCTACAACCCATATGCAGTTAACAGATCAAATTTGTACTGAAGGTATGGTAAATGGTTTTGTGTTTGAAAGTTATATTCAATTAAGAGGGATATACAATTAAGAGATATCCAATTAAGTGGGCTCCACTGTAATCAATTAACCAATGGTTAATGTCTTGATCGATCAAAAAAGTAATTGATGGATTAACTGTTTCTTTTGAGCTACTGTATTATATGGGTTAACGAAGGAACAAACTTGTACCAAAACAGGCAAACATTGTCACACTGATGCGCTTCAGTTATATGAGACAGAGTAAAGCATGTAAAGCATAGTTATATGCTGACATTACTTTTTCACTTGCATGATCATTATACTGCATCAGTTGCTGGAAATGGTCATTTTTAACCCTTTACCCATTGTGGGTAGCAGACGATACTTTCAAAATAAATTCTGGAATTACTGAAAGTTTTCAATTTTTGTCTCAAAAACATAGCTTATGACCCCTCATTGGAACGAGCTCAGTAAGCTCGTTCCAATGAGGGCTCAAGCTATGTTTTTGAGACAAAAATTGAAAATATAATAAAATTTGAATGGAGATTTTTTTTTTGTATATAGCACTGGCCCTTTTTTCCTGTTATGTTGAGTAAAGGGTTAATTCTGTAAACCATCAACGGTACGGCAGTTATTCAGCTACCTATTAGGACAGGTGATTAATTGATTAGTTAAGATTAATCCATGTGATAAATCGATCAAGAAAACCCTTTAACCATTTCAGCTCTACAAAATACCTGTTTAAGCCTCTGAACACTGATATCAAAATATAAAATTTGAAGCTTCAATTTCTTTCCCTAAAGCAGCTAAGATATTAACCACTTGAACTCTGTGACACAAGATTAAGTTGGTTAAATCCAAGTTGGGTTATAGGAAAAATGGCTGCTTGTAATTTCAGTATTTTGACATCAGTGTGCCCAGAGATTAACTAAAAATGTTCCAAATTCAATCTCTTTGTATTTACACAAATCCCTGTGCATTTGTCAAAATAAATTTAGGTTGAGACACTGAAGATTTTTTTAAAAATGGACAGATTTTTATGTTAGATTTAAACTAACTCATGCAAAGGAATGAAAAGACATTTCAGATAAAGGTTATCAGCTACTCGAAATAAGATTATAAGAATTGAAGTAAATTATGTTTCAGCTGTTTCAGCGTTCGGATGCTGGGTGGATGTATTAAGTTCTTCATAAAGTCTGCTTCATGCAGAGCTTAACACCCCCACTCCACATTCATACTCTGTTAACCCTTTACCCAACACAGACGATATCAAAATTTATTATTTTAAATATCATTTTTTTTAATTTTTCAAAAGATTTCAACAAAACCATATCATTTGACCCCTCGTTGGAAAGAGCTCGATCAGCTCATTCCAACGAGGGTCACATGATATGGTTTTGTTGAATTCTTTTTGAAAAATAATATATTTTTATACTGTACCAATGACCCAGACTTAGCTGGTGCTAACTCTTAAAAATATAGGGCCAAACACAAATTTTGCCCCCCAATCTCCAAAATTTGCATCTAAAACCAAAGAAAACATGTCCTGAATGGCCCTCCACACTTCACCTCTACTGCGCATGCGCATTGTCAAGGACGTCCCGAAATTGGCGCCATTAATCATTTTTTGTTTGGCTCTTCATCAGATAGCATCTGACTGATCTTTGTGCTTGTAAATCTCAGTTTAAATGATGCCAGACACATAAATATTAGAGAAATGGTGATTCTAAGGAGGATATAGAAGGAGGAGAGGAAAAATGAGTGACAGAAAATAATCAGGGCTGTAACTTAAAATTTTTTAATGAAATTATGTTAAGTTACCTATTTTCGAGGCAACAGCCTGTTGTGGTCATTCTTGTTAATCAAATTACACTGCTGGTTCAGTGTTTTCCTCTCTCCCTTTCCTTTAAGTCCCCTCTTGCTATTCTCCCATGCTTTTGGCATATTTTCTGTAATTTTATTACTAAAATTTCTTGGGAGTTTTAGCTGGGTAACAGAATGAATTCTGTTCTTTTCCCCATGTTTACGTCTTCACCTATGGGTGGTTAGGCGTAGTGTTCTGCATCTACCATATGATGTTCTGCAGTTTCTTCCCTGGAAGTCTCTGTTTTGCATCAGATAGTGTATTTTTGGTAACTGATTTCGGGCCAGGGTGCCTGGAGTCTTGTTCTAGTGTTTTTACACTTATTGTTTACATTTACTACAGCCCTCTGTGTGAGGGGGGATTTCTTGAAAATAATATCTGGATGTTAATTTAATCATAACTAGATACATTATTATTGTTCGTAAGTGTTGCATAAATTGTTTAAAATATTTTTAGAATTTTTGTCCACACTTAGGCTTGGGATCCATTGGGGCTCAACGTTACTTTTCAGAAACTTGGGCTGTTCTGAAAAAATATTTTTTCAAAATTTTTTGATTGCAATTATTTTTTCTATATTAATGGATCATATTATTATGTATTTTGATTGTCAGGGGTTGGTGCGAGTACTAGGACTTTGTTTTCATTTCAATTGTAATAAGAGGAAATCTTCCTCTGACTTTCATAATCATTGTATATGTAGTCAGTGTACTCGCACTAACTCCTGTTCTGTATGTGTTAATTTCGATGACAAAATGGGAAGCGTATGTCACGTTATGTTAGTGGGGAAATGGCCATTCCGGTCCTTTCCCCGCAGGGTCACTCTACTTTATCAATCTCTATTTCAAGAATAGGGTGATGTATCCGTGATGTCTTCCAAAAAGTGTGCCTCCGTCATCACAATTAATGAAGAGCTAGCGGAAAAGTGCTCATGTAAATACGTCAATTGCCTAAGAGGACCCTAGTAGGTTCGACGGCCGTTGACGTCCGCTAGCTCGCCCGGTGTAGCGTCCATTCACCGAATGGTTCAGTAGCCGGGTTCGTCCGTTGCGGTCTAGAAGGAGTTTTGGGGTGATGCGAGCACTATAAATCGACCAAATGCACACCCAGTGACGGCGGATTAGAGGGAGAACGGAGGAAGCCTTTCAGTCCGGTTCCTAGCTCATCCAGGTCCATTCGGACTGCGAGCGAGAGAGGCCCCTCTCTCGTACAGCAACATCTGGCCCCAGATGTTGTGGTACAAAATGTTTCGCATTTGGAACATACGTCCGCCGATCGGGACGCTCCGATATATAGTCAGTCCGGAGAGACTGTCAATAAGGCTTCCTCATTCTCATGGTAGCGCACACGACTGCTCTTGGCTACGTGACCTTGGATATCCAGTCAGCTTCGCCAATCAGAGAATCATCGGCGACCAGGTCACACCATCCGGTAGCCAGGGACACGAGGCCTGCAAACTCCGGACGTTCGCATAAGAAAGTGTGCGGGAGTCAACGTACACGGAGCTCCCGGCGGCAATGCATCGTAAGACCGCTACTGCACAGGCCTCGGTGTGCTATCCCAAATAGCACAGCTTATCGCAGCATCCCAGCAACGACAGAATCTGTCGCATCATGTATTATCCGACGACGCTGGGTCGGGACGCTCCGCGGAAGCAGTTACGGACGTCCGAAAATTTCATCCGGTCCGACGGGATTCCAAAAGGGATTCAGAGGATTTCGAGCTTTCCCTTTCGGAACAACATAAGCTGTTGTTTATGTCATCTGACTTTATCTTCTAGAGGTTCTTTCGTCGGACCAGAATGCTGCGATGCCGGATAAGAAACTGATAGCGTCGGTGGACACAGAAATTTTTGGTTCGGTTCAGGGACATCGTCCCTCAGTTCCGACATAGTCCAATAATGTCACACAACTTTCGAATTATTGAACGACGCTATATATATTATTATTTGCTTGCTATTAACAAGCATGTCTGGTTTCTTGTTCGCAAAGTTACGGAGATGTCTTTCAAAAGTGTGCCTCTGTCGTCATAGTTAATGAAGAGCTAGCGGCAATAAGTGCTCATGGAATATGTCAATCACCTAAGAGGTCCCTAGTGGGATCGACGGAGTTGACATTCGCTAGCTCACCCGGTGTAGCGTCCATTCATCGAATGGTTCGGCAGCTGGGTTCGTCCGTTGCGGTCTAGGAAGGAGATTTGGGTGATGCAAGCACTGTAATAACTTTAGTACACACCCAGTGACGATGGATTAGAGGACAGATCGGAGGAAGCCTGTTAGTCCGGTTCCTAGCTCGTCCAGGTCTGTCCGGGCTGTGAGCGAGAGAGGTCCCTCTCTCGTACAACAACATATGGGACCGGATGTTGTGGTACAGATATTTCGCATTCGGAGCATATGTCCGCCGCTTGGGACGCTCCGTTATATTGACAGTCCGAGAGGCTGTCGATAATGCTTCCTCATCCTCACAGCAGCGCACACGACCGCACATTGGCTACGTGACCTCGAGTATCCGGCCAGCTTCGTCATTCAGTGATTCCACGGCGAACAGGTCATGCCATCCGGTAGCCAAGGGACAGACACGAGGCCTATACACTCCTTTCGTTCGCATAATAGATGTATGCACGGGGTAACGAGCATGGAGCTTCCAGCGGCAATGCATCGTAAGACCGCTTCTACTCAGGCCTCAGTGACGGACGTGCTATCCAAGTTGGCACAGTTTATCGCAGCATCCCAGCAATCGACAGATTCTCGGTCGGATCAGGAATTATCCGACGGCGCTGGGTCGGTGCGCTTCGCTCTTGCATCAAGTTCGGACGACTGAACACTTTATAGGGTCCGACAGGATGGCGAAAGGGATTCGGTCAATTTCGAGCTTTCCCTTTCGGAACAACGGAAGCTGCCATACATATCTTCCGGCATTATCTTCCACAGGTTGTTCCGTCGGACTACATTGCTGCGATGCTGGATAAGAGACTAATAGCGTCATTGGACACAGAGTTTTGGATCGGTTCAGGGACATTGTCCCTGACTTACCGACACAGTCCAATAATGTCATTAGAACATTCGAATTATTTAACGACGCTATATATAAGCTTGCTACCAAGCATGATAGTCTAGTTTCTTGTCCGCAATGCTCTTCTGCCTTTTATCAATTCTAGGAAATAATTTATTTTGGCAAAACAGGGCATACCGAGAGTTCATATGCGTCTAGACGGCGGGGTTGAAGACTGGGAATTATCTTTTTCGCCGTCTATGTCAATTCCAACCACGATGTTGGAAACGACAATGATGTCTAATAGACTTAACTTAGACGCTTTATCATATGTAGACCACCTTACTGAGGCGTTATCATTACGTCTTCAAGAGAAAGAATTCCAGGATATGATCCTCAGTGTGATTTCTTTCAAGGGCAGTAGTTTTTCCACGTATAACTCCGCCCTTCAGTGGCAACCTGGAGTTGGTTAGACGTGACGCAGCCCTAGCTACATCCACGCGCGTGGATAGTAAGGTGAAGAACTCTCTCAGAGTTGCTTCGGTCTCGGAGAAGCTTCTCTTCCACGGCAACTCTTCAGCAATCTATGAATTGCTCGATATACACGTTCTCTTGTCTATCAAGTGTAGCAAGAGATTCAGACTGGGGCAACATTCGGTGGTTGACTCAGAGAGTGCCACTGCAGTTGCCGGATCCGAGTTTTATGATTATGACGGATGCCAGTCAAACAGGTTGGGGTACAATATTGATCCCAACGGATTCGAAGTGCCAGGGTCTTTGGGTTCCGCAGTTTCTAGGCAAGCACTTATCTTCCAGGGAATAATGTTCTTTAGGCTTGCACTATGTCATTGGATGAACATTATTCAGAAATGCATGTCCAAATCCTGTCAGATAATACGACAGTAGTTGCGTTTCTCCGGAACCAGGGAGGCACTCATTCAATTCTGTTATTCAATTTAATAGAAAGAATCCTTCTGTTTGCTATAGTACACCAAGTTCTGCTTCGGTCCGTCATATTCCGGGTCGTCTGATTGTATTAGCTGACTCCCTTTCACGTAAGGGTCGCTTGTTGCCGTCAGAATGGACTCTCAACAAACAAGTATTCAATCAGATTTGCTATCAATGGGAACGCCCAATGATAATTTATTTGCGACACAACTCACTATTCATTTGCAAACGTATGTGTTTGCATGTCCGGATCCCTGAGCTTATGTTGTTAATGCTCTATTGATCTAATAGGACGGAATGATAGGATATGCGTATCGTCCAGCGCTGTTGATTCAGCAAGTATTGCTAAGATAAACATCCATAATACAATTCTGTTGATAGCATCTCTGTCTTCACAGAGACCGTGGGTAAATTTACTCAGGTGACTACTGTGGGACTTACCGCGAAAACTTCCTCCATGAGAGGATCTTCTTTCGCTGGAGAAATCGTGTCAACTTCATCACAACCCGCAAGGTCTCAACCTTCACGTATTCCGTTGTGTGGTCCTTCTTGCATGGCAAGCAATGTACAGGACGAGCTTTGGACGCGATTTCTTTCTGTAGGAGAACCTCTTCTTCGCTATACTATGCGGCTAAAGTGGAGGCTCTTCTGTCGTTGGTGTAGGGATCATTATGTTGATATTTTTGATCCCTCCATACTAGACATTGCAACTTTCTAGTATACTTGTTTGACAAGATCAACTACAGCCTGTTACTATTAAGGTTATAGGTCTATGTTATCTCATACCTATGCACTCTATGATAGTTTACAATTGAGTCTTATGTCTCTTTATCTAAGTCAGTTAGAAACTTTTCGATAAATAGACCTAGAATCATTAGATTAAATTCCTATACGGAATTTAGCTTTGGTTCTTATTTAGCTAAGTAATCATTTGAGCCTTTGGAAACAGTAGTTTTCAATTCTGACCTTTTAAGACAGTAATTCTGTTAGTCTTCTCTTTTACTGAGGAGTCAGTGAGCTTCATGCACTATCGGTGGACGATTCTCACTTTTGTAGTGACGGAAACACTACTTCCTTTACTACTTAGGTTGGATTTTTGGTTAAGAGTCAGGCTCCTAATAATATCCGGAACCTATTGTTATTAAGGTCCTTCCGTCTTCGTACGGGCATAGGCCTTTACTCTGTCCGGTTAGAGTTTACGTATTTATAAACAGATATCTGTTTATTAGTACGGACGTAAGCTTCTTCTGTCTTTGATGCCTAATAGAAGGACATTACGCTCCATTCTATTGCTAATGGATTCAATTAACTATCGGTACTGCTTATCGTATATCATTGACTAAGCAGTTTGTGTTTGAGATTTCGGCTCATGAAGTAAGAGCTCTTTCTACATCTTGGGCTTACACTAATAGTGTCGCTATTATAGATTTTTGAAGGCTGCTCATTGCGCTCAGCCATCCACATTCATGAATTTTTATCTCAGAATATTGAGTCCATTTTTGGAGGCCTCCATTGTTAGGTCTATTATCTACTGCTCAGAATGTCATACACTTAACAGTTGCTACTATAGCTAGGTAGGCTTTCTGTTCCGGCAGTGACTCCGTCCTGCTGCCCTCTTCGCTCTGGGCTATTTGACCCAGGGCAAGAAAAGGGGGGGGGGGGAGGGTGTTCCCTTGGGTCACCTGTTTTATTATGAAAACAAGGGGATACCTCCTCCGGAGTTAGTAATTCTGAGCTGTTACTGGGATGGCTTTTAAGTGAGAAGTTTATGTTTTAAAAATTCATTCAGGTCATAGTTTTTAAAGTATAGCTTTTGAATATATCACGTGTCAAACGGGCGTTATTATACAATCCTCAGACACTTTTAAGGAGTATAAAGAGTCTCTATTCTCTAGACTTTATTTATTGGCTTACTTTAAAAATTATTAGTATAAGGATTATACTGGATATTAATAGAGTACATGGATGTTATGATTGTTATGATGCTCAATTTTGGAAGGTGTTGTGTCTTTCTAATTTATCATAAATAAGAAAGATACATGTAAGGCCTAATACTCCATTTCCCCTAGAGGGGATGACTCTATTTTATATAATTGAGCGTATTTCAACTTGCTCTATGTCCTAGGCCCTCCAGCCTTTTTACTATTCAGCTAAGTCTGGGTCATTGGTACAGTATAAAAATGTTAAAAAATTATAGTAATTTATATATTTTTTATACTTACCAATGACCCAGACGGGGATGGCTCTCCCAGGAGTTGGGAACTCATACCTCCCCGCTGAGTACATAGCGCTTACCAGGCACTGGTTACAAGAATGATTAATGGTGCCAATTTCGGGACGTCCTTGACACTGCGCATGTGCAGTAGAGGTGAAGTGTGGAGGGCCATTCAGGACATGTTTTCTTTGGTTTTAGATGCAAATTTTGGGGATTGGGGGGCAAAATTTGTGTTTGGCCCTATATTTTTAAGAGTTAGCACCAGCTAAGTCTGGGTCATTGGTAAGTATAAAAAATATATAAATTACTATAAATTTTTTAACTTTTTCAATTGCTGAATTTGCATATTACGCTGGTGGATGCCGGCGATTCGTTGGGTAAAGGGTTAAACCAACAGATAATTCATTTCACTTCTTATATAAAAGAATAAATTCTGATTTATCACTTGAATGTCTGAAAACAACCAAATTCCTGTTAACTGAATACTTCAGTTAAGTGAATATTTTTCTTAACTAAGTTGGTATTCAATGAATAGGGTTCCGCTGTGCTAGAAAAATTTCACTTTCCTATGTCTAGAAAATCATTTTTTTCACAATTTGAGTTCACATAACCCATGGATTATTTTGTATGTCAAATAAAAAAATCTTTAATCTAACATTATTTTTAAAAAAAATCAAGAATACAAGTTTCAGAATCTTCAAGAAGTAATGGTGGAATTGGTATAAACAGTGCTGAAAATTGTACTAAAGGAGCCTTGAACTTGAATGACATAGGGACTTGAAATTCCTTGAGTTTATTTTACCTTTTTTTAACCATCTGCACACTCATATCAAAGTACAAAAATTTTATACTTCAAATTTTTCCCATAATGGAACTTGGAAATATGCATAATAGCAAAATTTGTTAGGCCCCACAAAGTAGATCTTCTGTTTCTCTGGTCATTTTTTTGTAAAATTGCAGGTGGTCAGGTGGTTATTTTATTTCTTATTTTTGTAAATATTCTTTGCCACCAGAAGTTTGTTTTATGTTTTAGGCCTCATAACCTATACAGGTTGATCTTTATTAAAGTTATGAAGCTAATGAGCTGAAAACATGCAAAAATTAACTAATTAAGTGACTTAACTCTGCTCAGTATGGCCGAACCACGCTAGTTTTCGAACTCATTCAAGACATTGTCAATAAAGTCTCACATACCAGATATTGACCAAATCCATTAATAATTGTTCAAGTTAGAGAGAAAGGTTATGCTCACCCTCCCACTGACTTCATCAAACTCTTGGTCAAGTTTTTGAGAAAAATACTCTACCAAAAATTTCATCAACTGCTCAAATCATAAATTACGTGGGTGGGTGTGGGTGGCCCTTTGTTTGGTAAAGAGTTAACCAGTTCAATATTGTTTCACAGGGCTCAATCACCTCATGCCACACATGACTGAATCGGTTAAATTCCAAGATGCATTATGTGAAGACTGTGCAGGTTCAAGCCCGGAAATAAGCAATATGTCACTTTTAGAATGAGGTCACCAGAGGGTGAATTTGCTGATTCTATCCCATTCAGTGGGTCAATTTATCCTCTGGGTACAGTACAGCCTCTGTGGACAGGTCACTTTCCATGCGTGGTCAATATTTCCATGATCACAATAATATTAGATTCCAAACACTAATTACAGGAATAATTATCAAAAATTCAATTAATGAAGCACCGGGTACAACCCGGTGCTTCATTAATTAAAATTTTGCTAATGAGGATTTTTATTACCTGGTAAACAGATGCGTGGACATAACAGCCCACGTGTGGATTATGACCAATCCACGGCGACTGTACTGTACCCCTTTCTCTTTAGGTATGAGATTCAGATTGAGGTTCACAGAGAGTAAATTTAGTGATGTGTGCCGTGCAGAGTAGCATCACCAAATTCACCCTCCGGGGACGTCATTCTGCAGATGACAGTCTGCTGCTTATTTCCTGTTCTGGTTGAAATTTTCATATTCTAACATCAGTCTGTGGAGGGTTGAATATTACCGCTTGAAAAAACCATTCATTTGTCTTCCTGAAAAACATGCAGAAATTCTTATAAAATCGTTTTTTTTTCTTTAAGTTACTACCAAAAGAACAGTTTTAATACACAGCCATATGGTGAATGTGTCATATCAGGACAGATGACACCTACCAGATGGAATAATGCACAAGAATGTGCTGCTAACGGTGGAACATGGACATTATTTTACAATTATCTCGAGAAAGCCACAAGTAATAGTTACAGTATTTTACCAGTGTTAAGAGACTCTTTGTTGAAGCTTTGTTATGAATTTTCGAGTTACAGTTGAAACTACATGTCCTGTTAGTTAGTGCAGAAAATGCTTGTTAGTTAATGTGTTCCTTACTGCAGAAGAACAATTTAGACTTAAATACACAAGAGCATTTGCTCTTTTGTTGGTAGTGAAATCACAAACTGAATCGATCAAACAGAAAGAAAATATTGAGACTACAGTTTGTGAAGAGTGGATTACTACTAAATCTCTGTGGGATAAATTTTTTACTAAGTAATTATTCACAATTCCTGAGGACAAAACACAAGAAGTACTTGCAAACTTCCATCATATCGTCCACTGGGTTGCACCCAACAGTCCATATGATGAAAGTTTGCAAGTGTTTCTTGTGCTGTTATGAACAATTGTAAATACTTTTAGAGTGGAGAATATATGGCGCTGCAATTAAGTTGTAATCCGCCCTCTACATTCTGTATATGCAGTCAAATTTTAATATCTATTTATGTTATTGCATGTACATGTATCCCAGAAGAGGTTAAGAATGGTGTTAACCCTTTACCTATCATGAAAGGCAGACTGCACTTGCATACAAAATTATTGAATAACTAATGTTTTTCATTTTTTGCCTCAGAAACATAGCTTATGACTCCTCATTGGAACGGTCTTAATGAGCTTGTTCCAATGAGGGGGTCATAAGCTATGTTTTTTAGGAAAAAAATGAAAAAATAATGAAAATGAAATGTCACTTTTTGTGAATAGTGCTCGCCTGTTTTGATTCGTTATGTTGGATAAAGGATTAATGATCTCTATTTATTAGTATAGAATTGTAGAGTTTGGCACACTGTTTTTCTGCAGGAAATGAGTTATGCCAATGGTGCAGCTTGACAGGGACACATGCTATTACATGTACTTCAAAAATGGTGCATAGGGTGCGCGATGGCATTGCGGTAAATGCTTCTCATTAGATCACTGAAGTTAAGCAACATCGAGCCTGGTTAGTCCTTGTATGGGTGACCATCTGAGCGATCAATTCGGACTCCTGCATTGTGTCCTTGGGCAGGTCACTTAACCCTGACTGTCCACATGGGGGCACAATGATGCCATGAACAAAGGCGTACTGCACATCAATGGTGTGCATGCCTTCAACCAATCTAACTCTACCTGGGCTGCAGTACGGAGTAACGATGTTGGGGAGCTGGCAGCTGCTCGTTGTTGCTCAGTGGTTCCCTCCAGGTACTCCGGCTTCCTCCACCTGTAAAACTGTCACTGACACGATATAACCTTGGCTGTTAAAGTGTCATTAAATCATAATAAATAAATAAATAAATAAAACAGAGCACAATACAGTGACTGGACTTCTAGTTTCCACTGTACTCTAAAATTAAAATCCCATTTCTGTATGATGTTTAAAAGGATGGGCCTTTTAGCTCAGACATTTTGGTCCAGACATTTTTGCATTTTACCAGTGTAATGAGACTGTTGAGACTTTTTTATGAATATCAGAGGATCTTTAAAATTACAATTCCTCATATGTACTGATATGTATGACATTTACAGAGTATGGGCTTCTTGGCTCAGACATTTTGACCCAGACATTTTTGTCCAGAAACAGCTTGGCTTGTACATCTGGGATAATGGATGTTTTAGGCCACATTTCAGTTTATGATTTTTTTTTTTTTTACTTTTTCTCATTTTGAGGTTCTCAATTTAATACCTATACTGGTAGAGTACATTTTCTATTTGGTATTTTTAGCTCACCTGAGCGAAGCTCAAGGGGAGCTCAACTGATCACTTTCTGTCCGTCGTCCATCGTCCGTCGTTAACTTTACATTATCGACTTCTTCTCACGAACTGCTGGACCAAATTCAACAAATGCATGTTCCCTATCATATGTCAATTCAAGTTTGTTCAAATCAAGTTGACCCGCCCCTCGGTAGGGCCATGCCCAAAAAGTGTGCTTAAATCTTGAAAAATCTTCTTCTCATGAACCAGCAGCAGCAGAGACTTGATGTTTGGTGTGCAGCTTCCTTTTGAGGTGTAGACTCAGATTTGTTCAAGAGAAGTTCGAGGAGCTATATTTGCCTTTGTTATGGGAGGGGCAAGAATTTTCGCCAAGCCCCAAATTTCTATTTTCCAAACCGAGAGGCAAATTTAAACCAAATTTGATATGAGGTCTTATTGGGTCATAAGTACTTAATTTATGCAAAAATATTTTTTCCTGTCACCCTATGGGAACCACAGGAGCTAAAAATAGAAAAAATTAAAATGCCCATATCTACAAAACTACACGGCACTGAGAATTCTTATTTGGTGTGAAGCTTCCTTAGGACCAACAGAATGGAATGGCAAAAATAAATTGCTATCAGTTTTATCAGGGGGTACTTTTTAAGGACTTTGACACAAAGGGGAATGGGAAAAACATTTAACACTACTTTTCTCCCAAACCACTGCTCCAAAAGCTTTCAAATTTCACATATAACATCTTTGGAAGATTGTTTCACAGGTTTATTGAAATCAATTCCCTGGGTCCATTTTTGTGCTCTCTATGGGAGCCCAAATGTTTAAATTAGTGCAGTTTGAGGAATATTCTTTAAAAATCATCTTCTTCAGATCTACCAATAAGAATCTTTTGATATTTGGTATGCAGCATGCTTAGGGAGGTGAGATTCAAGTTTGTTCAAGCCAAATCCCGGGTTCATATTTAGGCTGAAAATTTGGGGTCCCGGTCCGGACTCAGAAATTTTGGACCAAAATCCAGAAATGAGTTTTTTGTTTTTTATGCGTTTCTGTCAATTTTAAGACATTTTTTTTTTCTTTTACACTGAAAATTTGGGGTCCGGGTGGGACAGAAATTTTGGACCAAAATCTGGAAATGAGTTTTTTTTTGGTTTTTTATGCATTAAGGTAAATTTTAAGACAATTTTTTTTTTTTCACACTGAAAATTTGGGGTCTGGGTGGGACAGAAATTTTGGACCAAAATCTGGAAATGAGGTTTTTTTTTTTTATGCATTTTGGTCAATTTTAAGACAAACTAGACTTTATGATTCTAGAGAATCATGGCTTTTCCCGATGAGATTCCATGATTTTTCATGACCCCCACAGTGTCTGATGAATTGTTTTTAACTGTCTCACTGAAGTTCCTTCATTGATGTTATGAGAAAGGTGAAGATAGTAGTCTCAAATGACACAGTTTGATAAAAAATTGTTTAGGTAAAAACCATCATTAACGGTGGAGTGAGTTAATGTCAATATCGTCGTCCAACAAGTCAATGACCGACAAAAGGAGTTATGTTTGTTTGACACATACTCACTGAGTGCTGTGTCAATTTAAAAATGGTCCATTTTATCTCAAATGTATCCAAAATATTGATGTCTGGCAGCTTGTAGAGTGTTAACACGTGCCAACAGGAATATTTATTCATGCAACTTGTAATGTCACACCAAGAACTGTGAATGGCCATTTTTTCTTTAAAATCTACAAGATGTTTTAAGAAAAATTCAGGGAGAACAGGAATTTTAAGCTTTTGATGGGTATAATTGTTTTTCCAGCCCAAAACGGATTAAGTGTTGTTTTTGGAATACTCTTATTAGTTCCAAAAATACTTCTCAGTGAATTCTACTTCCACTTGTTTTGATCTCTCCTCCCAACTTCAGGTGCTGTGGGTATGCAAACACAGCCTATTTTATCAACATTTTGATGTTTGAGAACCTGCATAGGGTTAACAAATGTTTACAGGAATATTTTGTACATGCAACTTGTAATGTCACACTAAGATATGAGAATGGCCATTTTTTCCTGAAAATCTACGGGATGTTTTTAAAGAAATCCTCAGATAACATGAATTTTTAACCTTTTGAGGGGTATCTCTCTTTAACCAGCTCTAAAGGGTTAATGCTTGGTTTTGTGAATATTTTCATTACTTACAAAAATGATCGACGGTGAATTCCACTTCCAATGAAGGAGGTTATGTTTATCTCGTAGGTACACATTTGGTGTTATGGTTGCCCAAGAACAGCCCATTTTCTCCAAATGTCAATGCTTGGCAGCCTCTGGGGGGTTAACAAATGGTTACCGAAACATTTTGTTCATGCAACTTGTAATGCCACTCGAAGACCTGCGAATGGTTAATTGCTCTTGAATTTTTTTTTTGAGAAATCCACAGAAAACTGAAATTTTAAGCTTTTAAGGGGTATATCTCCTTAACCAGTTAAAAATGGGTTAAGACCTCGATTTTTGAATACATTTACTACTTACAAAAATGTTTCCCTGTCAGTTTTGCGCCCGGTAAAAGAGGTTACGTTTCCCTGTTGTATTCCCATTTGATGTTGTTGTTGTTCAAAAACAGACTATTTTTTAAAAATTTTGACATTTAGCAGCCCATGGAGGGTTAACAAATGCTTACCAGAATAATTTATCCAATCAACTGGTAATGTGACACCATGACCTATCAATGGCCATTTTCTCTTGAAAACCCTACCAGATGTTTGTAAAGAAATCCAGGGAAAACATAAATTTTTAAGCCTTTGATGGGTATCACTATTAACAACCACAAAATGGGTTAACGCTTGGTTTTTTGAATACCCTTATTACTTACAAAAATGGTCTTTGGTGAATTCCACTTCCAACAAAGGAGATTATGTTTATTTCTCAGGTACACGTTGGGTAATGTGCGTGCCTGAAAACAGCCCATTTCAACAAAATTACGATGCTTGGCAGCCTCTAGAGGGTTAATAAACGCTCACCGGAATATTTTGTCCATGCAACTTGTAATATCACACAAAGACCTGCGAGTAGTCAATTTTTCTTGAAAACCTACAGGATGTTTTTAGAGAAATATCCACAGAAAATGGGAATTTTAAGATTTTAAGGGGTCTCTCTCTTTAGCCTGTCCAAAATGGGTTAAGACTTCGACTTTTGAATACCCTTACTACTTACAAAAATGTTTGCGTATAGATTGTGAGCTCGATAAAAGAAGGCATGTTTCTTTGAGGCGTACCCATTGGGTGCTGTTGGCGTCCAAAAACAGGCCATTTTATCACAATTTTGACTTTTAGCAGCCCGTGGAGGGTTAACAAATGCTCACCGCAGTATTTTGTCCATGCAACTTCTATTGTCACACCAAGGCCTGGGAGTGACAAATTTTTCTTGAAAATCTACAAGACTCGTTTAGAGAAATCCACGGAAAATACAAATTTTTGAGCTTTATGGGGGTATTGCTGTTTAACCAGCCCAAAATGGGTTAACGCTTGGTTTTTTGAACACCCTTATTACTGACAAAAATGATCCTCGGTGAATTCCACTCCCAGTAAAGAAAGTTATATTTATCTCTCGTGTATTGTTTGGGTGCGGTGGGGGCCTGAAACCGGCCTATTTCATCAAAATTTCGATGTTTGGCAGTCTGTGGAGGGTTACCATATGCATCGCCTGATATGTCGTGTGTATCAAAGGGCGTGTCACAGACAGGTCTAGCAATGACGAATGTATAAAAAAAATCTACGTGTTTCGAGAAAGTGCCGATAAACCCTAATTTTGGCAGTTTTTTGCCAATTCTGAGGAAATAAGGGTTAAATCGAAAATTCCGCTTGGGTACATTTTTAGATTTTGTGCCCCTCTATGCGTGTGCAAAATTTCGTGAAAATCGGTTCGAAAATGGCTTCTGAATCGTACGGACAAAATGTGTGGAAAAAAAAAAAAAAAAAAAAAAAAAGCCCCCAAAAAATAATAACCCGTAGAAAAACAATAGTCTTTTCCAGAGGGAAAAGCCTAATTATTTGTTTGTTTTTTTCAAACTGAAAATTTGAGGTCTGGGTGGGACTTAGAAAATTTGGGATTAAAATCCCAAAATTAGTTTTTTGGTTTTTTATGCATTTTGGTCAATTTTAAGAAGAAGAAAAAAAAATTTTAGTCTGAAAATATTTTGTTTGGGACTTCGAAAATTTCCGAACAAAAATAAAAAAATCTTTTTATGCGTTTCTCTCAATTTTGGGACATAAAAGTGCAGGAACTGAAAATAGTAGGAAAATCTTGTGTATTGTGTGGGCACAATCGCTTCATCTAGTTGGTATATGCTTTTCTTAGGAGTGGCGTATGCAACTTATTCAAGTCAAGTCCCTGGTTTGATATTTAAACAACCATGTCAGGTGAGCTCCCTAGGGCCCCCTGGGGCCTCTTGTATTTCTTTCTCATCGATTACATTTAGTTTTATAATTAATTTAATAATTGTTTCAATTCACTGAACCATTATATATTTATGTGTTTCAGTTTTATCTGTCAATAAAACCATACTGAGTGGGTTCCAGGGAAACCCATATTAGCATGTTTTTACTGACAAAGTTCTAATTTATTCCAGTTTTATTTTATAAATTTAGTCATATTTCACTCTAGTTTTCTGTTGTTGACAGTTTCAAGTTTTTTCTTCAAAAATTGCATTATAAATACAGAATGGGCAGAAATATCTGTTTAATGATTAAATCAAAAACCTTGGTCCAAAATGTCCTGCACAAAAAAATCTATGAGTCAAAAAATCCTGTACTGGAAACCAAGTTCATTGTATTTGATTTGCTGAGAGAGAAAACTGTGTTCAGTGTTTTAGTTCATAAATATCCTAAATTATTGTATGCTCAGCTGTAAATTATCAAGAAAATGATGAAGTTGTACAGAGGGTAATCGATTGACTGCACTGGTTACATGAAATAATTCATGAGAGGTGAGGGACGTTGTACAAACACGAGTGCACGAATGCGCACAAGTGTTTTACAATATGATCCCTCGCCTCGAATGAATTATTTCACGTAACCAGTCCAGTTAAGCGATTACTCTGTTTATTACTTTTCATTATTAACAATAATTATCAGCTCACAGAAGGGAGCTTAACTTATCACTTGCCGTCCATCGTCGTCCGTCATGAACTTTACATTATCGACTACTCCTCACAAAGTACTGGATCAAATTGAACCAAATTTGGTGTGCATGTTCCCTATCATATGACAATTCAAACTTGTACAAATACACTTGCTGCACCCACAGGGGGCACCACAAGGGGCATAACTCTGATAGCACCCATGAATTTCTTTCCAAAATTCAAAAAAATCTTCTTCTTCAGATCCACCATGCAGAATTCTTTCCTATTTGGTATACATTATCTCTAGGGGGTCGGATTCAAGTTTGTTCAAATCAGCCTGGATTCATATTTGGGCTCACTATAGAAGCCCGAATTTGAACTTAGTGCATTTCAGGCAAATTTCTTTAAAAATCTTCTTCTCCAGATCCAGCAAGCAGAATCTTTTGATATTTGGTATGCAACATTGTGGGGTGGATTGGATTCAGGTTTGTACAAATCGGCCCCCTGGGTTCATTTTTGGGCTCAATATAGGAGCCGAATTTGAACTTAGTGCATTTCAGGCAAATTTCTTTAAAAATCTGCTTCTCAAGATCCAGCAGGCAGAATCTTTTGATATTTGGTATGCAACATTGTGAAGTGGATCTGATTCAAGTTGTTCAAATCGGCCCCCTGGATTCACATTTGGGCTCACTATAGAAGCCTGAATTCGAACTTAGTGCATTTCAGGCAAATTTCTTTAAAAATCTTCTTTTCCAGATCCAGCAGGCAGAATCTTTTGATATTTGGTATGCAACATTGTGTGGTGGATCTGATTCAAGTTTGTTCAGATCTGCCCCCTGGATTCACATTTGGGCTCACTATAGAAGCTCGAATTCGAACTTAGTGAATTTCAGGCAAATTTCTTTAAAAATCTTCTTCTCCAGATCCAGCAAGCAGAATCTTTTGATATTTGGTATGCAGCATTGTGGGGTGGATTGGATTCAGGTTTGTACAAATCGGCCCCCTGGGTTCATTTTTGGGCTCAATATAGGAGCCGAATGTGAACTTAGTGCATTTCAGGCAAATTTCTTTAAAAATCTGCTTCTCAAGATCCAGCAGGCAGAATCTTTTGATATTTGGTATGCAACATTGTGGAGTGGATCTGATTCAAGTTGTTCAAATCGGCCCCCTGGATTCACATTTGGGCTCAGTATAGAAGCCTGAATTCGAACTTAGTGCATTTCAGGCAAATTTCTTTAAAAATCTTCTTTTCCAGATCCAGCAGGCAGAATCTTTTGATATTTGGTATGCAACATTGTGGGGTGGATCTGATTCAAGTTTGTTCAGATCTGCCCCCTGGATTCACATTTGGGCTCACTACAGAAGCTCGAATTCGAACTTAGTGAATTTCAGGCAAATTTCTTTAAAAATCTTCTTCTCCAGATCCAGCAAGCAGAATCTTTTGATATTTGGTATGCAGCATTGTGGGGTGGATTGGATTCAGGTTTGTACAAATCGGCCCCCTGGGTTCATTTTTGGGCTCAATATAGGAGCCGAATTTGAACTTAGTGCATTTCAGGCAAATTTCTTTAAAAATCTTCTTCTCAAGATCCAGCAGGCAGAATCTTTTGATATTTGGTATGCTACATTGTGGAGTGGATCTGATTCAAGTTTGTTCAAATCGGCCCCCTGGATTCACATTTGGGCTCAGTATAGAAGCCTGAATTCGAACTTAGTGCATTTCAGGCAAATTTCTTTAAAAATCTTCTTTTCCAGATCCAGCAGGCAGAATCTTTTGATATTTGGTATGCAACATTGTGGGGTGGATCTGATTCAAGTTTGTTCAAATCGGCCCCCTGGATTCATATTTGGGCTCACTATAGAAGCTCGAAATCGAACTTAGTGCATTTCAGGCAAATTTCTTAAAAAATCTTCTTCTCCAGATCCAGCAGGCAGAATCTTTTGATATTTGGTATGCAACATTGTGGGGTAGATCTGATTCAAGTTTGTTCAAATCAGCCCCTGGGTTCATATTTGGGCTCAGTATAGGAACCCATATTTGAACTTAGTGCATTTCAGGTAAATTTCTTTAAAAATCTTCTTCTCAAGATCCAGCAGGCAGAATCTTCAGCATGCTTAGGGGGCTGAGATTCAAGTTTGTTCAAGCCAAGTCCCTGGGTTCATATTTGTGCTTACTATGGTAGCACGAATTATAACTTAGTTCAAAATGAGGACTTTTCTTTAAAAATCTTCTTCTTCAGATCCAGCAGTCGGTATGTTTTGATATTTGATATGCAACATCCTTAGTGGGGGTGAGATTCAAGTTTGTTCAAGCCTTGTCCCGAGGTCCATATTTGGGCTCACTGTGGGAGCCCGAATGATAACTTAGTTCAAAATGAGGAATTTTCTTTAAAAATCTTGTTCTTCAGATCCAGCAGTCAGAATGTTTTGATATTTGGTATGCAGCATGCTTTGGGGGGTGAGATTCAAGTTTGTTCAAGCCAAGTCCCTGGATTCATATTTGTGCTCACTGTGGTAGCCCGAATTGTAACTTAGTTCAAAATGAGGAATTTTCTTCAAAAATCTTCTTCTTCAGATCTAGCAGTCAGAATGTTTTGATATTTGGTATGCAGCATTCTTGGGGGGGGTGGGAGGATGGGGGAGATTCAAGTTTCTTGAAGCCATGTCCCTAGGTCCATATTTGGGCTCACTGTGGGAGCTTGAATTGTAACTTAGTTCGAAATTAGGAATTTTCTTAGAAAATGTTCTTCTTCAGATCCAGCAGTCGGAAGGTTTTGATATGTGGTGTGTAGCATCCTTATGGGGTGAGATACAAGTTTGTTAAAGCCAAGATCCTGGGTTCATATTTGGGCTCACTGTGGGAGCCCGAATGATATCTTAGTTCAAAATGAGGAATTTTCTTTAAAAATCTTTTTCTTCAGATCCAGCAGATAAATGCTTTTGATATTTGGTATGCAGCATCCTTAGGGGAGTAAGATTCAAGTTTGTTCAAGCCATGTCCCTAGTTCCATAAAATTTGTCTCTCATGACTTCATTCCTTTGTATTGTTGATGAACCATGTCTAACTGAATGTGACCCCAAATACTTCCTTGAACCACTTTTGCCGGTGAGCGATTAAGGCTCCTTGCAGCCTCTTGTATTATTTAACCCTTTACCTAACATAATGGCCAGCACTATTCTCAAAACTCACCAATTAATTTTCATTATTTTTTAATTTTTTGTCTTTAAAACAAAGGTTATGACCCCTAATTGGAACGTGCATGTCGAGTGCATTCCAATGAGGGGTCATAGTCTATGTTTTTGAAACAAAAAATGAAAATAATAGTTATTCAATAATTTTTTTTGCAAGTGTCATATGCTTTTCATGTTAGGTAAAGGGTAAAAAAAAAGCACAAAAAACCCAATGAAGTCCACATTACACCCACAGCAAAGCATCTTTATTTGTGTGCATGGATACATGACACAATTGTTGTTTGCATAATTCACTTGTGAAGTTATCATTTATCATCAAACCCAGAAATCCCAGTAAATCACACTTAGGAAAGTAATAAAAAACCTTATATATCATATAAGACCTAAAAAAGTTGAAAATCTCTTTCTCAGTCCCTTCTGCATAGTCATTTTGGCTGCCACATGTTCTCTTTTTATAACCTATGCAAACTTAAATAAATAAATAAAACATTAAATGTTTCATGTCTGATATTTCCAAGTTAATAAAATTGATACATTTGTCCTTTGGTTGCAACAAGGCTTTGCAGTGCTTTTTCATTGCAAATACTTCTTACACTCAAGGAAAGAAGTACACCACCACCCATGCTATTCTGCAGATTATGAAGCCTAAAACATAAAACAAACAAAGAATATGAACTTTTGGTGGCATAGAAATAATTACAAAAATAAAAAATAAAATCAAAAATCGCCTGCCCACATGCAGTTTTATACAAAAATGGCCTAAGAAACAGAAGATCTAGTTTGTGGTGGCTAATCATCTTCAAATAGCTCATTACAGAAATATCATTCATAACACATCTAATGTGGTCATTATGTCCGATTTTAACCCTTTACCCAACGCAGACGATTTCGAAATTTATTATTTTAAATATCATTTTTAAAATTTAAAAAAAAAATTTCACCAAAACCATTTCATCTCACCCCTCTTTGGAACGAGCTTGACGAGCTCGTTCCAAAGAGGGGTCACATGTTATGGTTTTGTTGAAATTTTTGGAAAAATAATATTTTTTCAGCTGCTGAATTTGCATATTACGCAGGTGGATGCGGGCGATTCATTGGGTAAAGGGTTAATTTCAGTGTTGAGTGGTAACATTTTGATTATGAAAGTAGAATTGAATGAAATTTCTCTTATATTTCATTAACTGTTTGACTTATACAAATTGCAGCTGACATTTAAAGAAAACAATTGCTCAAAAACTAAATATTTGGATTTTTTTCTCAATAAAATAGCTTATGACCCCTCATTAGAATGAGCTACATGAAACTGTTCCAGTGATGGTCCATAAGATATGTTATTAAGACAAACATGGAAAAAATAAGTAATAAAGTTTGGCTGTCCATCTTTAGCTCAACTTGACAACATCAACTATAAGCTATTGGGATGGATTGTGATCTCTTATCCTTCCAACCCTCTGTCTATATGTATGGCTACACCATCCACACGTCCATCTATACATCATTCCATACAGCTATCCACAATGCCTTTAGCACACCCTATAGTCAGCAGCTCTCAGCTGATCAGTTCCAACTTTATACATGGTTTTGCGGCAGTGTCTGGATGGGAGCTACAGTTAAAACTAGAAGTCCTGTCATGAAATGCGCACAAATAGCATGTTGATATGCGCGTCAATGTGCGCGTTATGACCCAATTAAAGCTATCATATTCTGTACATATGGCCTGTGCACAGGCAATGTTTCAGCCAATGGACCTCCGGGCAACCCGGAGGTCCATTGGCAGAAACATTGCATGCGTTTGCTATGAGTAACCAGGAGAACCTGCCGTGCTTTGGATGCCATTCGATATGGCAATTGCGCGCAATTCCAACACGCAATTAAGCCTAGATAAGCGCACTATTCATGACAGGACTTCTAGTTTTAACTGTATCAAACATTTCTGAATTTTGTCAAACAATATGGCTGCCAGTAATCATCTTAAATTTGGCATATAAATCGTCAATAATTCCATTAGCGCACACAACTTGCCGCATCTCTCACTCAATCTTTTTTCAAATTCTATATGTAGCTTTGGTGTGATGTCTAGATGGGAGCTATCAAATTTTTCTGAATTTTGTTGAAAATCATGGCCACCAGAAGCCATCTTGGATTTGCAGAAAAATTGTCAACAATTCCATAAGCACACCTTACAGGCCACATCTCTCTCCCAATGTTTTCCAAATTTCATATATAGCTTTGGTGTGATGCCCAGATAGGCTATTGAATATTTTTAACCTGTACCAATGACCCAGACTTAGCTGGTGCTAACTCTAAAATATTAAGGGCCAAATGCAAATTTTACCACCCAATGCCCCAAATTTGCATCTAAAACCGAAAATTACATGTCCTATGTGGTCCTCCATACTTTTACCCCACTGCACATGTGCAGTGTCAGGGAGGTCTCAAAATTGCCGCCAAAAGTTATTCTTTGTTTGGCCCTCAATTCAGTTACAACTGACTGATATTTGTGCTTGTAAATCTCAGTTTAAATGATGCCAGACGCATAATTATGAGAGAAATGGTGGATACATGGTGGAAATAGAAGGTGGAGAGGAAAAAACAGTGGAAACAAATGTTCAGGGCTGTAACTTATAATTATTTTACGAAATTATTCATGTTACCTATTTTCGAGGCATGACCTTGTTGTGGTCAATTTTGCTATGAATGTTCCATTGTTTAATCAGTGTTTCCTCTCTCCCTTTCCTTTATTCCCCCCTAGCTATTCTCCCATGCTTTTGGCTTATTTTTTGTAATGTTTATTACTAAAATTTCTTGGGAGTTTTGGCTTGGTAACAGAATTATTTTCTGTTTTTTCCCCATGTTTACGTCCTCACCCCAGGGGTGTTTAGGCATTTTGGTCTGCATCTACCATCTGATGTTCTACAGTTTCTTCTCTGGAAGCCTCTGTTTTGCATCAGATAGTGTTTAAATTGGTAACTGATTTCGGGCTATGTTTGTTTCAGTGCCTGGAGTCATGTTTCCATTTTGTTGACACTTTTGCTTATGTTAACAACTGTTACTTCTGACGGTGATTACTTGTCTTCTGCTTAATTTAGTTCATAGCAAGATACATTAATATTGTCCGTAAGTGTTACATTAATTTTTCAAAATCATTAAAAAATTTTGTCCACACTTAGGCTTTTTTGGGATCCTTTGGGCTCAAGGTTCCCATTGGGAACTTGGGCTCTTTTGAAAATTTGTTCAAAAATTTTTTCTTTTAAAATTATTTTCTTTTGAAATGTTATAATGAATTATAATATACATGTATATTTATTTCAAGGGTAAGTGTGAGAAATATGACGTATATTTTTTCTGGTTGGAAAAAATATTCTTCATTCGTAATGTGAGGATATCTTCCTCTAATTCACAAGTTCATTGTGTTTCTTATAGTCAGTGTAGTCACATTAATTCTTGCTCTGTGTGTGTTGATTGATATGACATCGTTGGAGACGGGTGTCACAGTATTTTATTAGTGGTGAGGGGTCCATTATGGTCCTCTCTCCGTAGGGTCACTATATACTATCAGTTTCTTTTTCAGAATTCAGAATGATGTTTCCGTGATGTCTTCAATAAGTGTGTCTCTGCCATTGCAATAGTAGGGCTAGCGGGAAGTGCTCAAGGTATTATGACAATTGCTGGGAGTAAGCTAGTTCTATCGAAGGCATTGTCACCCGCTAGTCCACCCAGTGTTGCGTCCATTCAACAGGAAAGAATGGTACAGCACCCGGATTAGTCTGTTGCGGTCCAGGGAAGCAGATTGGTTGATGCAAGCACTATAAAACTTCAGATGTGCACACCCAGCAACGACGGATCCGAGGATAGTACGGAGGAAGCCCGTCCGTCCGGTAGCTATCTCTTCCAGGTCCCCCAGACCGCAAGTGAGAGAGGCCCCCTCTCTCTTGCATCAACATCTGCACCGCGATGTTGTTGTATATATATGTTGTTCGCTTAGTCGGAGCTTACGTCCACTCCTCCTGCTCGGGACGCTCCGTCGCATGACAGTCCGACGCGGCTGCTATATTGGCTTTCTCATCCTCGTCAACACACACGACCGCACATTGGGTATGTGACCACAGATTTCCAGGGGACATTCGCATATTATATAAATGCAGGACTGAACGTCCCTGGTGCTCCTGCTTCGCCGACCAAGGAATACATGTCTGCTAGCCAAGGATACGAGACTTTTCCAGTCGGGACATTCGCATATTATATAAATGCAGGAATGAACGAACAGGAGCTTCCAGTGGATATTTCACGTAGGACCGTGGCTCCACAGGTCTCAGGGTAACATGAACTAGGTATTGTTACCATGAAATCTTTGTAAGTGTGCCTCCGTTGTCACAGTCAAATGAAGAGTTAGCGGTAAAGTGCTCACACAAATACGTCAATTGCCTAAGAGGTCCCAAGTAGGATCGATGGCGTTGGCGTCCGCTAGTTCGCCCGGTGTCGCGACCATTCACCGAATGGCTCAGCACCCGGGTTCGTCCGTTGCGGTCCAGGAAGGAGATTTGGATGATGCGAGCACTATAAAATACAATGTGCACACCCAGTGACGACGGATACGAGGATGGTACGGAGGAAGCCTGTTAGTCCGGTTCTTAGCTCGTCCAGGTCCATCGGGCTGCGAGCAAGAGAGGTTCTCTCTCGTATTACAACATCTGGGCCCAGATGTTGTGGAACAAAACGTTGCCCAGTCAGAGCATACGTCCACTGTTATATAGACAGTCCTGAGAGACTGCTCTTTCAGCTTCCTCATCCTCACGGCAACACTCACGATTGCACCTTGGCTACGTGACCTGTGATATTCAACCAACATCGCCGACCAGGGATTCTACAGTGACCAGGTCACGCCATCAAGGATACGAGGCCTTCATACTTTGGACGTTCACATATTAGATGTATGCAAGAGTGAACGTCCAAGGAGCTTCCAGCGGCAAAGTCCTATAAGACTGCAGCTCCACAGGCCTCTGTTACGGACATGCTATCACAGATAGCACAATTATCGCAGCATCCCAGCAACCAACAGTAACTCTGTCTGATCAGGAATTATCCGAGGAAGCTGGGTTGGTACGTTCTGCTGCAGGTTCAGACACGAATGACTAAGAATTACAAGTGGACCGACAGGATGGCGAAAGGGATACGGATGAGTTGTATTTTCCCTTTTCAGAGCAACATAATTGCCGTAGAGTGCATCCAGAGAGACTGATAGCGCCACTGGACACAGAATTCCTTATCGGTTTAGGGTCATCATCCCTCAGTTTCCGGCATAGTCCAGATATGTCTCACGGACATTTGATTTGTTGAATGCCGCTATATTATTTAACTTGCTACCTAAATGGGCAGGTCAGGTTTCTTATCGGCAGTATGTTCTACATCTGCCTTTCATCAATTCAACGAAAATTTTGAAACGGCAGGACAGAGCATTCTGAGAGTTCTCTGCGTCTAGACAACCAGGTAAGGACATAGTATTGTTTTTTACTGTCGTCTATGTCAATTCCAACCACGATGTTGGAAATAACAATATCATCTAGCAGGGTCAGCCTAGACGCATCATCGTACGCAGATCACCTCACCAGAACGTTATCATTACGTCGCAAGGAAAAAGAATTCTAGGATGCACAATCTCCTTAAGAGTTCTTTCAAGGGCCTCACATAAAACTCCGTCCTTTAGTGGCAATATGGAGTTAGTTAGATGTGACGCGGTCCTGGCTACATCCACGCATATAGATAGTAAGGTGAAAAACTCTCTCAGAGTCGCTCTGGTCTCCGGAGAGTTTTCTTCAACGGCAAGCTTTCCGCAGTCTATGAACAGTTAACTAAGAAAGCTTTAGACTCTCTGCTATTAAAATTCGCTTCTATATAGTCGGATTCAGCAGAGAAGAGTAGAAGAGGCACTTCTGGGATGAATACGTCCAAGGGAAGTTCCTATAAGATTCCTATGCGTCCTCTAGGTCTTATTCTAGAGACTGTCAGGGTAGCGACTCATATAGGGGCCGTAATTACGATCAGACATCTCTAGGTTGACGGGGCGAGGTGCGGACCGTGGAGGACATGGCTTCTCCTTCCGCAAGCCTCGCAGGATCAGGAGGTAATGGTTTTAACCTCTATCGTGTACTAGTGAGTGGAAGACGGTCGAGTTTCTCATTTATTTGGGAATAGATTACGGACATCCCTTGGATTCAGGGGGTGATATCGAAAGTACTAAATTGTTCCTCAAATGAAATCTTCTGTCAACTCGGAGTCCAAGATGGACTCAGCTTCCGCCAAGTCAGTAGGATAGAGGCTCGCTTCCATCAGAAGTCTTGTCTCTTCTGGAATGATCGCGATGGAGATCGTAGAAATCCAGGAATTTCCAGGTTTCTACAACCATCCTTTTCTGGTTCCAAAAACCAGACGGCTCGTTCTGTTCACTCATTATTCGGAACTGGATAAACGAGCTGATCGTGGCTCCAAGTTTATATATGAAGTCCACCCGATCGGTCAGAGCGAGTATTCGGGTCTACGATTATGCTACATGCATAGATCTCAAGATGCGTACTTTCACGCCATGGTACATCAGGCATCAGAAAGTATCTTCCCTTCTTTATCATAGGAGTCGTATATCAGTTCCGAGCAATATCCTTCGGTCTGAATCTAGCCCCCTGGGCCTTCACTCGAATAACGGACTCGGTAATGACTCATTTCCAAACTTATTCGTCTGTGATAACGTCGGCCTACCTGGACAATATTCATACAGGTACGGCAATGAGTTAAAGCTTCAGAACTATGTGCAGAATCTGCTTTTCTATTGCTCCGACATCTCAGGTTTCTTAAGTAAACGAGGAGAAGTCGGATCTGGTATCATCCAAGTCATTCACCCACCAGGGGATGAGCTTCGTAACGCACAACTTTTCCGTTCATCTGCCGTTTCCCAGAACGAAATTATTCAGTTGTTGTGCTCACTATTGTCTTCGCTCAGACAAGTCTCAGCGAGAGATCTTATGAGACTGATACGTTTAGGCGGTACTGCCACAATTTTATTCCGATGGGGCGGTTACGCATTGGTCCTCTCCAAATTTCTTTAATTCAGTATTGGAGGGTGAAGATTCTTCGCTCGATACGGACATCGTCTTGTCTAACCAAGTGAATAAGAGATTCAGACTTGGGCAGGTTTTCTGAGTTTAACTCAGGTAGTTCCACTGCAACTGCCGGATCCGAGTTTTACAGTCTTGACGGATGCCAGTAAACAGGTTGGGTCGTTTTCATTGAGCCCAACGGATTGAAGTGCCAGGGTCTTTTGATTCCGTAGTTCCTTATCAAGCACTCAAACATCAAGTATGATGTCGTTTTGGCTTGCGCTACGTTATTGGATAACGTAATTCAGAATCTTCATATGCTAATTCTGTCCGACAATTCGACGGTATTAGCGTATATTTTTATACTGTACCTATGACCCAGACATAGCTGGTGCTAACTCTTAAAATATAGGGCCAAACACAAATTTTGCCCCCCAATCCCCAAAATTTGCATCTAAAACCAAAGAAAACATGTCCTGAATGGCCCTCCACACTTCACCTCTACTGCGCATGCGCAGTGTCAAGGACGTTCCGAAATTGGCGCCATTAATCATTCTAAGTTTGGCCCTTCATCAGTTAACATCTGACTGATCTTTGTGCTTGTAAATCTCAGTTTAAATGATGCCAGACACATAAATATTAGTGAAATGGTGATTCTAAGGAGGATAGAGAAGGAGGAGAGGAAAAATGTGTGACAGAATATTATCAGGGCTGTAACTTAAAATTTTTTAATGAAATTATGTTAAGTTACCTATTTTCAAGGCAGCAGCCATTTTGTTGTCATTCTGATTATTTAGTTACACTGATTTTTCAGTGTTTTCCTCTCTCCCTGTCCTTTAAGTCCCCCCTTGCTATTCTCCCATGCTTTTGGCATAGTTTTTGTAATTATTATTACTAAATTTTCTTGGGAGTTTTAGCTGAATAACAGAATGAATTCTGTTCTTTTCCCCATGTTTACGTCTTCACCTACGGGTGGTTAGGCGTTGTGTTCTGCATCTACCATCTGATGTTCTGCAGTTTCTTCCCTGGAAGTCTCTGTTTTGCATCAGATGGTGTATTTTTGGTAACTGATTCCGGGCCTGGGTGCCTGGAGTCTTATTTTAGTGTTTTTACATTCATTGTTTACATTTACAACAGCCCTCTGTGTGAGGGGGGATTTCTGGAAAATAATATCTTGATGTTATTTTAATCATAACTAGATACATTATTATTGTTCGTAAGTGTTGAATAAATTGTTTAAAATATTTTTATAATTTTTGTCCACACTTAGGCTTGGGATCCATTGGGGCTCAACGTTACTTTTCAGAAACTTGGGCTGTTCTGAAAAAATATTTTTTCAAAATATTTTGATTTCAATTATTTTTTCTATATTAATGGATCATATTATTATTATGTATTTTGATTACCAGGGGTTAGTGCGAGTACCAGGACTTGTTTTCTTTTCACATTGAAAGGATATTGATCAATTGTAATAAGAGGAAGTCTTCCTCTGACTTTTATAATCATTCTGTATGTGGTCAGTGTACTCGCATTAACTCCTGTTCTGTATCGTATGATTTCAATGACAATATGGGAAGCGTATGTCACGGTATGTTAGTGGGGAATTGGACACTCCGGTCCTTTCCCCGCAGGGTCACTCTACTTTATCAATTTCTATTTCAGACGATCAAGATTAGGGTGATGTATCTGTGATGTCTTCCAACAGTGTGCCTCCGTCGTCACAATTAATGAAGGGCTAGCGGAAAAGTGCTCATGTAAATACGCCAATTGCCTAAGAGGACTCTAGTAGGTTCGACGGCCTTTGACGTCCGCTAGCTCGCCCGGTGTAGCATCCATTCACCGAATGGTTCGGCAGCCGGGTTCGTCCGTTGCGGTCTAGAAGGAATTTTGGGGTGATGCGAGCACTATAAATTAACCAAATGCACACCCAGTGACGGCGGATCAGAGGGAGAACGGAGGAAGCCTTTTAGTCTTGTTCATAGCTCGTTCTGGTCCATCCGGACAGCGAGCGAGAGAGGCCCCTCTCTCGTACAACAACATCTGGCCCCATATGTTGTGGTACAAAATGTTTCGCATTCGGAGCATACGTCCGTCGCTCGGGACGCTCCGACATATAGTCAGTCCGGAGTAGACTGTCAATAAGGCTTCCTCATTCTCATGGTAGCGCACACGACCGCTCTTGGCTACGTGACCTCGGATATCCAGTCAGCTTCGCCAGTCAGAGAATCATCGGCGACCAGGTCACACCATCCGGTAGCCAGGGACACGAGGCCTGCAGACTCTGGACGTTCGCATAGGAAGTGTGCGGGAGTCAACGTGCACGGAGCTTCCGGCGGCAATGCATCGTAAGACCGCTACTGCACAGGCCTCGGGAACGGACGTGCTTTCCTAAATAGCACAGTTTATCGCAGCATGCCAGCATCAACTGAATCTGTCGCATATTTTTTATCCGACGATGCTGGGTCGGGACGCTCCGCGGAAGCGGGTACGGACGTCCGAAAATTTCATCCGGTCCGACGGGATACCGAAAGGGATTTGGAGGATTTCGAGCTTTCCCTTTCGGAACAACATATGCTGTTGTGTATGTCATCTGACTTGGTCTTCTACAGCTTCTTTCGTCGGACCAGAATGCTGCGATGCCGGATAAGAAACTGATAGCGTCGGTGGACTTAGAAATTTTTGGTTCGGTTCAGGGACATCGTCCCTCAGTTCCGACATAGTCCAATAATGTCACTCAAACTTTCGAATTATTGAACGATGCTATATATATTATTATTATATGCTTGCTATAACCAAGCATTTCTGGTTTCTTGTTCGCAAAGTTACGGAGATGTCTTTCAAAGTGTGCCTCTGTCGTCATAGTTAATGAAGAGCTAGCGGCAATAAGTGCTCATGGAATATATCTATCGCCTAAGAGATCCCTTGTAGGATCGACGGAGTGACATTCGCTAGCTCACCCAGTGTAGCGTGCATTCATCGAATGGTTCGGCTGCCGGGTTCGTCCGTTGCGGTCTAGGAAGGAGATTTGGGTGATGCGAGCACTTTAATTACTTTAGTACTCACCCAGCGACGGCAGATTGAGGACAGATCGGAGGAAGCCTGTTAGTCCGGGTCCTGGCTTGTCCAGGTCCGTCCGGGCTGTGAGCGAGAGAGGTCCCTCTCTCGTCCAACAACATAGGGGACCGCATGTTGTGGTTCAGATATTTTACATTCGGAGCATATTTCTGTCGGTCGGGACGCTCCGTTATATTGACAGTCCGAGAGACTGTCCATAATGCTTCCTCATCCTCACAGCAGGGCACACGACCGCACATTGGCTACGTGACCTAGAGTATCCGATCAGTTTCGTCATTCATTGATTCCACGGCAAATAGGTCACGCCATCCGGTAGCCAAGGGACACGAGGCCTATACACTCCGTTCGCTCGCATATTGGTAGTATGCACGGGGTAACGATCACGGAGCTTCCAGCGGCAATGCATTATAGGACCGCTTCTCCTCAGGCCTCAGTGACGGACGTGCTATCCGAGTTAGCACAGTTGTTTCGCAGCATCCCAGCAATCGACAGTTTCTTGGTCGAATCAGGAATTATCCGACGGCGCTGGGTTGGTGCGGTCCGCGGTTGCATCAGGTACGGACGACCGAACGCTTTATAGGGTCCGACAGGATGGCGAAAGGGATTCGAAAGATTTCGAGTTTTCCCTTTCGTAGTATCGGAAGCTGCCATTCATATCTTCTGGCATTATCTTCCAGTGATTGTTATTTCGGACTACATTGCTGCGATGTTGGATAAGAGACTTATAGCGTCATTGGACTCGGAATTTTGGATCGGTTCAGGGACATTGTCCCTGACTTACCGACGCAGTCCAATAATTTCATTACAACATGTGTTTTATTTTTCGACGCTATATATGCATACAAGCCTGCTACCAAGCATGATAGTTTAGTTTCTTGTCCGCGTTGCTCATTTCTGCCGTTTTATCATTTATACGAATAATTTATTTTGGCAGAGCAGGGCATACCGAGAGTTCATATGCGTCTAGACGGTGTGGTTAAGGACTGGAAATATTCTTTTTCGCCGTCTATGTCTTTTCCAACCTCAATGTTGGAAACGGCAATGATGTCTAGTAGACTTAACTTAGACGCTTTATCATACGTAATCCACCTTACTGAGGCGTTATCATTACGTCTTCAAGAAAAGATTTACGGGATATTATTCTCAATGTGATTTCTTTTGAGGGCAGTAGTTTGTTCACGTATAACTCCACCCTTCAGTGGCTGATTGGAGTTGGTTAGACGTGACGCAGCCCTAGCTACATCCACGCGCGTGGATAGTAAGGTTAAGAACTCTCTCAGAGTCGCTTCGTTCTCGGAGAAGCTTCTCTTCAACGGCAACTTTTCAGCAATCCATGAATTGCTTGATTTACACGTTCTCTTGTCTATCTAGTGTTACAAGAGATTCAGACTGGGGCAAACATTCGGTGGTTGACTCAGAGAGTGCCACTGCAGTTGCCGGACCCGAGTGTTGCAGTTATGACGGTTGCCAGTCAAACAAATTGGGATATAATATTGATCCCAACGGATTCGAAGTGCCAGGGTCTTTGGGTTCCGCAGTCTCTTAGCAACCAATTATCTTCCGCGGAATAATGTTTTTTAGGCTTGCTTTATGTCATTGCATGAACATATTCAGAAACGCATGCCCAAATCCTGTCCGTTAATTCGACAGTAGTGGTGTATCTCCGGAACCAGGGAGGCACTCATTCGTTTCCGTTATTCAATTTAATGGAAAGAATCCATCTGTTGGTTATAGTACACCAAGTTCTGCTTCGGTCCGTCATATTCCGGGTCGTCTGATTGTTTTACCTCCCGTTCACTTAGGGGTCGCTTGTTGCTGTCAGAATGGACTCTCAACAAACAAGTATTCAATCAGATTTGCTATCTATGGGAGCGCCCAATGATAATTTATTTACGACACAGCTTGCTAATCAATTGCAGACGTATGTGTTGGCTTGTCCGGATCTCTGAGCTAATGTTGTTAACGCTCTATTGATCTATAGGACGGAATGATAGGATACGCGTATCCTCCGGCGCTGTTGTTTCAGCAGGTATTGCTAAGATAAACAACCACAATACATTTCTGTTGATAGCATCTCTATCTTCACAGAGACCATGGGTAATTTACTCTGTTGTCTACTGTGGGACTTAACGTGAAATCTTCCTCAATGAGAGGATCTTTTTTTCGCTGGGTAAATCGTGTCATCTTTATCACAACCCGCAAGGTCGCAACCTTCACGTATTCCGTTGTGTGGTCCATATTGCATTGTAAGCAATGTACTGGACGAGCTTTGGACGCGATTTCTTACTATAGGAGATCCTCTTCTTCGCTATTCTATGCGGCTAAAGTGGAGGCTCTTCCATCGTTGGTGTAGGGATCATTATGTTCATATTGTTGATCCCTCCATACTACTCATTGCAACTTTTTAGTATACTTGTTTGACAAGATCTACTGCAGCCTGTTATTATTAAGGTTATAGGTTTATGTTACCTCATACCTATGCACTCTAGGATAGTTTACAATTGAGTCTTATGTCTCTTTATCTAAGTCAGTTAGTAACTTTTTGATAAATAGACTTAGAATCTTTAGATTAAATTCCTATATGGAATTTAACTTCGGTTCTTATTTAGCTAAGTAATCATTTGAGCCTCTGGAAACAGTAGTTTTCAAATTCTGACCTTTTAGACAGTAATTCTGTTGGTTTCTCTTTTACTGAAGAGTCAGTGAGTTTCATGCACTATCGATGGATGATTTTCACTTTCGTAGTTTCGGAATAACTACTTCCTTTACTATTTAGGTTGGATTTTTGCATAAGAGTTAGGCTCCTAATATCCGGAACCTATTGTTATTAAGGTCCTTCCGTCTTTGTACGGGCATAGGCCTTTACTCTCTCCGGTTAGAGTTTATGTATTTATAAACAGATATCTGTTTATTACTACGGGCGTAAGCTTCTTCTGTCTTTGATGCCTAATAGAAGGATGCTACGCTCCATTCTATTGCTAATGGATTCTATTAACTATCGGTACTGCTTATGGTATATCATTGACTCAGCAGTTGTGCTTAAGATTTCGGCTCATGAAGTAAGAGTTCTTCTACATCTTGGGCTTACATTAATAGTGTCGTTATTATAGATTTTTGAAGGCTGCTCATTGCGCTCAGCCATCCACATTCATGAATTTTTATCTCAGAAATATCGAGTCCATTTCTGGAGGCCTCTATTGTTAGGTCTATTATCTACTGCTCAGAATATCATTCACTTACAGTTGCTACTATAGCTAGGTAGGCTGTCTGTTTCGGCAGTGACTCCGTTCTGCTGCCCTCTTCGCTCTGGGCTATTTGACCCAGGGCAAGAAAAAGGGGGGGGGGGGGGAGGGTGTTCCCTTGGGTCACCTGTTTTACTATGAAAACAAGGGGATACCTCCTCCGGAGTTAGTAATTCTGAGCTGTTATTGGGATGGTTGTTTAGTGAGAAGTTTATGTTTTAAAAATTCATTCAAGTCTTAGTTTTTAAATTATAGCTTTTGAATATTGCATGTGTCAACGGACATGATTATGCAATCCTCAGACACTTTTAAGGAGTATAAGAGTCTCTATTCTCTAGACTTACTTTATTTATTGGCTTACTTTAAAAATTATTAGTATAAGGATTATATTGGATATTAATAGAGTACATGGATGTATGATGCTCAATTTTGGAAGGTGTTGTATCTTTCTAATTTATCATAAATAAGAAAGATACATGTAAGGCCTATTACTTCTTTTTCCCTAGAGGGGATTACTCTATTTTATATTATTGAGCGTTTTCCATCTTGCTCTATGTCCTTGGCCCTCCAGCCTTTTTACTATTCAGCTATGTCTGGGTCATTGGTACAGTATAAAAATGTTAAAAAATTTATAGTAATTTCTATATTTTTTATTCTTACCAATGACCCAGACGGGGATGGCCCTCCCAGGAGTTGGGAACTCTTGCCTCCCCGCTGAGTACATAGCGCTTACCAGGCACTGGTTATTAGGATGATTAATGGCGCCAATTTCGGAACGTCCTTGACACTGCGCATGCGCAGTAGAGGTGAAGTGTGGAGGGCCATTCAGGACATGTTTTCTTTGGTTTTAGATGCAAATTTTGGGGATTGGGGGGCAAAATTTGTGTTTGGCCCTATTTTTTAAGAGTTAGCACCAGCTATGTCTGGGTCATTGGTAAGTATAAAAAATATAGAAATTACTATAAATTTTTTAACTTTCGGAATTATAGAGGCACTCATTCCATCCTGTTATTCATGTTAACGGAATGAATCTTTCGGTTGCTACTAGAACATCAAGTTCTCCTATCAGTCCGCCATTTTCCGGGTCGTCCGAACATATTAGCAGACTCCCTTCACGGAGGGGCCGTTTGTTGCCGCCAGAATCGGCTTTCAACAAACGAGTTTTCAATCAGATTGCTACCATGATGAGCAGCCAATGATCGACTTATTCGCGATGCATCTCAACATTTAGTTGCAGAAGTATGTGTCATTATGTTTGGATCTTCGAGCGTTTGCAATAAACACTCTATTGATCTTGTTAGACGGAATAATAAGATATGCGTATCTTACTGCGTTGTTGATTCAACAGATTTTGCTCTAGTGTAATTATTTCAATGCAAATTCTGTTGGTAGCTTCTCTAGCTCCACAAGACTGTGGACTATTTACTCAGGCGTCTGTTGTGGGACATGCCGTGGAAGCTTCCTCCACATTTTGGTCCATTCTATGGTCAGATGGATTCAATCTACAGTCAGTTCTGCTTATGATTATTTCTTTATTCAGCAGTCTGTGTTTTAGTTTAAGCTCATGAAGTAAGAGTTCCTCTACTTCATGGGCTTAAGCTATTAATATGGTTATTACAGATTTAATGAGGGCTGCATATTAGTGTTAGCCCTCCATTTTCTCGATTTTGTATCTGAGAATATTGAGTCCTTTTCTGCAGTTCTACATTGTTTAAATCTGCTATTTTTTACTCTGAAGGTCGTCTACTAAATAGTGGCAACTATGTGTGTATAGGCTTTCGGTTCCGGCAGTGACTCTGTCCTGCTGCTGCCCTCTTTGCTCTGGAGTATTTGAACCAGGGCAAGGGAAAGGTGTGGGGGGGGAGTGTTCCCTTAGGTCACCTGCTTTATAGTGTATAGCAAGGGAATACCTCCCTTTTTGCTTAGTAATTCCGTGTCGGTTCCGAGATGATTTTAGGGTTAAGCCTATGTTTACTCATCTGTGTAATATTTTTTAAGTGCTGATTGGTGTGAAGCATTCGTATATATCACGTGATTAATTGACCGTTAATGTACAATCCTCAAACACTTTTAAATGAGTATATAGAGTCTCATTTTTCTAGACTCACGCATTTGTTGGCTTTCCTTTAAAAATATTAGTATAAAGGGTTATACTAGATGTTTATGGAGATCATTGATGTTATTGTGCTCAATTACAGAATAGTATTGTGTCTTCCTTTTTTGTTACAAATAAGAAAGATACATGTAAGACTATCTCTCCTTTTCTCCTTTAGGGGATAGGTCTGTTAAAGGTAATTGAGTCTATTGGATTTTCCTTATGTCCTTGGCCCTCCAACCTATTCAGCTAAGTCTGGGGCATTGGTACAGTATAAAAATGTTAAAAAATTTATAGTAATTTATATATTTTTTATACTTACCAATGACAAGGGGGGTATGGCCCTCCCATGAGTTGGGAACTCATTCCTCCCCGCTGAGTACATAATGCTTACCAGGCACTGGTTGTAAGAATGACTTTTGGCGGCAATTTCGAGACCTCCTTGATACTGCGCATGCGCAGTGGGGTAAAAGTATGGAGGACCATATAGGACATGTAATTTTCGATTTTAGATGCAAATTTTGGGGATTGGGGGGGTAAAATTTGCGTTTGGCCCTTAATATTTTAGAGTTAGCACCAGCTAAGTCTGGGTCATTGGTAAGTATAAAAAATATATAAATTACTATAAATTTTTTAACTTTTCTGAATTTTGTTACAAACCATGACCACCAGTGGCCATCTTGCATTTGGCACATGAATTGTCAACAATTCCATTAGTACATGCTACAGACCGCATCTCTCACCCAATCTTATTCAAATTTCATAGTAGCTTTGATGTGATGTCTTTTCTGTGGAAACTTGAGTGAATGACTTTGCATTACTAGATATTTCTATTTAGTTCAGTCTTCTTGGACAAATTGAGGTGCAGTGTCATTGACACTTTCAGTGTGAGCAGCATTGGATGTTGTTCATTGTCAGCAAGCCTGAAAATCAGCGAACAGTCTTTTGCAGAATGAGGTCCCCAGAGGGTGATTTTGCTGATTCTATCTTATACAGTGGGCCAATTTATCCTCTGCGTACCTCTTTCTGTTTAAGCTTGAGACCTTGATTCAGATTGAGGTTCACAGAGGGTTTATTAGGTGCCACTTTAGATTAAAATTTAAATCAAATCTCAAAGCTTCACAGGGCCCTACTTTGATGTTTCCTTTTTTAAGTGGTAGAGAGCTAAATTATTTTTCAAAAGTGATTTGTAACATGAGTATTTTTTTCAAAGATACCTTGCCCCCAGCATTTGAAACCTTAGTTTGGCAAGATTTTGTTCATAAAGAATTGTCTTGTTACAATTTATTGGAGAGTGCATGTTGGCACTCTCCAATAAATTGTAACAAAACAGTCCTATATAAATATTTTTCATCCTATTACATTGCAAACAAAAAGCTACTCTATACAGTGTGAAGCCACTAATGTGGCTTTCACCACTTACCAAGAGAGCCATGATAGTGGCTTCTACCACTCAACCAGTTAATTATTTATTTATTTATTGGTGTTTAAGGTCACATATTTCTGCGCAATGGTTAATCATGACCACGACAGTTTTATGGGTGGAGGAAGACGGAGTACCCGGAGAGAACCACCGAGCAACGGCGAGCAACTGTCAGCTCCCCAACATACTAACTCCACACAAGCAGGGTTATCATTGGTTGAAGACAAGTGCACCATCCATGTGCAGTACATCTTAGTACATAACATCACTGTACCCCCACGTGGGCAATGGAGGTGAAGTGTCTTGCCCAAGGACACAACGCGGTTGCCGCAGGTGGGATTTGAACTGAGGACCTCTCGGCTTGCAGTCTGCACCTCTACCTACTAAGCCACCGCGCCCACAACCAGTTAATAAATACTTATTTTAAAACAATTTTGTCCCATTGAAAAAAATTGTGAATGCTTTGTGAGAAATACAAGGGAAATTTGCTGCATCTGTTAAATGCCCATATCATCAGGGGAATGGATAGACAAAAATCAGATGTGTTATGTAATGAATGATTTCACTGATCGTACTGCCAAAGAAACCTACAATTTTTCTTTAGGGTGCACATTCCACTGCACAATATTTATTTATTGATGTTTAAGGTCACATATTTCTGCACAATGGCTAATCGTGACCATGACAGTTTTATTGGTGGAGGAAGCCGTAGTACCTGGAGAGAACCACCAAGCAATGGTGAGCAACTGTCAGCTCCCCAACATATCAACTTCACACAAGAAGGGTTAGCATTGGCTGAAGACAAGAGCACCCTTGACTTACAGCAAGCCTTAGTACACAACGCCAACATGCCCCCACATGGGCAATGGGGGTGAAGTGTCTTTCCCAAGGACACAATGCGGTTGCCGTACATGGGATTCGAACTGAGGACCTCTCGACTTGTAGCCTGCACCTCTACCAGCTGAGCCACTGTGCCCCCAGGGTTCACAATAAAAAGAGAAAATAGTGTTTTAGCAGGGACACCCAATGGTTGTCTCATTTGTGGGTACAAGAAATTACAAATATAAAATGTTAATTGCTTATAAGTTATAGAGTAAACGATGTTAATTGAAAAAAAAAATGTGTACTCTGTCAAAGAAATACTCTAACATTCATTGATTTCCATATATTTATAGATATTTTTAACTCCAAGATAGACATTTTTTCTGGTACCTCTTGTTTGGCAGAGCTCAATAAGTGATAATTGTATAACCCCTGTTAATTGAATTGAATATATTTCAGTGGCAAAGTAGCTTTTCAATTAACAGGGTTCCACTTTATTATATAAGGTAGCATATAGTAAGTGATGACTTTGGATATCTATAGGAACCCTTTTAATTGGATATCTCTTAATTGGATATCCCTGTTAATTGAATATGCCTTCTAAACACCAATCATTTACCATATCTTCAATACAAATGTGACTTGTTAATTGAAAATGGGTTATAGAGCAAACTCCTACAAATATTGCTATGTGTCAAGACATTACCCTGGCAATCACCAAATTCTCCTTGTTTAATGTCCTATTTGGCCTCATTGCATCCAATATAGGCATTTATTCTATTATATCTTGTTTGACAGAGTTCCCTGAGCTCTGTCAAACATGATATAATAGAATAAATGTTCAATTTATCTCTTGAATACAAGAAAGTGACCAGATCCCTGTTAAATAAATACTTCTGTTAATCAAATAATTTTTGTTCACAGAGGCTGTTCAATTAATAGGGTTCCACTGTATTATGGCCAAAGCCAAAGAGGCTTATAAATGTGGGGTAATCATAGAGTCCTGCGAACATTCGTGATTTGATTCGATATCAATACCATATGTCTGCTTCGAGATCGACCCTGAACAGGCTCAAGATTTGATTTTTTTAATCTCTCGTACTAACTTCAATTTGTTACATTTCCAACAAAAATTGGATAAAATGAACATTAGACAATTCATTCATGTAGGCTCAATTCCTATTTAATTGAGTAATTGGCTATTGTTAATTGTTAGGTAAGTAGTGAATTTTGCCCAGAACAGTATACATAGTTTTAGTTTTTGAAGGCTTAACTTGTTACTATTCATGTTCTTAAAGAACATGAATAGTAACAAGTTAAGCCTTCAAAAACTAAAACTATGGATAATAGGCCTAGCTGTTTTAGCGATGTTGCTACAGAGAATATTTATTTACCGGTATTGGTGTTTAATGTGTCAGTCAGTCTTGTTAGGGTCATCGCAGTGTACCATAACTTCAGTTTGGTGCAATATGAAATAACTTGTCTATTAAGATTCAATTTGAGAGTTGATTTGATATGAATATCAAAGACATGATTCGATTCAAGATTCGATTCCCCCCAAAAATGTGTGATTTGCAGATCCCTAAGTATTCAGGGGCTTTCAGAGTAATTGTTTGTAAAAATCTGCATTCACTTGACAGCAATTTTCCCAGAACCCATAGTGGTATGCAGTTAAAGGGTCATATTTGTTTCTGAAGGTCGGCGAATGGTTTTGGTATTTTATACGCATACAGTGTTCAAATGAAGAATTATGCAATGTGTTGCACTCTGGTGTTAAATTTTCTTTTATTTATTTATTTTTTTTACAGAGTATGGTAGTCAGTCAGCTTGTAACAATGCCAATAATCAGTACAAAAGTAAAGGAGTGAAGTTTATATGGCAGGTGCCATATGATACAACTAAACCCACTGTAAAACAGTGTCTTGTGGCTTTGGATAAACCTGACTGTATGGCTGCACCTTGGTCAAGGTAATCTTTATTGTTTTCTAGATCAACTAATTGCATTGTGTCCAGCTTCATTAACCTTTTATTTATGACAATGTGGTCCAGAGGACATGTTTTTCTTGAATATTTAAAAAATTACATTTTTAGCTCAACTTGACAAAGTCAAGCTGAGCTTTTGCCATCTTGTCTGTCGGCGTATGTATGTCCACAATTTCCTTTGGCACACTACACAGGTCACATTTATGATCAGATCATTTTGAAACTTGCTATGCTTGTTTGGGGACGCTGGCAACATTCTTTCAACTTAGTTTAGTCATACCTCAGTATTTCCCTTTGGCACACCCTACAGGGCACATTTTTCATCAGATTGGTTTGAAACCTGGTAGTCTTGTTTGGGGTGACCTCTAGATGGGCCCTATCGATTTTCTTCCATTTCTGTCAAAAAATGTTGCCGCTGGAAACAACCATTGAACTTGGTTTAGTCAGGCATCAATCTATTCCTTTGGCACGCTCTACAGGGCACATTTATTATCAGATCAGGTTGAAACTTGGTATGCTTGTTTGGGGTTACTTCCAGATGAGATTTATCAATTTTGTTCGATTTCCATCAAAAAAATGTTGCCACTGGCATTGACCTTCGATGAAAGTGCAGTTATGCATCAATATTTCCCTTTGGCGCACCCTGCAGTGCACATTTTTGACCAGATCACTTTGAAACTTTGTGTTTTGGGTGACCTCTAGATGGGAACTAATGATTTTCTTCCATTTTGATCAAAAAATGTTGTCGCTGGCAACTTTCTTAGAACTAAGTTAAGTCAGACCTCAATATTTCCCTTTGGCACACCCTACAGGGCAGATTTATGATCGGATTGCTTTGAAACCTGGCATGCTTGTTTGGGGTGACCTCTAGATGGGAGCTATCGATTTTCGTCCATTTCCTTCAAAAACTCTTGCCACTGTCAATGACCTTGAACTTAGTTTGGTGAGGCATCAATATATTCCTTTGGCATGCCCTACAGGACACTTTATGATCAGATCGGTTTGAAACTCGGTATGCTTGTTTGGGGTTACTACAAGATGAGAGCTATCAATTTTCTTCAATTTCTGTCAAAAAGTGTTGCTGCTGGCAATGACCTTCAATGAACTTAGTGCAGTTATGCATCAATATTTCCCTTTGGCACACCCTGCAGTGCACATTTTTGACCAGATTGCTTTGAAACCTGGTGTGTTAGTTTGGGGTGACCTCTAGATGGGAGCTGTCAATTTTCTTCTATTCCCATCAAAAATATAGCAGCTGGTAACGACTTTTGAACTTAGTTTAGTCAGACCTCAATATTTCCCTTTGGCACACCCTACAGGGAACATTTATGATCGGATTGCATTGAAACCTGGTATGCTTGTTTGGGGTGACCTCGAGAGGGGAGCTATCGATTTTCAGTATATTCCTTTGGCATGCTCTACAGGGCACCTTTATGATCAGATAGGTTTGAAACTTGCTGTGCTTGATTGGGGGTTACCTCCAGATGGGTGCTATTGATTTTCTTTAATTTCCATTAAAAAATGTTGCTGTTGGCAATATTTCCCTGTGGCACTCCCTGCAGTGCACATTTATGATCGGATCGCTTTGAAACCTGGTGTGCCTGTTTGGGGTGACCTTTAGATGGGACCATCCTTATTTTTATACTGTACCAATGACCCAGACTTAGCTGGTGCTAACTCTAACAAAATCAGGGCCAAACACAAATTTTGCCCCCCAATCCCCAAAATTTGCATCCAAAACAAAAAGAAATCATGTCCTTTAGGACCTCCATACTACGCCCCCACTGCACATGCGCAGTGTCAAGGACGTCCCGAAATTGGCGCCAATTATCATTCTCTGTTTGGCCCTTCATCAGTCAACATCTCACTGATCTTTGTGCTTGTAAATCTCACTTTAAAGGATGCCAGACACGTAATTTTTGGAGAAATGGTGATTCTAAGGAGGATATAGAAGGAGGAGAGGAAAAAGAAGTGACAAAAAATAATCAGGGCTGTACTTAAAATTTTTGGATGAAATTATGTTAAGTTGCCTATTTTCGAGGCATGGGCCTCTTGTTGTCATTCTTGCTAAATGTTGCACTGCTTATTCAGTGTTTCCTCTCCCCTAGCCTTCTAAAGTCCCCCCTTGCAATTCTCCCATGCTTTTGGCATATTTTTTAGAAAGTTCATTTCTAAAATTTTCCTGGGAGAGTTGCTTGGATACAGAATGTTTTCTGTTATTTTCCCCATAGTTACGTTTTCACCCATGGGTGTATAAACGTTGTGTTCTGCATCTTCCATCTGATGTTCTGCAGAGTCTCCTCTGGGAGTCTCTGTCTTGCATCAGATAGAGTGTAATTTTGATGACTGATTTCGGGCCAGTTTTTTCAGTGCCTGGAGTCATGTTTTCTGGTGTTTTACACTGTTTGTTTACATTGTCAACAGCCTTTTTTGAGGGGGGCTGTTTGCCTTTGGTGTAGTTTATCTCACTATAAGATACATTTATCTTATCCATAAGTGTCTCATTAATTATTTAATATAAATTTAAAATTTTTGACCACACTTAGCCATCGGATCCATCGGGGCTCAACGTTACTTTTCAGCAACTTGGGCTTCGCTAAAAAAATATTTTTTCAAAATTATTTTGATTTGCAATTGTTTTTTCATTTATTAATGGATCATGTTATTATGTATCTTTGTGTCAGGGGTTTGTGCGAGTAACTAGGACTTGTTGTTGACTTTTCACAATGAAAGGATATTGTTCAAATTGTAATGGGAAGAAATCTTCCTCTGACTTTCATGATCATTGTATTAATTGTAGTCAGTGTTCTCGCACTAATCCCTGTCCTATATGTCAATATTGGGATGACAAACATTGGAAACGTGTGTCACGGTATGTTGTTTCTGGAGAAAGGGCTATGCCGGCTCTTTCTCCGCAAGGTCACTCTACTCTCTCAGTTTCTATTTCAGAGGAACAAGAACAGGGTGATGTTTCCATGTTATCTTCCACAAGTGTGCGTCCGTCCGTCATCACAAATGAATTCAGAGCTAGCGGCAAAAGTGCTCATGGAGATTAGACAAATGTCGTCCGCTAGCTCGCCCGGTGTAGCGTCCATTCACCGAATGGTTCGGCAGCCGGGTTCGTCCGATGCGGTCCAGGAGGAAATTTTGGGTGATGCGAGCACTATACAATGTGCACACCCAGTGACGGCGGATAGTAAGCGAGAACGGAGGAAGCCTTTGAGTCCGGTTCCTAGCTCGTCCAGGTCCAGCCGGGCCGCGAGCGAGAGAGGCCCCTCTCTCGTACAACAACATCTGGGACCAGATGTTGTGGTACAAAATGTGTCGCAAGCGGAGCATACGTCCGTCGCTCGGGACGCTCCGTTGTATAGGCAGTCCGCGGAGACTGCTAAGGCTTCTTCTTCTCGTCAGCGCACACGACCGCACCTTGGCTGCGTGACCGCCGATATCTAACCAGCTTCGCCGATCAAGGATTCTTCGGCGACCAGGTCACACCATCCGGCAGCCAGGGATTCGAGACCGATGGACTCCGGACGTTCGCATAGAAAAAGTGTGCGGGAGCCATCTGATGCGGAGCTGCCCTCGGCGAAGCAGCGAAAGACTGCGCCTCCTCAGGTCTCGATGATGGATATTCTTGTGCAGATAGCACAGCTTATCGCAGAATCCCAGCAGCCGACAGAAACGGTGTCGGATCGAGAATTATCCGACGGCGCTGGGTCGGTACACTCCGCCGAAGCATCGGGGGCGGACGACCGGGAGCATCATGAGGTCCGACCGGATGGTGAAAGGGATACGGATGATTTGGAGCTATCCCTTTCGGAACAACATAAAGCTGCCGTGGACTTCATCCGGCACTTTCTCCCTCAAGTTGTTCCGTCGGGCCAGACTGCTGCGGTTCCGGACAAGAGGATTATAGCGTCATTGGACTCTGAATTTTTTGAGCGGTTCAGGGACATCGCTCCCGAGTTTCCGTCGCAGTCCAATAATGTTGCAAGAACATTTGAATTATTGAACGACGCTATATTTAAACTTGCTTCCAAGACGGGGAAAGCAGGTTTCTTGTCCGCTAATACTCTCAACCTGCCTTTCATTAATGCAAGGAATAAATTCGACATGGCAGGACAGGGTATCCCGAGAGTTCCTCTGCGTATGGACGACGAGGCGAAAGACTTAGAGCTATCATTACCGTCATCGGCTTCTATTCCAACCGCGGTGTTGGAAACAGCTATTGCGTCTAACAGAGCCAATTTAGATGCCTTATCTTACGCAGATCACCTTACTAAGGCGTTATCACTGCGCCTTCAAGGGAAAGAGTTTCAGGATATACAATCCTCTTTAAGACTTCTTTCAAGGGCAGTAGCTTATTCCACGTGTAACTCCGCCCTTTCAGTGGCAAACCTGGAGTTGGTTAGACGTGACGCAGCCCTAGCTACATCCACACTCGTGGATACTAAGGTGAAGAACTCTCTTAGAGTCGCTTCGGTCTCCGGAGAACTTCTCTTTGATGGCAAGCTTTCTGCTATTTATGATAAAATTACAAAGAAAGCTTCGGATTCTCTGTTGTTCAAATCTGCTTCTAAGAAGTCGGATACAGCAGACAAGAATAAGACAGGCACTTCTGGGTCTAATGCGCCCAAGAGAGGTTCCTATAGAGGTTCTGGTGCATCCTCTTGGTCTTATTCGAGAGACCGTCAGGGTAGCGACTCTCATTCGGGACGTCCTTCGGGCCGGGACAACCGGTCGGACGCCCCGAGGTCGACGGGGCGAGGTGCGGGTCGTGGAGGACGTGGTTTCTCCTACCGCAGGCCTCGCAGGTCCAGGAGGTGATGGCTTAAACCTCTATCGCGTACCGGTTGGCGGAAGGTTGTCGAGCTTTTCACAAGAATGGGCGTCGATTACGGACGACCCTTGGGTGAGAGGAGTGACTTCGGAAGGTCTAAAGATATCCTTCAAACGAAAGCCTCCATTAACTCGAAGTCCAAAGTGGACTCAACTTCCGCCAAATCCGCAGAAAAGGGACGCTCTGTTATCAGAGGTGCAGTCTCTTTTAATGAAGAACGCGGTAGAGGTCGTAGAAAACCAGGAGACTCCGGGATTCTACAGCCATCTGTTTCTGGTTCCGAAACCAGACGGCTCGTTCCGTCCAGTCATAGATTTGAGCTGGATAAACAAGCTGATCGTCGCTCCGAAATTTTATATGGAGACGATTCGGTCGGTCAGAGCGAGTATTCGGGTGAACGATTATGCATCAAGCATAGATCTCAAAGATGCGTACTTTCACGTCATGGTACATCCGACATTCCGAAAGTATCTATGCTTCGCAGTCCTAGGAGTGGTGTATCAATTCCGGGCGATGTGCTTCGGATTGAATCTAGCACCCTGGGCTTTCACTCGGGTAATGAACTCTGTAATGATCTATTTCCGAGCTCATTCGTCTGCGGTAACGTCGGCCTACCTGGACGACATTCTTCAGAGGTACGGCAACGAGTTAACGCTTCAGAACGATGTTCAGAATCTTCTTCTATTGCTCCGACATCTCGGTTTTATAGTAAACAAGGAGAAGTCGGATCTGGTGCCGTCCAAGTCATTCACTCATCTGGGAATGAGCTTCGAGACGCACAACAATCTCGTTCGTCTGCCGTTAACCAGAGCGAAATTAGTCAGTTGTTACACTCGCTATTGTCTGCACGCAGACAAAGTCACAGCGAGAGAATTTATGAGACTGATAGGTCTGTGCGGAGCCGCTGCGGATCTCATTCCGATGGGGCGGTTACGCACACGTCCTCTCCAAATTTTCTTGACTCAGAATTGGAGTGTGAAAATTCATTCTCTCGACGTAGACGTTCTCTTGTCAGATCAAGTGAAACAAGAGATTCAGACTTGGGCAAATATTCAGTGGTTAACTCAGGGAGTTCCGCTGCAGTTGCCGGATCCGAGTTTTACCATTATGACGGATGCCAGTCAAACAGGTTGGAGTGCATCATTAATCCCAACGGATTCGAGATGCCAGGGTCTTTGGGATCCGCAATTCCTGTGCAAGCACATAAACATCAAGGAAAAGGATGTCAGCTTGGCTTGCATTACGTCATTGGATGGACATTATTCACAATGCTCATGTCCAAATCCTATCCGACAATACGACAGTAGTGGCATATATACGGAATCAGGGAGGCACTCATTCAGTTCCGTTGTTCAATCTAACGGAAAGAATCCTTCTGTTTGCGCTAGAACATCACGTTCTTCTTTCGGTTCGTCACATACCGGGTCGTCTGAATGTGCTAGCAGACTCCCTTTCACGAAAGGGTCGCTTGTTGCCGTCGGAGTGGACTCTCAACAAACAAGTATTCAATCAGATTTGCTACCAATGGGAACGGCCAATGATAGACTTATTTGCGACACATCTCAACAATCAGCTGCAGACGTATGTGTCTCCATGTCCGGATCCAAGAGCATTTGCAGTAGACGCTCTGTCGATCCCTTGGGACGGAATGATAGGATATGCGTATCCTCCAGCGCCGTTAATTCAACAAGTATTGCTAAAGATAAAACAATCTCAATGCAAGATTCTGTTGGTAGCATCTCTGTCGCCACAGAGACCGTGGATAAATCTACTCAGGTGTCTGTTGTGGGACCTACCGCGAAAGCTTCCTCCACGGGAGGATCTTCTTTCGCAGGGGAAATCGCGCCAACTCCATCACAACCCGCAAGGTCTCAACCTTCACGTTTTTCCGTTGTGCGGTCCTTCTTGCATGGCAAGCACTTTACAGGACGAGCAGTGGACGCGATTTCTAACTGTAGGAGGACCTCCTCTTCGCTAAACTATGTGGCTAAGTGGAAGGTTTTTCGTCGTTGGTGTAGGGATCATTCTGTAGATATATTCGATCCTTCTATACCAGACATTGCAAACTTTCTAGTATACTTGTTTGACGAAATCAAACTGCAGCCTGTTACTATTAAGGGTTATAGGTCTATGTTATCTGATACCTATGCACATCATAATAGTTTACAAATTGGATCTAATGTCTCTTTATCTAAGTTGGTTAGAAACTTCTCGATAAATAGACCCAGAACTCTTAGATTAATTCCTAAATGGAATTTAGCTTGGGTTCTTCTTAAATTGAAGGAAAAGCCATTTGAACCTCTTGGGACAGTAGATTTCAAATTCTTATCTTATAAGACAGCTTTTCTCTTAGCTTTCTCTTCTGCTAGAAGAGTCAGTGAGCTTCATGCACTGTCGTTGGATGATTCTCACTATCGTAGTGTCGGGAACACTATCACCTTCACTACTAATGTGGGTTTTTTAGCTAAGAATCAGGCTCCTAATAAATATCCGGAACCTATTGTTATTAAGGCTCTTCCGTCTTCAGACGGGCGTAGGCCTTTACTCTGTCCTGTTAGAGCGTTACGTATCTATAAACAGAGATCTCAGTTTATCAGAAAGGGACGGAAACGTTTCTTTCTGTCTTTGATGCCTAATAGAAAGGACATTTCGGTCCATTCTATTGCTAGATGGATTCAATTAACTATCCGTACTGCTTATGAGAGTTTATCTTCTTCTCAGCAGTCTGTGCTTAAGATTTCCGCTCATGAAGTAAGAGCTCTTGCTACTTCTTGGGCTTATGCTAATAGTGTTGCTATTACAGATTTAATGAAGGCTGCTTATTGGTCTCAGCCATCCACATTCACGAATTTTTATCTCAGAAATATTGAGTCCATTTCTGGAGACCTGCATTGTTTAGGTCCGTTATCTATTGCTCAGAATGTCGTCCACTAAACAGTTGCAACTATAGTTATGCAGGCTTTCTGTTCCGGCAGTGACTCCGTCCGGCTGCCCTCTTCGCTCTGGGCTATTTGACCCAGGGCAAGGGGAAGGGGGGGGGGGGGGGGGCGGGTGTTCCCTTAGGTTACCTGCTTTATAGTGAAAAGCAAGGGAATGCCTCCTCCAAGTCAGTATTTCTGAGTCGCTTCCAGGATGGTTTTAAAGTGTAATATTAATGTTAAAATTCATTCATGTCTTATTTTTAAAGTGTAGCTCGGTGTGAAGCATTTGTATATGTCAAGTGTCAAACAGGCTTTAATATACAATACTCGGACACTTTTAAATGACTATAAAGAGTCTCAATTCTCTGGACTACTTTATTTATTGGCTTACTTTAAAAATAATTAGTATAAGGGTTATACTGGATGTTAATAGAGAACATGAATATTATTGTGCTCAATTATTAAGGGTATTGTATCTTTCTAATTTAATATTAAATAAGAAAGATACATGTAAAGCCTAATACTCCTTTTCTCCTTAAGGGGTTACCTCTTTATTATATAGTTGAGCTTATTGGATTTTCCTCTATGTCCTAGGCCCTCCAGCCTGTTTACTATTCAGCTAAGTCTGGGTCATTGGTACAGTATAAAAATGTTAAAAAATTTATAGTAATTTATATATTTTTTATACTTACCAATGACCCAGATGGGGATGGCCCTCCCAGGAGTTGGGAACTCATACCTCCCCACTGAGTACATAGCGCTGATCAGGCACTGCTTGTAAGAATGATAATTGGCGCCAATTTCGAGACCTCCTTGACACTGCGCATGCGCAGTGGAGGAAAAGTATGGAGGACCATTTAGGACATGATTTTTTCGGTTTTAGATGCAAATTTGGGGGATTGGGGGGCAAAATTTGTGTTTGGCCCTAGCTTTTGAGAATTAGCACCAGCAACTATGTCTGGGTCATTGGTAAGTATAAAAAATATATAAATTACTATAAATTTTTTTAATTTCTGGAAAAATTTCAACAAAACCATTTCATGTGACCCCTCTTTGGAACGAGCTCATCGAAAGTTTTTGAAAATTTTTTAAAAAATGATATTTAAAATAATAAATTTTGAAATCTCTGCATTGGGTAAAGGGTTAAACTACCCCATTATGCCTGGTAATGTAAATTTTCCTAATTACATTTCTAAAGTAACTGCAGGGTTTTGTTGCAAGCAAATTGGTTGTGTCAAGTAATGCATCAATTAGAACAATTCTAGCTCGGTTCATAATGGCTGAGATCAGTATCATATCTGCAGAGTTTGAATTCATAGCAGTCGAGTTTGATAATGGTAAATCATACCTAATAAATATGTTTCTATATATATATAAGTGTACTTCTATTCAATGATTTGTCCTATAGTTTTTATTGCAATTCATTTTCTTTGCAGATCAAATCATTTAGGGAATGGCAGGAATGGAGAAGCAAATAATTATACTTGGACTCTTCCTTATTTTCCCTCTGAGAAAAGTCAAAGATGTGTATTCAGAATGAGGTATGTGTTTGTCACTTACAGTACGTGGAGAGTGGATTGTAAGTAAATAACCCACAGAGTGGAGTTATCACCCAAACTGTAACTTTCAAATTTTGTACATATGGACAAAAAACACATGCAACGTTTCAGCCAATGGACCTCCGGGATTAACCCAGAGGTCCATTGGTTGGAACTTTGCCTGTGCTTTTTATGCTTAGCTACAAATTTGCAATTGTTGCTTGTGTGGAATCTCCTCTCTGAGCGTGATTTAGTGATAATACACTCTCCACGTACTGTATAAAGTTAAACTTTATTGCCTGTTAGGCCAAAAAAGGTTTTGATTCCCAAGCAATCGCTCACTGAAATTGCCCCCCCCCCCTCCCCCCCAATATTGCTACAAAATCAGGATACGTGGAACATTTTACACTTTTTGATTGATATTGGGAACTGAAATCTGAAGAGCATACAGTTAAAACTAGAAGTCCTGTCATGAAAGCTGCACAAATAGCACGTTGATATGCACGTTAATCTATGCGTTATGACTATAGTAAGGCTATCAGATTCTGTACATATGGCCTGTGCACAAGCAATGTTTCACCCAATGGACCTCCGGGTAACCCAGAGGTCCATTGGCAGAAACATTGCCTGTGTTTGCTATGAGAAACCAGGTGAACCAGCCATGCTTTGAATGCCATTCGATATGGCAATTGTGTGCAATTCCTACATGCAATTAAGCCTCGATAAGTGCACATTTTGTGACAGGACTTTTAGTTTTAACTGTAACAAAAGACAGTTTACATCCTTTAGTTTTGCAGTTATTTTGAGGCAAGTATTGGATGCCTATATTGGTAACCAAGACTGGTATAGAAACAACTTCCAAGGCACTTACAACGTAACTTGCAAATTTCTCTGAAGACAGTATGCTGGAGCAGCTGTTCTGTTGCTGTGAAATGTGATCATCAAAGTCAGAATTATGCCATTGAGGGTTAAAATTAAATGGGTTAATTTGTATAATTATGCACTTTCTGTATATTCTGCAGGTGAAAAACCACAGAAAGTTTCTCAATCCATGCTCATTATATGCACACAGAAAAACACTTAAAAGTAAATCCCCCCTCCCCCACCTCCATTATTGATTTGAAAAAAAGTTGCCTGAGAATCAATTAATTATACCCCCACTTTCGAAGAAAATGGGGGTATACTGGATTACATGCATCCGCGCATCTGTCCGTGCGTCTGTGTGTCCGTGTGTGAGTCCATCCGAAAATATTCATAACTTAAGTAAATTATTATTTTTTATAATATTTGTTGGTCATAGGTATGCCCACACTAGTTATTTTGTTTTTTATTATTTTTTTTTTTATTACTTGTTCACTAAGAAGTTGTGTCCGTCCGAGCCAAATTTGGTCCTGTTCAGTCTGTATCTCGGGTATCGAATGTTCTATTGCAATGAAATTTGCCATAAACACTGCTTATGGTATAGACTTTAAAAAAGGATTCAACGATATTTCTCACATTCTCCTTTTTAGAGTTATCCCCCTTTTTTGACTTACAAATTGTAGGAAATAGACATTATTTGTCTGTTCAACGTTTGTATACCTGTATCTCAGGTATGGATTATCGGATTTTGGTGAAATATGGCATGCAGTTTGCCTATGACAAAGGCTTCTGCCTCATTGCTTAAAACTTCCAAACACCAAACACTTTACCATACCTTTTGACTTAGAAATTGTTGGAAATTGTTGAAAAATTTTGAAGAAAATGGGGTGGGGGGGGGGGTGCATACTGGATTGGGGTTATCGGATTTCAGTGAAATATGGCATGCAGTTTGCCTATGACAAAGGCTTCTGCCTCATTGCATAAAACTTCCAAACACCAAACAATTTACCATACCTTTTGACTTAGAAATTGTTGGAAATTGTTGAAAACTTTTGAAGAAAATGGAAGGTTGGGTGGGGGGGATATTCTGGATTGCTTCCGTCCATCTGTGCATCTGTCCGTCAGTCCATATGAGAATATTCATAAATGATATTTGTTGGTCATAGGTATGCCCACACTAGGCGGTACACCACGTGGGGGTAAGCACCGGACGAAAGTCCAGCTCTTGTTTATTTTGTGTGGCCTTACTTCTCAATTTTGAATGGAGCAGTGTGTGAAGAAAAAAATTATTTTTCAAGCCGACAAATGTATCCAGTATTGTAGTCATGCTAAACTAACCCTCTTTTCAACAGCTTTCTGTACAACTGTTGTTTTCTTGAATGTCAATCAATCAGTAGCTGCTTTAAATTGAAGAAAAATGGTTGACTGATAAAAAAATGTTGCAGGTTTAAAAAAAATTACTTGTCACCAACATGTATTTCTGGAAAGTAACTGTCTTTAACCCTCTACTGAACTTGAATTGCAGATGACAGTTGTAATGAATTCTTGAATAACTGAAATTTTTCTTCTTTTTTTTTAAAAACACAGCTTATGACCCCCTCATTGGAATGAGCTCCAGGCCAGAAAATAAGCAGTCTGACATTTGCAAAATGAGGTCCCCAGAGGGTGCATGAATTTGATGACGATATCCCATACAGTGGGCCAATTTATCCTCTGGGTACCTCTTTCTGTTTAGTTTTGAGACCCTTATTCAGATTGAGGTTGACAGAGGGTAAATGTAGTGGTGCTACCCTGCACAGCAGGATAGCATCACTAAATTCACCCTCTGGGGACCTCATTTTGCAGATGACAGTCTGCTTATTTTCTGGCTTGATGGTTATAAGTAGTGTTTTGACTGATATTTTGGCACATGGGTTTCAAGGAACAATGTCTTGATTGAGTTCAAAAATGGGCTTGGTCCAATGTACGATTTTCACATGAGTTATGGCCCCTTGTTAAAATTGACTAATTTTGAGCTTGATAGCATAATAACTTCAACCGATTTGACTGATATTTGGCACATGGGTTTCAAGGGATGATGTCTTGATCAAGTTCGAAAGTGGGTTTGGTCCGATGTACAGCAGCAAAATTATTGGGCTGACTTGGTCATTTTTTTGTGAAATTTTGTGCTCAATAGCATGATAACTTGAACAAACATCAGCCAATCCAATTCATTTTCGTTATGTGGGTTTCCAGAAACATTTTTTTGATGGAGTTCGAAAATGGTCTTGATCCATTTTTTTAGTTCATAGCTACCGTTGCATTAGTCACGAAAACTTGGCCCTCTATCAGCGATGTGAACCCTTTTCTATGAAGATTTGAGGGCCAGAGAACACTCAGTTTTTTTTCATTAATCCTTAACACCTTACCTTCTGGTAGATGTTCCTGTCCAGGACAGCAATACTCATAACATTAAAATATGTATAATTTGGGCACATTTAATCCAATGTTTTTCCTTAAAATTCAATGAATGTTTTCTCCAATGATTTATCACATTAAATTTAGATATATTTTTCACAGCAGCCGTAACTTGATTTGAGGAGAAATATTTTGAAATTACCAAGCAGGTAAAGAGTTTAAGGACTGGAATATTTTGCAGATTGAATTCCTCCACACACAATTTGCAGGTTTAGTGTCAGACAGTGATTTCAAGCCAATACATTACTAAAAAATCACTGCCTAGCTACACCTAAGTGTATTCTAGCCATTGAAGACTTTCTCATTATTTCATAACAGGGCACCTATTTTGTACCTACAAAGTTTGTAAGGGTCTCAAATCGGTTTGTTTTGGATACGTAGAGTTCATCATTTTATGCCATTGGAGATCGGTGGATGTGTCATCATATATTGTACTCATAGTCCCTGTGCTCTCTTGATATTCTACATTCTGGTTTGCATGTATGATACTGTTGGTTGGCTGTGTACTTGTTCTGTCTGTTGGGTATGTTTAAACTTTTATTTTACTCACAAACAATCAGTTTTGGTATCTTGTTTTCATTCCATTATATGATGCAAATGAGATCAAAATTTGATACTTTACTTGTTTTTTTTTCAAATCTTTCATAAAATTTCAACAAGACATATCTTGTGACCTCTCATTGGAATGAGCTCAATGAGATCATTTCAATGAAGAGTCACCTGACGTAGTTTTGTTGAAATGAATTAAAAAAAATTTTTTTCAACTGTTCAATTTTAAAATTACGCAAATGAATACAGCTGTTTCATTAGGTAAAGAATTAACTCTTTACCCAACATAAAACCGACCAACTCTATTCACAAAAATCGCCAATATTTTTATACTGTACCAATGACCCAGACTTAGCTGGTGCTAACTCTAACAAAACCAGGGCCAAACACAAATTTTGCCCCCCAATCCCCAAAATTTGCATCCAAAACAAAAAGAAATCATGTCCTAAAGGACCTCCATACTACGCCTCTACTGCGCATGCGCAGTGACGCAGACGTCCCGAAATTGGCGCCAATTATCATTCTCTGTTTGGCCCTTCATCAGTCAACATCTCACTGATCTTTGTGCTTGTAAATCTCAGTTTAAAGGATGCCAGACACGTAATTTTTGGAGAAATGGTGATTCTAAGGAGGATATAGAAGGAGGAGAGGAAAAATAAGTGACAAAAAATAATCAGGGCTGTACTTAAAATTTTTGGATGAAATTATGTTAAGTTGCCTATTTTCGAGGCATGGGCCTCTTGTTGTCATTCTTGCTAAATGTTACACTGCTTATTCAGTGTTTCCTCTCCCCTAGCCTTCTAAAGTCCCCCTTTGCAATTCTCCCATGCTTTTGGCATATTTTTGAGAAAGTTCATTTCTAAAATTTCCCTGGGAGAGTTGCTTGGATACAGAATGTTTTCTGTTATTTTCCCCATAGTTACGTTTTCACCCATGGGTGTATAAACGTTGTGTTCTGCATCTTCCATCTGATGTTCTGCAGATTCTCCCCTGGGAGTCTCTGTCTTGCATCAGATAGAGTGTAATTTGGTTGACTGATTTCGGGCCAGTTTTTTCAGTGCCTGGAGTCATGTTTTCTGGTATTTTACACTGTTTGTTTACATTGGCAACAGCCTTTTTTGAGGGGGGGCTGTTTGCCTTTGGTGTAGTTTATCTCACTATTAGATACATTTATATTGTCCGTAAGTGTCTCATTAATTATTTAATATAAATTTAAAATTTTTGACCACACTTTGCCATCGGATCCATTGGGGCTCAACGTTACTTTTCAGCAACTTGGGCTTCGCTGAAAAAATATTTTTTCAAAATTATTTTGATTTGCAATTGTTTTTTCATTTATTAATGGATCATGTTATTATGTATCTTTGTGTCAGGGGTTTGTGCGAGTAACTAGGACTTGTTGTTGTCCTTTCACAATGAAGGGACATTGTTCAAATTGTAATGGGAAGAAATCTTCCTCTGACTTTCATGATCATTGTATTAATTGTAGTCAGTGTTCTCGCACTAATCCCTGTCCTATATGTGAATATTGGGATGAGAAACATTGGAAACGTGTGTCACGATATGTTGTTTCTGGAGAAAGGGCTATGCCGGCTCTTTCTCCGCAAGGTCACTCTACTCTCTCAGTTTCTATTTCAGAGGAACAAGAACAGGGTGATGTTTCCATGTTATCTTCTACAAGTGTGCGTCCGTCGTCACAAATGAATTCAGAGCTAGCGGTAAAAGTGCTCATGGAGATTAGACAAATGTCGTCCGCTAGCTCGGCCGGTGTAGCGTCCATTCACCGAATGGTTCGGCAGCCGGGTTCGTCCGATGCGGTCCAGGAGGAAATTTTGGGTGATGCGAGCACTATAAACATAATAGATGCACACCCAGTGACGGCGGATAGTAAGCGAGAACGGAGGAAGCCTTTGAGTCCGGTTCCTAGCTCGTCCAGGTCCAGCCGGGCCGCGAGCGAGAGAGGCCCCTCTCTCGTACAACAACATCTGGGACCAGATGTTGTGGTACAAAATGTGTCGCAAGCGGAGCATACATCCGGCGCTCGGGACGCTCCGTTGTATAGGCAGTCCGCGGAGACAGCTAAGGCTTCTTCTTCTCGTCAGCGCACACGACCGCACCTTGGCTGCGTGACCGCCGATATATTACCAGCTTCGCCGATCAAGGATTCTTCGGCGACCAGGTCACACCATCCGGCAGCCAGGGATTCGAGACCGATGGACTCCGGACGTTCGCATAGAAAAAGTATGTGGGAGCCATCTGATGCAGAGCTGCCCTCGGCGAAGCAGCGGAAGACTGCGCCTCCGCAGGTCTCGACGCTGGACATTCTTGTGCAGATAGCACAGCTTATCGCAGCATCCCAGCAGCCGACAGAAACGGTGTCGGATCGAGAATTATCCGACGGCGCTGGGTCGGTACGCTCCGCCGAAGCATCGGGGGTGGATGACCGGGATCATCATGAGGTCCGACCGGATGGTGAAAGGGATACGGATGATTTGGAGCTATCCCTTTCGGAACAACATAAAGCTGCCATGGACTTCATCCGGCACTTTCTCCCTCAAGTTGTTCCGTCGGGCCAGACTGCTGCGGTTCGGGACAAGAGGATTATAGCATCATTGGACTCTGAATTTTTTGAGCGGTTCAGGGACATCGCTCCCGAGTTTCTGTCGCAGTCCAATAATGTTGCAAGAACATTTGAATTATTGAACGACGCTATATTTAAACTTGCTTCCAAGACGGGGAAAGCAGGTTTCTTGTCCGCTAATACTCTCAACCTGCCTTTCATTAATACAAGGAATAAATTCGATGCGGCAGGACAGGGTATACCGAGAGTTCCTCTGCGTATGGACGACGAGGCGGAAGACTTAGAGCTATCATTACCGTCGTCGACTTCTATTCCAACCACAGTGTTGGAAACAGCTATTGCATCTAACAGAGCCAATTTAGATGCCTTATCTTACGCAGATCACCTTACTAAGGCGTTATCACTGCGCCTTCAAGGGAAAGAGTTTCAGGATATACAATCCTCTTTAAGACTTCTTTCAAGGGCAGTAGCTTATTCCACGTGTAACTCCGCCCTTTCAGTGGCAAATCTGGAGTTGGTTAGACGTGACGCAGCCCTAGCTACATCCACACTTGTGGATTCTAAGATGAAGAACTCTCTTAGAGTCGCTTCGGTCTCCGGAGAACTTCTCTTTGACGCCAAGCTTTCTGCTATTTATGATAAAATTACAAAGAAAGCTTCGGATTCTCTGTTGTTAAAATCTGCCTCTAAGAAGCAGGATACAGCAGACAAGAATAAGACAGGCACTTCTGGGTCTAATGCGCCCAAGAGGGGTTCCTATAGAGGTTTCGGTGGGTCCTCTTGGTCTTATTCGAGAGACCGTCAGGGTAGCGACTCTCGTTCGGGACGTCCTTCGGGCCGGGACAATCGGTCGGACGCCCCGAGGTCGACGGGGCGAGGTGCGGGTCGTGGAGGACGTGGTTTCTCCTACCGCAGGCCTCGCAGGTCCAGGAGGTGATGGCTTAAACCTCTATCGCGTACCGGTTGGCGGAAGGTTGTCGAGCTTTTCACTAGAATGGGCGTCGATTACGGATGACCCTTGGGTGAGAGGAGTGACTTCGGAAGGTCTAAAGATATCCTTCAAACGAAAGCCTCCATTAACTTGCAGTCCAAAGTGGACTCAACTTCCGTCAAATCCGCAGAAAAGAGACGCTCTGTTATCAGAGGTGCAGTCTCTTTTAATGAAGAACGCGGTAGAGGTCGTAGAAAACCAGGAAACTACGGGATTCTACAGCCATCTGTTTCTGGTTCCGAAACCAGACGGCTCGTTCCGTCCAGTCATAGATTTGAGCTGGATAAACAAGCTGATCGTCACTCCGAAATTTTATATGGAGACGATTCGGTCGGTCAGAGCGAGTATTCGGGTGAACGATTATGCAACAAGCATAGATCTCAAAGATGCGTACTTTCACGTCATGGTACATCCGACATTCCGAAAGTATCTACGCTTCGCAGTCCTAGGAGTGGTGTATCAATTCCGGGCGATGTGCTTCGGATTGAATCTAGCACCCTGGGCTTTCACTCGGGTAATGAACTCAGTAATGATCTATTTCCGAGCTCATTCGTCTGTGGTAACGTCGGCCTACCTGGACGACATTCTTCAGAGGTACGGCAACGAGTTAACGCTTCAGAACGATGTTCAGAATCTACTTCTATTGCTCCGACGTCTCGGTTTTATAGTAAACAAGGAGAAGTCGGATCTGGTGCCGTCCAAGTCATTCACTCATCTGGGAATGAGCTTCGAGACGCACAACAATCTCGTTCGTCTGCCGTTAACCAGAGCGAAATTAGTCAGTTGTTACGCTCGCTATTGTCTGCACGCAGACAAAGTCACAGCGAGAGAATTTATGAGACTGATAGGTCTGTGCGGAGCCGCAGAGGATCTCATTCCGATGGGGCGGTTACGCACACGTCCTCTTCAAATTTTCTTGACTCAGAATTGGAGTGTGAAAATTCATTCGCTCGACGTAGACGTTCTCTTGTCAGATCAAGTGAAACAAGAGATTCAGACTTGGGCAAACATTCAGTGGTTAACTCAGGGAGTTCCGCTGCAGTTGCCGGATCCGAGTTTTACCATTATGACGGATGCCAGTCAAACAGGTTGGGGTGCATCATAAATCCCAACGGATTCGAGATGCCAGGGTCTTTGGGATCCACAATTCCTGTGCAAGCACATAAACATCAAGGAAATGATGTCAATTTGGCTTGCGTTACATCACTGGATGGACATTATTCACAATGCTCATGTCCAAATCCTATCTGACAATACGACAGTAGTGGCGTATATACGGAATCAGGGAGGCACTCATTCAGTTCCGTTGTTCAATCTAACGGAAAGAATCCTTCTGTTTGAGGTAGAACATCACGTTCTTCTTTCGGTTCGTCACATACCGGGTCATCTGAATGTGCTAGCAGACGGCTTGTTGCCGTCGGAGTGGACTCTCAACAAACAAGTATTCAATCAGATTTGCTACCAATGGGAACGGCCAATGATAGATTTATTTGCGACACATCTCAACAATCAGTTGCAGACGTATGTGTCTCCGTGTCCGGATCCAAGAGCATTTTCAGTAGACGCTCTGTTGATCCCCTGGGACGGAATGATAGGATATGCGTATCCTCCAGCGCCGTTAATTCAACAAGTATTGCTAAAGATAAAACAATCTCAATGCAAGATTCTGTTGGTAGCATCTCTGTCGCCACAGAGACCGTGGATAAATCTACTCAGGTGTCTGTTGTGGGACCTACCGCGAAAGCTTCCTCCGCGGGAGGATCTTCTTTCGCAGGGGAAATCGCGCCAACTCCATCACAACCTGCAAGGTCTCAACCTTCACGTTTTTCCGTTGTGCGGTCCTTCTTGCATGGCAAGCACTTTACAGGACGAGCAGTGGACGCGATTTCTAACTGTAGGAGGACCTCCTCTTCGCTAAACTATGCGGCTAAGTGGAAGGTTTTTCGTCGTTGGTGTAGGGATCATTCTGTAGATGTATTCGATCCCTCTATACCAGACATTGCAAACTTTCTAGTATACTTGTTTGACGAAATCAAACTGCAGCCTGTTACTATTAAGGGTTATAGGTCTATGTTATCTGATACCTATGCACATCATGATAGTTTACAAATTGGATCTAATGTCTCTTTATCTAAGTTAGTTAGAAACTTCTCGATAAATAGACCCAGAACTCTTAGATTAATTCCTAAATGGAATTTAGCTTGGGTTCTTCTTAAATTGAAGGAAAAGCCATTTGAACCTCTTGGGACAGTAGATTTCAAATTCTTATCTTATAAGACAGCTTTTCTCTTAGCTTTCTCTTCTGCTAGAAGAGTCAGTGAGCTTCATGCACTGTCGGTGGATGATTCTCACTATCATAGTGTCGGGAACACTATCACCTTCACTACTAATGTGGGTTTTTTAGCTAAGAATCAGGCTCCTAATAAATATCCGGAACCTATTGTTATTAAGGCTCTCCCGTCTTCAGACGGGCGTAGGCCTTTACTCTGTCCTGTTAGAGCGTTATGTATCTATAAACAGAGATCTCAGTTCATCAGAAAGGGACGAAAACGTTTCTTTCTGTCTTTGATGCCTAATAGAAAGGACATTTCGGTCCATTCTATTGCTAGATGGATTCAATTAACTATCCGTACTGCTTATGAGAGTTTATCTTCTTTTCAGCAGTCTGTGCTTAAGATTTCCGCTCATGAAGTAAGAGCTCTTGCTACTTCTTGGGCTTATGCTAATAGTGTTGCTATTACAGATTTAATGAAGGCTGCTTATTGGTCTCAGCCATCCACATTCACGAATTTTTATCTCAGAAATATTGAGTCCATTTCTGGAGACCTGCATTGTTTAGGTCCGTTATCTGTTGCTCAGAATGTCGTCCACTAAACAGTTGCAACTATAGTTATGCAGGCTTTCTGTTCCGGCAGTGACTCCGTCCGGCTGCCCTCTTCGCTCTGGGCTATTTGACCCAGGGCAAGGGGAAGTGGGGGGGGGGGGGGGGGGGGCGGGTGTTCCCTTAGGTCACCTGCTTTATAGTGAAAAGCAAGGGAATGCCTCCTCCAAGTCAGTATTTCTGAGTCGCTTCCGGGATGGTTTTAAAGTGTAATATTAATATTAAAATTCATTCGTGTCTTATTTTTAAAGTGTAGCTCGGTGTGAAGCATTTGTATATGTCAAGTGTCAAACGGGCTTTAATATACAATACTCGGACACTTTTAAATGACTATAAAGAGTCTCAATTCTCTGAACTACTTTATTTATTGGCTTACTTTAAAAATAATTAGTATAAGGGATATACTGGATGTTAATAGAGAACATGAATATTATGGTGCTCAATTATTAAGGGTATTGCATCTTTCTAATTTAATATTAAATAAGGAAGATGCATGTAAAGCCTAATACTCCTTTTCTCCTTAAGGGGTTATCTCTTTATTATATAGTTGAGCTTATTGGATTTTCCTCTATGTCCTAGGCCCTCCAGCCTGTTTACTATTCAGCTAAGTCTGGGTCATTGGTACAGTATAAAAATGTTAAAAAATTTATAGTAATTTATATATTTTTTATACTTACCAATGACCCAGACGGGGATGGCCCTCCCAGGAGTTGGGAACTCTTGCCTCCCCGCTGAGTACATAGCGCTGACCAGGCACTGCCAGTAAGAATGATAATTGGCGCCAATTTCGGGACGTCTGCATCACTGCGCATGCGCAGTAGAGGCGTAGTATGGAGGTCCTTTAGGACATGATTTCTTTTTGTTTTGGATGCAAATTTGGGGGATTGGGGGGCAAAATTTGTGTTTGGCCCTGGTTTTGTTAGAGTTTGCACCAGCTAAGTCTGGGTCATTGGTAAGTATAAAAAATATATAAATTACTATAAATTTTTTAACTTTCATTATTTTTTCATTTTTTGTCCCCAAAACATGGGTTATGACCCCTCTTTGGAACGAGCTCATCAAGATTATTCCAATTATGGGTCATAACCTATGTTTTTGAGATAAAAACTTAGTTATTCAAGAATTTTGTTTGCAAGTGTCGTCTGCTTTTCATGTCAGGTAAAGAATTAATGGGTGTATTCATGTTTTTTTAGGTACAATATTTCAACAGATGACTATGATCCATATAGAACAGATTCAAACAGTAATCCTAATTGGTAAGTATTTTGCTGAAACATTTTTTTCAAAGCCCAAATATATGCTTCCAAAACTCTACCATTTAATTGGCTCAATTTAAATTATGATGCACACTGAAATTGCATGTGCTTGGAAGCATGATGTTTGGGGTTCAGTGAATGAACCTGTTTCTTAAACCATCAAATTCCATCTAAAATACCAGTGCAATTCATTATTGAAAAATTCAACAATGTATAACTTCTCATCTATATGCAGATTAAAAACAGCTCACCAAAAAATGTGCCATTTCAATTGTGTTATTTTGAACTGCATAAATTCTACTGCATTTAGAATCTGTTATTAAATGCAGTATTTTTAATTTTAGTTGTATTGATGTTGAAAGGCTGGGTGTCTCTCGCAGATATTTAAATGTCTAATGGTTTGAACATTTTGTTTCTAAAAAAATTTGTCTTGGAAATGAGAGTGTTGTGGCTCAGTGGTTATGGCATAGAACTTCAAACCAAGAGGGCCCGAGGTCGATCCCCACCTGAGGTAACTGCATTGTATCCTTGGGCAAGGCAATTAATCCTGATTGCGCATTTGGGAGCACAAGGGCACTGTGTATTTAGGCATACTGCAGTGCTAACCCTGCTTGCATGGAGATAGTACATAGGAGAGTCTAGCAGTTGCTCGGTGGTTCTCTCCGAGTACTCAGTCTTCCTTCACGTGTAAAACCGTCCAGCATGAGGTGATCCTGACTGTCGAAACTGTCGTTAAACTCCAATAAATAAATAGTCCTGCAAATCTCAGGTTTGAATGGAATTGAATCCCAAATTGAATCAGGCAGAGGATTTCAAATTAAATTGAATCCTAGATTAAATCTCACCACTCTTAAAGTTGTGAAAGATAAATTGAATATTGGATCAAATCTAAGCACTCTTCAAGTTGTAGGTATTTCGCCTCTTACAACCATAAACATTGTCACCCTCCATAAGTGCAGTACAGTCACCGTGGATTGGTCGTAATCCACACATGGGCAGTTATGTCCACGCATGTGTTTACCAGGTAGTGAAAATCATCATCAGCAAAATTTTAATTAATGAAGCACCGGGTTGTACCCGGTGCTTCATTAATTAAATTTTTGATGATTATTCCTGTGATTAGCACTTGGAAATTAATTTTATTGCATCCGTGGAAATATTGCCCATGCATGGAAAGTGACCAGTCCATGGCGACTGTACTGTATTGTATGCAACATAACCTGTTTTTGCAAGATCAATCAAAAAAAGTGGAATATTCCAAAATAGAATCGAAGTAGTTTTGTTAGAAGAACCTCTTTGAACTCTTCTTCTATTATCAGGTCTCTTCTATGGGGGAGGGGGGGGGGGGGGGGGCGTTGTTCTCTACAGGAAACCTGATGATAGAAGAAAGGTTCAAGAGGAGACATTTGGGGGGAATTTTGAGAACAGATTTACAATTCGAAAATTTCTGAATCCACGTTATTCAAATTTAATAGAATCAAATCTTCAGAATAATTTTGGGAACGTGGTGGCATCGTGGTAACCGTTTCTCGTCAGATCACCGAAGTTAAGCAATGTCGAGCCCGGTTAATCCTTGGATAGGTGACTGCCCACTCGATCGATTCAGACTCCCGCGTTGTGTCCTTGGGTAAGGCACTTCACCCCGATTGTCCACATGGGGGCACGATGATGCCATGTACTAAGACATACTCCACGTTGCTGGTGTGCATGTCTTCAACCAATCTAACCCTGCCTGTGCTGCAGTGCAGAGTTATGGGGAGCTGGAAGCTGGTCGTCATTGCTCGGTGGTTCTCTCCGGGTCCTCCGGCTTCCTCCACCTGTAAAACTGTCACCGTCACGATATGACCTTGGCAGTTAATGTGTTGTTAAACCCTAATAAAAAAATAAATCTGAATAATTTTGAATGGAATTGAATTTTGTAGAGGACACTGTGAAAAATGTTGAAAAAAAACAAGCAACTCACTGCAAAGAGCACAATTTCAGTTGTTCTGTAGTTTGAGCTTGTTCTAAAGAGTGGTCACTTGATAAGGATTTGTTGAATTTTTTTTTTCAACTGCTCGATTTGTAAGTTAATAGGTAAAGATTGTTAATGGCTCTTTAATGTAATTGCTTTGTAATAAACATTTTCAAATGATTATTTTTTGGATTAAAGGGAAACTGGAAAAGCATCACCTGTACAGCAGAATCCCTATGTGGACAATGGTGCTGGAAAATCACCTCTCCGACTGGCTATCAACACTGCACAATATGGCAGAGTCTTCCAGGATCGAAGTCATGTATTCTATTTAGAACCAAGACCAAACAATATGAAAACGCAGAAACTCTATAATCTTAATGTTAGAGGAAAGAGAGGGAATATAGTCCAGGTTTATCCAGCAGTGGAATATGATTTCTTCCCCACTACATTGCAAATCAGTGAAAAAGATCTTGTTCATATACAGTGGACAGGTGAGAGAATATTGTATTTATTTTTTTGATTATATGGTTCTGACGGGTTTTTGACAACTGTGCGTTTCAACTATTTCAATGCCAAAATGTACTTGAAAATGATGTTAGTCCTAAAAAAATTAAAAATCTGTTTCTCAGGCCCTCCTGCATGGTACTTTTGGCTGCCGCATGCCCTCCTTCTATAACCAATGTAAACTTAAAAAAATAAAAATTAAATGGTTTATGTCTGATATTTTACCCAAGTTAAAAAAATTGATAAATGTGTCCCTTGAGTGTAAGAAGGCTTTGCAATGCTTTAGCATTGCAAAGCCTTCTTGCTCTCAAGGGACGAAATACACCACCACCCACACTAATCCATAGATTGTCAGAGAAACAGAAGGTATACTTTGTGGGGCCTTAACTTTATTTTATGCTAAACTAGAGTATCTGAGAGAATATTAAAATTGTGAAACTTACCATCCCCAGAGTGGACAGCAGAGATAAGAGGTTTCACAATAATGGAAGAGCACCTTTAGACATGTGATGATATTATCTGTACTCAACAAATTCTTGAAATTTAATTGAAAAATTGTGTTTCCTTTTTTTTTTTATTAACCCTTTACCTAATGCAGGCGATATCAAAAAATTTTATTTTAAATACTATATTTTTATACTGTACCAATGACCCAGACTTAGCTGGTGCTAACTCCAACAAAACCAGGGCCAAACACAAATTTTGCCCCCCAATCCCCAAAATTTGCATCGAAAACAAAAAGAAATCATGTCCTAAAGGACCTCCATAGTACGCCTCTACTGCGCATGCGCAGTGACGCAGTCGTCCCGAAATTGGCGCCAATTATCATTCTCTGTTTGGCCCTTCATCAGTCAACATCTCACTGATCTTTGTGCTTGTAAATCTCAGTTTAAAGGATGCCAGACACGTAATTTTTGGAGAAAATGTGATTCTAAGGAGGATAGAAGGAGGAGAGGAAAAAGAAGTGGCAAAAAATAATCAGGGCTGTACTTAAAATTTTTTGATGAAATTATGTTAAGTTGCCTATTTTCGAGGCATGGGCCTCTTGTTGTCATTCTTGCTAATTGTTGCACTGCTTATTCAGTGTTTCCTCTCCCCTAGCCTTCTAAAGTCCCCCCTGGCAATTCTCCCATGCTTTTGGCATATTTTTGAGAAGTTTCATTTCTAAAATTTCCTGGGAGAGTTGCTTGGTTACAGAATGTTTTCTGTTATTTTCCCCATAGATACGTTTTCACCCATGGGTGTATAACGTTTGTGTTCTGCATCTTCCATCTGATGTTCTACAGATTCTCCCCTGGGAGTCTCTGTTTTGCATCAGATAGAGTGTAATTGATGACTGATTCCGGGCCAGTTTTTTCAGTGCCTGGAGTTCATGTTTTCTAGTGTGTTTACACTGTTTGTTTTCATTGGCAACAGCCTTTTTTGAGGGGGGCTGTTTGCCTTTGTGGTAGTTTATCTCATTATAAGATACATTTATATTATCCGAAAGTGTCTCATTAATTATTTTATATAAATTTAAAATTTTTGACCACACTTTGCCATCGGATCCATCGGGGCTCAACGTTACTTTTCAGCAACTTGGGCTTCTCTGAAAAAATATTTTTTCAAAATTATTTTGTTTTGCAATTGTTTTTTCATTTATTAATGGATCATGTTATTATGTATCTTTGTGTCAGGGGTTTTTGCGAGTAACTAGGACTTATTGTTGTTCTTTCACAATGAAGGGACGTTGTTCAAATTGTAATAGGAAGAAATCTTCCTCTGACTTTCATGATCATTGTATTAATTGTAGTCAGTGTTCTCGCATTAATCCCTGTCCTATATGTGAACATTGGGATGAGAAACATTGGAAACGTGTGTCACGATATGTTGTTTCTGGAGAAAGAGCGATGCCGGCTCTTTCTCCACAAGGTCACTCTACTCTCTCAGTTTCTATTTCAGAGGAACCAGAACAGGGTGATGTTTCCATGTTATCTTCTTCAAGTGTGCGTCCGTCGTCACAAATGAATTCAGAGCTAGCGGCAAAAGTGCTCATGGAGATTAGACAAATGTCGTCCGCTAGCTCGCCCGGTGTAGCGTCCATTCACCGAATGGTTCGGCAGCCGGGTTCGTCCGATGCGGTCCAAGAGGAAATTTTGGGTGATGCGAGCACTATAAACATAATAGATGCACACCCAGTGACGGCGGATAGTAAGCGAGAACGGAGGAAGCCTTTTAGTCCGGTTCCTAGCTCGTCCAGGTCCAGCCGGGCCGCGAGCAAGAGAGGTCCCTCTCTCGTACAACAACATCTGGGACCAGATGTTGTGGTACAAAATGTGTCTTTAGCGGAGCATACGTCCGTCGCTCGGGACGCTCCGTTGTATAAGCAGTCCGCAGAGACTGTTAAGGCTTCCTCTTCTCGTCAGCGCACACGACCGCACCTTGGCTGCATGACCGCCGATATTTTACCAGCTTCGCCGATGAAGGATTCTTCGGCGACCAGGTCACACCATCCGGCAGCCAGGGATTCGAGACCGATGGACTCCGGACGTTCGCATAGGAAAAGTATGCGGGAGCCATCTGATGCGGAGCTGCCCTCGGCGAAGCAGCGAAAGACTGCGCCTCCGCAGGTCTCGACGTCGGACATTCTTGTGCAGATAGCACAGCTTATCGCAGCATCCCAGCAGCCGACAGAAACGGTGTCGGATCGAGAATTATCCGACGGCGCTGGGTCGGTACGCTCCGCCGAAGCATCGGGGGCGGACGACCGGGAACATCGGGAGGTCCGACCGGATGGTGAAAGGGATACGGATGAACTGGAGCTATCCCTTTCGGAACAACATAAAGCTGCCGTGGACTTCATCCGGCACTTTCTCCCTCAAGTTGTTCCGTCGGGCCAGACTGCTGCGCTTCCGGACAAGAGAATTATAGCGTCATTGGACTCTGAATTTTTTGAGCGGTTCAGGGACATCGCTCCCGAGTTTCCGTCGCAGTCCAATAATGTTGCAAGAACATTTGAATTATTGAACGACGCTATATTTAAACTTGCTTCCAGGACGGGGAAAGCAGGTTTCTTGTCCGCTAATACTCTTAACCTGCCTTTCATTAATGCAAGGAATAAATTCGATACGGCAGGACAGGGTATACCGAGAGTTCCTCTGCGTATGGATGACGAGGCGGAAGACTTAGAGCTATCATTACCGTCGTCAGCTTCTATTCCAACCGCGGTGTTGGAAACAGCTATTGCATCTAACAGAGCCAATTTAGATGCCTTATCTTACGCAGATCACCTTACTAAGGCGTTATCACTGCGCCTTCAAGGGGAAGAGTTTCAGGATATACAATCCTCTTTAAGACTTCTTTCAAGGGCAGTAGCTTATTCCACGTGTAACTCCGCCCTTTCAGTGGCAAATCTGGAGTTGGTTAGACGTGACGCAGCCCTAGCTACATCCACACTAGTGGATTCTAAGGTGAAGAACTCTCTTAGAGTCGCTTCGGTCTCAGGAGAACTTCTCTTTGACGGCAAGCTTTCCGCTATTTATGATAAAATTAAAAAGAAAGCTAATGATTCTCTGTTGTTCAGATCGGCTCCTAAAAAGTCGGATACAGCAGACACGAATAAGACAGGCACTTCTGGGTCTAATGTGCCCAAGAGAGGTTCCTATAGAGGTTCCGGTGCGTCCTCTTGGTCTTATTCGAGAGACCGTCAGGATAGCGACTCTCGTTCGGGACGTCCTTCAGGCCGGGACAATCGGTCGGACGCCCCGAGGTCGACGAGGCGAGGTGCGGGTCGTGGAAGACGTGGTTTCTTCTACCGCAGGCCTCACAGGTCCAGGAGGTGATGGCTTAAACCTCTATCGCGTTCCGGTTGGCGGAAGGTTGTCGAGTTTTTCACAAGAGTGGGCATCGATTACGGACGACCCTTGGGTGAGAGGAGTGACTTCGGAAGGTCTAAAGATATCCTTCAAACGAAAGCCTCCATTAACTCGAAGTCCAAAGTGGACTCATCTTCCGTCAAATCCACAGAAAAGAGACGCTCTGTTATCAGAGGTGCAGTCTCTTTTAATGAAGAACGCGGTAGAGGTCGTAGAAAACCAGGAATCTCTGGGATTCTACAGCCATCTGTTTCTGGTTCCGAAACCAGACGGCTCGTTCCGTCCAGTCATAGATTTGAGCTGGATAAACAAGCTGATCGTCGCTCCGAAGTTTTATATGGAGACGATTCGATCGGTCAGAGCGAGTATTCGGGTGAACGATTATGCAACGAGCATAGATCTCAAAGATGCGTACTTTCACGTCATGGTACATCCGACATTCCGAAAGTATCTACGCTTCGCAGTCCTAGGAGTGGTGTATCAGTTCCGGGCTATGTGCTTCGGATTGAATCTAGCACCCTGGGCTTTCACTCGGGTAATGAACTCGGTAATGATCTACTTCCGAGCTCATTCGTCTGCGGTAACGTCGGCCTACCTGGACGACATTCTTCAGAGGTACGGCAACGAGTTAACGCTTCAGAACGATGTTCAGAATCTTCTTCTATTGCTCCGACGTCTCGGTTTTATAGTAAACGAGGAGAAGTCGGATCTGGTGCCGTCCAAGTCATTCACTCATCTGGGAATGAGCTTCGAGACGTACAACAATCTCGTTCGTCTGCCGTTAACCAGAGCGAAATTAGTCAGTTGTTACGCTCACTATTGTCTGCACGCAGACAAAGTCACGGCGAGAGAATTTATGAGACTGATAGGTCTGTGCGGAGCCGCCGCGGATCTCATTCCGATGGGGCGGCTACGCACACGTCCTCTTCAAATTTTCCTGACTCAGAATTGGAGTGTGAAAATTCATTCGCTCGATGTAGACGTTCTCTTGTCAGATCAAGTGAAACAAGAGATTCAGACTTGGGCAAACATTCAGTGGTTAACTCAAGGAGTTCCGCTGCAGTTGCCGGATCCGAGTTTTACCGTTATGACGGATGCCAGTCAAACAGGTTGGGGTGCATCATTAATCCCAACGGATTCGAGATGCCAGGGTCTTTGGGATCCGCAATTCCTGTGCAAGCACATAAACATCAAGGAAATGATGTCAATTTGGCTAGCGTTACGTCACTGGATGGACATTATTCACGATGCTCATGTCCAAATCCTATCCGACAATACGACAGTAGTGGCGTATATACGGAATCAGGGAGGCACTCATTCAGTTCCGTTGTTCAATCTAACGGAAAGAATCCTTCTGTTTGCGTTAGAACATCACGTTCTTCTTTCGGTCCGTCACATACCGGGTCGTCTGAATGTGCTAGCAGACTCCCTTTCACGAAAGGGTCGCTTGTTGCCGTCGGAGTGGACTCTCAACAAACAAGTATTCAATCAGATTTGCTACCAATGGGAACGGCCAATGATAGACTTATTTGCGACACATCTCAACAATCAGTTGCAGACGTATGTGTCTCCGTGTCCGGATCCAAGAGCATTTGCAGTAGACGCTCTGTCGATCCCTTGGGACGGAATGATAGGATATGCGTATCCTCCAGCGCCGTTAATTCAACAAGTATTGCTAAAGATAAAACAATCTCAATGCAAGATTCTGTTGGTAGCATCTCTGTCGCCACAGAGACCGTGGATAAATCTACTCAGGTGTCTGTTGTGGGACCTACCGTGGAAGCTTCCTCCACGAGAGGATCTTCTTTCGCAGGGGAAATCGCGCCAACTCCATCACAACCCGCAAGGTCTCAACCTTCACGTTTTTCCGTTGTGCGGTCCTTCTTGCATGGCAAGCACTTTACAGGACGAGCAGTGGACGCGATTTCTAACTGTAGGAGGACCTCCTCTTCGCTAAACTATGCGGCTAAGTGGAAGGTTTTTCGGCGTTGGTGTAGGGATCATTCTGTAGATATATTTGATCCCTCTATACCAGACATTGCAAACTTTCTAGTATACTTGTTTGACGAAATCAAACTGCAGCCTGTTACTATAAAGGGTTATAGATCTATGTTATCTGATACCTATGCACATCATGATAGTTTACAAATTGGATCTAATGTCTCTTTATCGAAGTTGGTTAGAAACTTTTCGATAAATAGACCCAGAACTCTTAGATTAATTCCTAAGTGGAATTTAGCTTGGGTTCTCCTTAAATTGAAGGAAAAGCCATTTGAACCTCTTGGGACAGTAGATTTCAAATTCTTATCTTATAAGACAGCTTTTCTCTTAGCTTTCTCTTCTGCCAGAAGAGTCAGTGAGCTTCATGCACTATCGGTGGATGATTCTCATTATCGTAGTGTTGGGAACACTATCACCTTCACTACTAATGTGGGTTTTTTAGCTAAGAATCAGGCTCCTAATAAATATCCGGAACCTATTGTTATTAAGGCTCTTCCGTCTTCAGACGGGCGTAGGCCTTTACTCTGTCCTGTTAGAGCACTACGTATCTATAAACAGAGATCTCAGTTTATCAGAAAGGGACGAAAACGTTTCTTTCTGTCTTTGATGCCTAATAGAAAGGACATTTCAGTCCATTCTATTGCTAGATGGATTCAGTTAACTATCCGTACTGCTTATGAAGATTTATCTTCTTCTCAGCAGTCTGTGCTTAAGATTTCTGCTCATGAAGTAAGAGCTCTTTCTACTTCCTGGGCTTATGCTAATAGTGTTGCTATTACAGATTTAATGAAGGCTGCTTATTGGTCTCAGCCATCCACATTTACGAATTTTTATCTCAGAAATATTGAGTCCATTTCTGGAGACCTGCATTGTTTAGGTCCGTTATCTGTTGCTCAGAATGTCGTCCACTAAACAGTTGCAACTATAGTTATGCAGGCTTTCTGTTCCGGCAGTGACTCCGTCCGGCTGCCCTCTTCGCTCTGGGCTATTTGACCCAGGGCAAGGGGAAGGGGGGGGGGGGGGGGGCGGGTGTTCCCTTAGGTCACCTGCTTTATAGTGAAAAGCAAGGGAATGCCTCCTCCAAGTCAGTATTTCTGAGTCGCTTCCGGGATGGTTTTAAAGTGTAATATTAATGTTTAAATTCATTCATGTCTTATTTTTAAAGTGTAGCTCGGTGTGAAGCATTTGTATATGTCAAGTGTCAAACGGGCTTTAATATACAATACTCGGACACTTTTAAATGATTATAAAGAGTCTCAATTCTCTGGACTACTTTATTTATTGGCTTGCTTTAAAAATAATTAGTATAAGGGTTATACTGGATGTTAATAGAGAACATGAATGTTATTGTGCTCAATTATTAAGGGTAGTGTATCTTTCTAATTTAATATTAAATAAGAAAGATACATGTAAAGCCTAATACTCCTTTTCTCCTTAAGGGGTTACCTCTTTACTATATAGTTGAGCTTATTGGATTTTCCTCTATGTCCTAGGCCCTCCAGCCTGTTTACTATTCAGCTAAGTCTGGGTCATTGGTACAGTATAAAAATGTTAAAAAATTTATAGTAATTTATATATTTTTTATACTTACCAATGACCCAGACGGGGATGGCCCTCCCTGGAGTTGGGAACTCTTGCCTCCCCGCTGAGTACATAGCGCTGACCAGGCACTGCCAGTAAGAATGATAATTGGCGCCAATTTCGGGACGACTGCGTCACTGCGCATGCGCAGTAGAGGCGTACTATGGAGGTCCTTTAGGACATGATTTCTTTTTGTTTTGGATGCAAATTTTGGGGATTGGGGGGCAAAATTTGTGTTTGGCCCTGGTTTTGTTGGAGTTAGCACCAGCTAAGTCTGGGTCATTGGTAAGTATAAAAAATATATAAATTACTATAAATTTTTTAACTTTTTAAAATTTTTCCAAAAATTTCAACAAAACCATATCATGTGACTACTCATTGGAATGAGCTTGTTCCAGTGAAGGGTCACATGCTATGGTTTCTTGAAATTTTCTAAAAAAAATATTTTTCCAACTGCTCAAATTGTAAATTACGCTGGTGGATTTGGTGGATTTGTTAGGTATTGGGTAAAATTCTTATTTTGGAACAATTATATACTGGATTCTAGTAGATTTCAGTGACAAAAAATTGTTGGAACACAAATAGATTTTTCACTGGATGTACAGTAAACTTTATAAATTGAATAGTCAAAATAACACCAGTGAAAAAATTCAGTCAACAGAAATATTTGATTATATTTTTATACTGTACCAATGACCCAGACTTAGCTGGTGCTAACTCTAACAAAACCAGGGCCAAACACAAATTTTGCCCCCCAATCCCCAAAATTTGCATCCAAAACCAAAAGAAATCATGTCCTAAAGGACCTCCATACTTCGCCCCTACTGCGCATGCGCAGTGTCAAGGACGTTCCGAAATTGGCGCCAATTATCATTCTCTGTTTGGCCCTTCATCAGTCAACATCTCACTGATCTTTGTGCTTGTAAATCTCAGTTTAAAGGATGCCAGACACGTAATTATTGGAGAAATGGTGATTCTAAGGAGGATATAGAAGGAGGAGAGGAAAAAGGAGTGACAAAAAATAATCAGGGCTGTACTTAAAATTTTTTATGAAATTATGTTAAGTTGCCTATTTTCGAGGCATGGGCCTCTTGTTGTCATTCTTGCTAAAAAGTTGCACTGCTTATTCAGTGTTTCCTCTCCCCTGGCCTTCTAAGTCCCCCTTGCAATTCTCCCATGCTTTTGGCATATTTTTGAGAAAGTTCATTTCTAAAATTCTCTTGGGAGAGTTGCTTGGTTACAGAATGTTTTCTGTTATTTTCCCCATAGTTATGTTTTCACCCATGGGTGTATAAACGTTGTGTTCTGCATCTTCCATCTGATGTTCTGCAGATTCTCCCCTGGGAGTCTCTGTCTTGCATCAGATAGAGTGTAATTTTGATGACTGATTTCGGGCCAGTTTTTTCAGTGCCTGGAGTCATGTTTTCTGGTGTTTTACACTGTTTGTTTACATTGGCAACAGTCTCTTTTGAGGGGGGCTGTTTGCCTTTGGTGTAGTTTATCTCACTATAAGATACATTTCTATTATCCGTAAGTGTTGCATTAATTATTTAATATAAATTTAAAATTTTTGACCACACTTAGCCATCGGATCCATCGGGGCTCAACGTTACTTTTCAGAAACTTGGGTTTCACTGAAAAAATATTTTTCAAAAATTTTTTTGATTTGCAATTGTTTTTTCATTATTAATGGATCATGTTATTATGTATCTTTGTGTCAGGGGTTTGTGCGAGTAACTAGGACTTGTTGACTTTTCACAATGAAAGGATATTGTTCAAATTGTAATAGGAAGAAATCTTCCTCTGACTTTCATGATCATTGTATTAATTGTAGTCAGTGTTCTCGCACTAATCCCTGGTCTATATGTCAATATTGGGATGACAAACATTGGAAACGTGTGTCACGGTATGTTGTTACTGGAGAAAGGGCTATGCCGGCTCTTTCACCGCAAGGTCACTCTACTCTCTCAGTTTCTATTTCAGAGGAACAAGAACAGGGTGATGTTTCCATGTTATCTTCCGCAAGTGCGCTTCCGTCGTCACAAATGAATACAGAGCTAGCGGCAAAAGTGCTCATGGAGATTAAACAAATGTCGTCCGCTAGCTCGCCCGGTGTAGCGTCCATTCAGCGAATGGTTCGGCTGCCGGGTTCGTCCGATGCGGTCCAGGAGGAAATGTTGAGTGATGCGAGCACTATAAACATTCAACGTGCACACCCAGTGACGGCGGATAGTAGGCGAGATCGGAGGAAATTTTCTTGACTCAGAATTGGAGTGTGAAAATTCATTCGCTCGACATAGACGTTCTCTTGTCAGATCAAGTGAAACAAGAGATTCAGACTTGGGCAAACATTCAGCGGTTAACTCAGGGAGTTCCGCTGCAGTTGCCGGATCTGAGTTTTACCATTATGACGGATGCCAGTCAAACAGGTTGGGGTGCATCATTGATCCCAACGGATTCGAGATGCCAGGGTCTTTGGGATCCGCAATTCCTGGGCAAGCACATAAACATCAAGGAAATGATGTCAATTTGGCTTGCGTTACGTCATTGGATGGACATTATTCACAATGCTCATGTCCAAATTCTATCCGACAATACGACAGTAGTGGCGTATATACGGAATCAGGGAGGCACTCATTCAGTTCCGTTGTTCAATCTAACGGAAAGAATCCTTCTGTTTGCACTAGAACATCAGGTTCTTCTTTCGGTCCGTCACATACCGGGTCGTCTGAATGTGCTAGCAGACTCCCTTTCACGAAAGGGTCGCTTGTTGCCGTCGGAGTGGACTCTCAACAAACAAGTATTCAATCAGATTTGCTACCAATGGGAACGGCCAATGATAGACTTATTTGCAACACATCTCAACAATCAGTTGCAGACGTATGTGTCTCCATGTCCGGATCCAAGAGCATTTGCAGTAGACGCTCTGTCGATCCCTTGGGACGGAATGATAGGATATGCGTATCCTCCAGCGCCGTTAATTCAGCAAGTATTGCTAAAGATAAAACAATCTCAATGCAAGATTCTGTTGGTAGAATCTCTGTCTCCACAGAGACCGTGGATAAATCTACTCAGGTGTCTGTTGTGGGACCTACCGCGAAAGCTTCCTCCACGGGAGGATCTTCTTTCGCAGGGGAAATCGCGTCAACTCCATCACAACCCGCAAGGTCTCAACCTTCACGTTTTTCCGTTGTGCGGTCCTTCTTGCATGGCAAGCACTTCACAGGACGAGCAGTGGACGCGATTTCTAACTGTAGGAGGACCTCCTCTTCGCTAAATTATGCGGCTAAGTGGAAGGTTTTTCGTCGTTGGTGTAGGGATCATTCTGTAGATATTTTCGATCCCTCTATACCAGACATTGCAAACTTTCTAGTATACTTGTTTGACGAAATCAAACTGCAGCCCGTTACTATTAAGGGTTATAGGTCTATGTTATCTGATACCTATGCACATCATGATAGTTTACAAATTGGATCTAATGTCTCTTTATCTAAGTTGGTTAGAAACTTCTCGATAAATAGACCCAGAACTCTTTGGTTAATTCCTAAATGGAATTTAGCTTGGGTTCTTCTTAAATTGAAGGAAAAGCCATTTGAACCTCTTGGGACAGTAGATTTCAAATTCTTATCTTATAAGACAGCTTTTCTCTTAGCTTTCTCTTCTGCTAGAAGAGTCAGTGAGCTTCATGCACTGTCGGTGGATGAATCTCACTATCGTAGTGTCGGGAACACTATCACCTTCACTACTAATGTGGGATTTTTAGCTAAGAATCAGGCTCCTAATAAATATCCGGAACCTATTGTTATTAAGGCTCTTCCGTCTTCAGACGGGCGTAGGCCTTTACTCTGTCCTGTTAGAGTGTTACGTATCTATAAACAGAGATCTCAGTTTATCAGAAAGGGACGGAAACGTTTCTTTCTGTCTTTGATGCCTAATAGAAGGGACATTTCGGTCCATTCTATTGCTAGATGGATTCAATTAACTATCCGTACTGCTTATGAGAGTTTATCTTCTTCTCCGCAGTCTGTGCTTAAGATTTCCGCTCATGAAGTAAGAGCTCTTGCTACTTCTTGGGCTTATGCTAATAGTATTGCTATTACAGATTTAATGAAGGCTGCTTATTGGTCTCAGCCATCCACATTCACGAATTTTTATCTCAGAAATATTGAGTCCATTTCTGGAGACCTGCATTGTTTAGGTCCGTTATCTGTTGCTCAGAATGTCGTCCACTAAACAGTTGCAATTATAGTTATGCAGGCTTTCTGTTCCGGCAGTGACTCCGTCCAGCTGCCCTCTTCTCTCTGGGCTATTTGACCCAGGGTAAGGGGAAGGGGGGGAGGGGGAGGGTGTTCCCTTAGGTCACCTGCTTTATAGTGAAAAGCAAGGGAATGCCTCCTCCAAAGTCAGTATTTCTGAGTCGCTTCCGGGATGGTTTTAAAGTGTAATATTAATGTTAAAATTCATTCATGTCATATTTTTAAAGTGTAGCTCGGTGTGAAGCATTTGTATATGTCAAGTGTCAAACAGGCTTTAATATACAATACTCGGACACTTTTAAAAGATTATAAAGAGTCTCAATTCTCTGGACTAACTTTATTTATTGGCTTACTTTAAAAATAATTAGTATAAGGGTTATACTGGATGTTAATAGAGAACATGAATGTTATTGTGCTCAATTATAAAGGGTATTGTATCTTTCTAATTTAATATTAAATAAGAAAGATACATGTAAAGCCTAATACTTCTTTTCTCCTTAAGGGGTTGCCTCTATATTATATAGTTGAGCTTATTGGATTTTCCTCTATGTCCTAGGCCCTCCAGCCTTTTTACTATTCAGCTAAGTCTGGGTCATTGGTACAGTATAAAAATGTTAAAAAATTTATAGTAATTTATATATTTTTTATACTTACCAATGACCCAGACGGGGATGGCCCTCCCAGGAGTTGGGAACTCTTGCCTCCCCACTGAGTACATAGCACTGACCAGGCACTGCCAGTAAGAATGATAATTGGCGCCAATTTCGGAACGTCCTTGACACTGCGCATGCGCAGTAGGGGCGAAGTATGGAGGTCCTTTAGGACATGATTTCTTTTGGTTTTGGATGCAAATTTTGGGGATTGGGGGGCAAAATTTGTGTTTGGCCCTGGTTTTGTTAGAGTTAGCACCAGCTAAGTCTGGGTCATTGGTAAGTATAAAAAATATATAAATTACTATAAATTTTTTAACTTTCATATAATTTAATTTTCTTTTAAGGATAGCCGACTTATTACATGCGAAATGAGTTTTTCTTCCATCAATGATTTTTTTTTTATCTTACTCTTTTCCTGCCCACCTTGCCGATCTAAGATTAAACTTGATGACATGTCTAACTGTACTTGCTGACATGTCTAACTGTACTTTCACTAGGTGAGTAAAAAATCTGCAAATTTCATACACCTGTTTCACCTACCAAAACAATCATTTGGAATTGTCCGCTGAAAAGTGAGTGGATATTAAAATCGAACTGATAATTTAATTTTCTAATTAGTATTCACCAGGCTGTTCAGCCTAGTTATCTTCTAACATGTCCAAAACTGTGTTTATGTATAAGCAAATATTGATAACTCTAAGGCGCATCCCTTTGATTTAGAGTCTGAGGTATACATCATACTTTGAGATTTCCATAGACTGTGTGTAAATGGCAGAGATATTGGTCTCCTCAGGGCACAATTCTGTTGGTTATAGTACCTTTTTGAATATTTTGTACACAATATATGCAGTGCAGTCACTGTGGATTGGTCGTAATCCACATGTGGGCAGTTATGTCCACGCATCTGTTTACCAGGTTGTAAAAATCATCATTAGCAAAATTTTAATTAATGAAGCACCTGGTTGTACCCGGTGCTTCATTAATTAAATTTTTGATGATTATTCCTGTAATTAGTGTTTGGAATCTAATATTATTGCGTCCGTGGAAATATTGCCCATGCGTGGAAAGTGACCAGTCCACTGCGACTGTACTGTAACTCTGTAAACTTCAGGCTTAGTGGTTTGAGCATTGGATGTTAAACTGAAAGGCTGACCAGTGGAAACTGCATTGTGTCCTTGGGCAAGACACTTAATCCTGATTGTCAATTGGGGGCACGGTGGTATTGTGTATTAAGGTGTACTGCACGTTGATGGTGCACCTGTCTTCAATCAATACTAACCCTGCCTGTCTGAGGTCAGGACTTTGGGGAGTCTGACAGTTGTTCGCCGTTGCTTGATGATTACTGTTACGTCTTTAACCCTTTACCTAACGTAACGGCCAAAACCGGCCAGTGCTATTCTCAAAAATCGCCACTTAATTTTCATTATTTTTTTCATTTTTTGTCTCAAAAACATAGGTTATGACCCCTCATTGGAACGAGCTCGTCGAGCTCGTTCCAACGAGAGGTCATAACCTATGTTTTTGAGACAAAAAATGAAAAAAATCAGTTATTCAAGAATTATTTTTGCAAGTGTCGTCTGCTTTTCAGGTTAGGTAAAGGGTTAAGGGGGATGGTGGAAGGGGGTGGGGCACGGTGGCTCAGTAGGTAGAGGTGCAGGCTCCAAGCCGAGCGGTCCTTGTTTCGAATCCACCTATGGCAACTATGTTCACCCCCATTGCCCAGATTGCCTTTGTGGGGGCACGGTGGCGCTGTGTACTAAAGCCTACTGCACATCAATGGTGCACTTGCCATCAACCAATGCTAACCCCTATTGTACAGATACTGTACATTGAGAAATCTTGACAGTTGCTTGCTGCTGCTTGGTAGTTCTCTCTAGGGTTTCCTGCTTTCTCCACACATAAAACTGTCTGACATAAGGTGACCCTGGCTGTCAAAAGTGTTACTGAACCCTAATCAATTATAAATAAATTTACCCAATGCACATAACAAAATGTGTTATTTGTATTTTTTTTTCACAGTTTTAAAAAAAATATTTCAACAAACCATATATATGTGTCCCTCCTCATTAGAACGAGCTTCAGAAGCTTGTTCTAATGAGGTGTCAAATGATAGAGTTTTGTTGGAATATTTTTTTTCTGCTGCTCACTTTGTGCATTATACAGACAGCTCCACAAGATTCTTTACATAAAGGGTTAACCCTTTTCCTAACGAATCGGCTGCATGTGCCCTCATAATTAACAAATTAAGTATTTTAAAAAAATACATATTTCAAAGATTTTCAACAAAACCATATCCTGTGACCCCCTCATTGGAACAACTCATTTAGCTCGTTCCAATGAGGGGGTCACATGATATGGTTTTGTTGAAATTTTTTGAAAAATTTAAAAAAAAACATTAAAATACTAAATTTTGATAATGTCTGCATTGGGCAAAGGGTTAATAAGAATACTCAGTTTATAAATCTCCAATTGAGTGGGATCTGCTGTTTTACACTGAACATAATACAGTGAAGCCCACTTAACTGGATATCCTTTAACTGAATAACCCTGTTAATTGAATATAATTTCCCTACACAAAACTATTTACCATACCTCCAATACAAATTTGACTTGTTAATTGAATATAGGTTATAGAGTAAACTCCTGTTAATTGACTGAAAAATCTTAAAACATGTCAAGAAATTACCCAGACTCTCCCTAGTTTTTCTTTGTTTATAGACCTACTTGGCCTCAGTATATCCAATACAGGCATTTAATCTATTATATCTTGTTTGACAGAGCTCATGGAGCCCATGGACCTCTGTCAAACAAGGTACAGTACGTGGAGAGTGGATTGTAACTAAATCACCTGCAGAGTGGAGTTATCACCCAAGCTATAACTTTCAAATTTTGCATGTATCGACAAAAAGCACAAGCACTGTTTCAGCCAATGGACCTCCTGGTTTAACCCGGGGGTCCATTGGCTGATACTTTGGTGTTACTGGTTAAGCTTTGCAACAAATTTGCAATTATTGATCAGGTGGAATCTCCACCCTGCAGGGGATTTAGTGATAATACACTCTCCACATACTGTATAATAGAATAAATGCTAAGTTTATCTCTAGAATACAGGAAAGTGACACAATCCCTGTTAATTGAATACTCCTGTTAATTGAATAATTTCCATTGGCAAAGTGGCTATTCAATTAACAGGGTTCCACTGTACTGATAACTGATTGTCACTATGAAGTTCTACTGAGATTAAGACCTGAATAACAGGAAAACCAGACCACATGTATTCTTAAACTCACCTTTGCCAGTTCCTGTTTTTATACAGTGGAACCCTGTTAATTGAATAGCCATTTTGCCAATGAAAATTATTCAATTAACAGGAGTATTCAATTAACAGGTATAGTGTCACTTTCCTGTATTCTAGAGATAAACATAGCATTTATTCTATTATATCTTGTTTGACAGAGCTCCCTGAGCTCTGTCAAACAAGATATAATAGATTAAATGCCTGCATTGGATGTACTGAGACCAAATAGGTCTATAAACAAAGGACAACTGGGGAGAATCAGGGTAATTTGTCGACTGGTTACAAGATTTTTTATTCAATTACCAGGAGTTTACTCTATAACCTATATTCAATTAACAGGTCAAATTTGTACTGGAGGTATGGTAAATGATTTTGTGTTGGGACATTATGTTCAATTAACAGGGATCAATTAAGAGATATCCAATTAAGTGGGCACCACTGTACCACGATTGCCATGTGTTTTTAACATTACGTACAGATAGTGAGAAATGTTCTAGATACACTAGGCATGGAATCTAGATTATATGTAAGAATGTTCTGTAACAATGCATCTGCATTGGATGTTACACATTTGAGTGACAATTTGACATGAAAGAAATTCTTCGTCATGCTAACAGTTTTAAGCAAGATAGTTTTCAGACTACCAAAGGTGAAACTTTCCTTTAAAAATAAGACCTTCATTCACTTAATTCAAGTTTAATAATGTTATAAATACAGACCACAACTCTTAGAGAATACAGGGGACAGAAGTCAGCAACCAACCACTTTTCCTGTATTTCTCATTTACCTTTGGTGTGTGTTAAAGATAAGAAAAACACCACCTTGGCCTGAGTTGTTGATTCTGATGCCCTGTACTCAACCCTCACTCTGTGGCGTAATCTTTCTTAACCCTTTACCTAACATGAAAAGCAGACAACACTTGCAAATAAAATTCTTGAAGCACTAATTTTTTGTATTTTTTGCCTCAAAAACATAGCTTATGACCCCTCTTTGGAATGAGCTTGTCGAGGTTGTTCCAATGAGGGGGTCATAAGATATGTTTTTGTGACAAAAAATGAAAAAATAATTAAAATTGAATGATGAGGCTCGAGTGATATCCTGGGCCAAAGCAATCAAGTGCGATAATTCTTAACCTATTGAAACGTATGTGGAGTTCTGTATTTATCACACACCTCCCTTGAAACAACCAGACTGCATGAAAATTGAACTAAAAGCACTCTTCAGCTGGATAATTACTGCGTTTTCGTTGTTGTCAACGAGACATCACTGTTAGTTGGCAGGGTACCAACCCTAATTTGCTTTTTCATTTTTACGACATTCAATTGGGCGAAACCATGCAGTTGACAGTGATCAGTGTCACAGTCATAATGATGGAACTTCAAATATTGACTAAACTGCAAGGAATAACACAACAAAAAGTTTTTAAACAGCTAATAAGTTTAGCAAACTCCTTCATTATATGACCAGTTGTGGAAAGTATTTGTCAAGGAACAAGCAGTCAGCAGTCAGAATGTTATTTTTATTTTGAAAATTTTTTCTCCATTCTGATTATTTAAATATCCAGGGTTAACAAATCTAAATGAGGAACTTGGAATTTCCAACTTTATTTTTATCGTTCATGCAGAACCGTGTGTTTTACATTAAAAAGTGTGTGATAAAATTTTTACGTGACATAACATTCATATCACAATATATACAAAGCGACAAACATGTTTTTAAAAATTCTCTTTTTGTCTAAAACAGTTTAGGCCTAAAAAAGTTAAAAATCCATTTCTCAGGCCCTCCTGCATGGTCCTTTTGGCTGCCGCATGATCTCTTTTTATAACCAATACAAACAAACGGGTTGTATCTGATGCTTCATTAATTAAAGTTTTGATGATTATACCTTATTATTATAATTATTGGAATCTAATATTATTGTGTCCATGGAAATATTGCCCACCCATGGAAAGTCCACGATTGCAATACTCTATTAATTGTCAAAATCATCTTCACTTGTGTTTGCTTTTCTTCAGGTTCCAATAGCCATAATAATGGAAATCCTGCTGGTGATGGTCAGGCTGGTGATGCTGGGCAAGGAAAGGGAGGTAATTTTAGTATTTTATTACTTTCCAAAGTGTGATTTACTGGGATTTCCGGGTTTGATTATAAACGATAACTTCACAAGTGAATTATGCAATTATGTAATCAACAATTGTGTCATGTATCCGTGTTGCAAACGAAGACGCTGTGCCGTGGGTGTAATGGGGTCTTCATTGTTTTTTGTCCCCCAACCCTTCGGGGACTATTGTAATCAGCAGTGTCCGTCCGTCCGTCCATCCGTCTGTCCGTGCGTCCGTCCGTCCATCCGTCCATCACACCCTTGTCTGGATGATAACTTTAGTTTGGATGATTTTACTGAAACTAAATTTAGTATGTGTCTTACTTGGGTGGAAATGCAGGTCCAGTTCGAAAATGGGCACGCTCTACTGATTTCTACTGGATTTATTCCCCTTTTTCGACTTAAAAAATACAGTTTTTGTGTTGTCCGGATGATAACTTTAGTTAGGATCATTTGATTGAAACGAAATTTAGTATGCCGCTTATTTGGGTGGAAATGCAGGTCAAGTTCGAAAATGGGCACGCTCCACTGATTTTTACTGGATTTATTCCCCTTTTTCGACTTAGAAAATACGGTTTTTGTGTTGTCCGGATGATAACTTTACTTTGGATCATTTGATTGAAACGAAACTAAGTATGTGGTTTAATTGGTTGGAAATACAGGTCAAGTTAAAAAATGGCCATGCTCTGTGAACAAATTGCATCTTAACAGCTCCCTTGAATTTGCAATCTTGGGCGGGGGACCGGGGGCGTTGCCCTTGTTTAACCCTTTACCTAATATGAAAAGTAGACGACACAGGCAAACAAATTCTTGAATAGCTATTATTTTCATTCATGTTTTGTCTTAAAAACATAGGTTATGACCCCTCATTGAAATGAGCTGAACGAGCTCGTTCCAATAAGGGGTCATAACCTATGTTTTAAGGATAAAAAATTAAAAAATAATGAAAATTAATTGGCGATTTTTTAGAATAGCGCTGGCCGTGATGTTAGGTAAAGGGTTAAATAATATAATTATCTTTAATAATGTAAAGTAATAACAGAGTAATCGCTTGACTGGACTGGTTACTTGAAATAATTCATTCGGGGCAAGGGACTACATTGTAAAACCCTTGCACACTCATGTTTGTACAACGTCCCTCACCTCTCATGAATTATTTCACGTAACCAATCCAGTCAAGCGATTACTCTCTATTTAATTTATAGCCCTCAGACTTGTCTGGAAACTACTGCCAAGGTACTTAGAATGCAACATGTAAGTTTACCAAGAGACTATATGTTGGTGCAACTGTTCTGCTGCAGTGAAAAGTGATCACACTTGTAACTACAGTGCAGCCACCGTGGAACCGTCGTAATGTCCACGCATGGGCAGTGATGTTCACACATGCATTTATCAGGAGATAAGAATCATCAGCAGCAAAAATTTTAATTAATGAAGCACCATGTTGGTCCTGGTGCTTCATTAATTAAATTTTTTATGGAATTTAATATTATTATGTCCGTGGAAATATTGCCATCCATTGAAAGTGACCAGTCCACAACGGCTGTACTGTTGACACTTAAACATTAAAACAAAGCTTTTCATATCTATGCTCACAGTAAAAATAACAAATGCAGTAAAATTTGGGTATAGCAAAGTGACAAGGACCCTGAAAATGTGTTCGCTACAATCGATAGTTGTTCTATCCATATATCCATATAGAGAAGTAAGTTTGTTATATCCAAATTATGGGAAAAAGACATAAAACAAACTTCGATTAGATTAAAACATGGTATATTACATATATGAAAATCAATATCGGATATTTACATGTTTTACATCATTTTTAAGAATTCAGGTAACTCCTAGCATGCTGCTGGCAGATATTCCTGCCCAGAACAGGATTTCTGTTCACAATGAAATATGTATAATTTGGGCACATTTAACCACCCTGTAAATTGAATGGATTTTTTAGTTAAATTTAGATTAATTTTTCATCAAATCTAGTCATGACAGCTTCAAAGCATCCATGACTAGATTTGATAAAAATATCTTTAAAATACTCAGCAGGTTAAGAGTTAATGCAGACTGTCATTCTATCATGTGTTTTACGGCATTTTCTCTTAAGTACAAATTTCTGAACATTGATTCATTTTGCTCTGCCCTTCTACAATGTACGTACTTTCAGACAGTTTGTATAACATCCAACTATGTAACCTGTTTTGTTGGCAATGGCGCTGAAAGTTTAAGTTCCTGGTCACTGGGATTTTGTAGGCATTCGTTTGTAAAACAAACCGATTCCTTCAGCATTAATAATATCATGTGGTGCACAGTGTTTAATCCTTCATCCAACCTAACAGCCAAAACCAGCCAGTGCATTTCACAAAATTACCATTCAATATTTTTATACTGTACCAATGACCCAGACTTAGCTGGTGCTAACTCTAACAAAACCAGGGCCAAACACAAATTTTGCCCTCCAATCCCCAAAATTTGCATCTAAAACCAAAAGAAATCATGTCCTATAGGACCTCCATACTTCGCCCCTACTGCGCATGCACAGTGTCAAGGACGTTCCGAAATTGGCGCCAATTATTATTCTCTGTTTGGCCCTTCATCAGTCAACATCTCACTGATCTTTGTGCTTGTAAATCTCAGTTTAAAGGATGCCAGACACGTAATTATTGGAGAAATGGTGATTCTAAGGAGGATATAGAAGAAGGAGAGGAAAAAGGAGTGACAAAAAATAATCAGGGCTGTACTTAATATTTTTTATGAAATTATGTTAAGTTGCCTATTTTCGAGGCATGGGCCTCTTGTTGTCATTCTTGCTAAAAAGTTGCACTGCTTATTCAGTGTTTCCTCTCCCCTGGTCTTCTAAGTCCCCCCTTGCAATTCTCCCATGCTTTTGGCATATTTTTGAGAAAGATCATTTCTAAAATTCTCTTGGGAGAGTTGCTTGGTTACAGAATGTTTTCTGTTATTTTCCCCATAGTTACGTTTTCACCCATGGGTGTATAAACGTTGTGTTCTGCATCTTCCATCTGATGTTCTGCAGATTCTCCCCTGGGAGTCTCTGTCTTGCATCAGATAGAGTGTAATTTTGATGACTGATTTCGGGCCAGTTTTTTCAGTGCCTGGAGTCATGTTTTCTGGTGTTTTACACTGTTTGTTTACATTGGCAACAGTCTCTTTTGAGGGGGGCTGTTTGCCTTTGGTGTAGTTTATCTCACTATAAGATACATTTCTATTATCCGTAAGTGTTGCATTAATTATTTAATATAAATTTAAAATTTTTGACCACACTTAGCCATCGGATCCATCGGGGCTCAACGTTACTTTTCAGAAACTTGGGCTTCGCTGAAAAAATATTTTTCAAAAATTATTTTGATTTGCAATTGTTTTTTCATTATTAATGGATCATGTTATTATGTACCTTTATGTCAGGGGTTTGTGCGAGTAACTAGGACTTGTTGTTGACTTTTCACAATGAAAGGATATTGTTCAAATTGTAATGGGAAGAAATCTTCCTCTGACTTTCATGATCATTGTATTAATTGTAGTCAGTGTTCTCGCACTAATCCCTGTTCTATATGTCAATATTGGGATGACAAACATTGGAAACGTGTGTCACGGTATGTTGTTACTGGAGAAAGGGCTATGCCGGCTCTTTCTCCGCAAGGTCACTCTACTCTCTCAGTTTCTATTTCAGAGGAACAAGAACAGGGTGATGTTTCCATGTTATCTTCCGCAAGTGCGCTTCCGTCGTCACAAATGAATACAGAGCTAGCGGCAAAAGTGCTCATGGAGATTAAACAAATGTTGTCCGCTAGCTCGCCCGGTGTAGCGTCCATTCACCGAATGGTTCGGCAGCCGGGTTCATCCGATGCGGTCCAGGAGGAAATGTTGGGTGATGCGAGCACTATAAACATTCAACGTGCACACCCAGTGACGGCGGATAGCAGGCGAGATCGGAGGAAGCCTTTGAGTCCGGTTCCTAGCTCGTCCAGGTCCAGCCGGGCCGCGAGCGAGAGAGGCCCCTCTCTCGTACAACAACATCTGGGACCAGATGTTGTGGTACAAAATGTGTCGCAAGCGGAGCATACGTCCGTCGCTCGGGACGCTCCGTTGTATAGGCAGTCCGCGGAGACTGCTCAGGCTTCTTCCTCTCGTCAGCGCACACGACCGCACCTTGGCTGCGTGACCGCCGATATTTTACCAGCTTTGCCGATCAGGGATTCTTCGGCGACCAGGTCACACCATCCGGCAGCCAGGGACACGAGGCCGATGGACTCCGGACGTTCGCATAGAAAAAGTATGCGGGAGCCATCAGATGCGGAGCTGCCCTCGGCGAAGCAGCGAAAGACTGCGCCTCCGCAGGTCTCGATGCCGGACGTACTTGTGCAGATAGCACAACTTATCGCAGCATCCCAGCAGCCGACAGAAACGGTGTCGGATCGGGAATTATCCGACGGCGCTGGGTCGGTACGCTCCGCCGAAGCATCGGGGGCGGACGACTGGGAGCATCATGAGGTCCGACCGGATGGTGAAAGGGATACGGATGAACTGGAGCTATCCCTTTCGGAACAACATAAAGCTGCCGTGGACTTCATCCGGCACTTTCTCCCTCAAGTTGTTCCATCGGGCCAGACTGCTGCGGTTCCGGACAAGAGGATTATAGCATCATTGGACTCTGAATTTTTTGAGCGGTTCAGGGACATCGCTCCCGAGTTTCCGTCTCAGTCCAATAATGTTGCAAGAACATTTGAATTATTGAACGATGCTATATTTAAACTTGCTTCCAAAATGGGGAAAGCAGGTTTCTTGTCCGCCAATACTCTCAACCTGCCTTTCATTAATGCAAGGAATAAATTCGACTCGGCAGGACAGGGTATTCCGAGAGTTCCTCTGCGTATGGACGACGAGGCGGAAGACTTAGAGTTATCATTACCGTCGTCGGCGTCTATTCCAACTGCGGTGTTGGAAACAGCTATTTCGTCTAACAGAGCCAGTTTAGATGCCTTATCTTACGCAGATCACCTTACTAAGGCGTTATCACTGCGCCTTCAAGGGAAAGAATTTCAGGATATACAATCCTCTTTAAGACTTCTTTCAAGGGCAGTAGCTTATTCCACGTGTAACTCCGCCCTTTCAGTGGCAAACCTGGAGTTGGTTAGACGTGACGCAGCCCTAGCTACATCCACACTCGTGGATTCTAAGGTGAAGAACTCTCTCAGAGTCTCTTCAGTCTCCGGAGAACTTCTCTTTGACGGCAAGCTTTCTGCAATTTATGATAAAATTACAAAGAAAGCTTCGGATTCTCTGTTGTTCAAATCTGCTTCTAAGTAGTCGGATACGGCAGACAAGAATAAGACAGGCACTTCTGGGTGTAATGCGCCCAAGAGAGGTTCCTATAGAGGTTCCAGTGCGTCCTCTTGGTCTTATTCGAGAGACCGTCAAGGTAGCGACTCACGTTCGGGACGTCCTTCGGGCCGGGACAACCGGTCGGACGCCCCGAGGTCGACGGGACGATGTGCGGGTCGTGGAGGACGTGGTTTCTCCTACCGCAGGCCTCGCAGGTCCAGGAGGTGATGGCTTAAACCTCTATCGCGTAACGGTTGGCGGAAGGTTGTCGAGCTTTTCACAAGAATGGGCGTCGATTACGGACGACCCTTGGGTGAGAGGAGTGACTTCGGAAGGTCTAAAGATATCCTTCAAACGAAAGCCTCCATTAACTCGAAGTCCAAAATGGACTCAACTTCCGTCAAATCCGCAGAAAAGGGACGCTCTATTATCAGAGGTGCAGTCTCTTTTAATGAAGAACGCGGTAGAGGTCGTAGAAAACCAGGAGACTCTGGGATTCTACAGCCATCTGTTTCTGGTTCCGAAACCAGACGGCTCGTTCTGTCCAGTCATAGATTTGAGCTGGATAAACAAGCTGATCGTCGCTCCGAAGTTTTATATGGAGACGATTCGGTCGGTCAGAGCGAGTATTCGGGTGAACGATTATGCAACAAGCATAGATCTCAAAGATGCGTACTTTCACGTCATGGTACATCCGACATTCAGAAAGTATCTACGCTTCGCAGTCCTAGGAGTGGTGTATCAATTCCGGGCGATGTGCTTCGGATTGAATCTAGCACCCTGGGCTTTCACTCGGGTAATGAACTTGGTAATGATCTATTTCCAAGCTCATTCGTCTGCGGTAACGTCGGCCTACCTGGACGACATTCTTCAGAGGTACGGCAACGAGTTAACGCTTCAGAACGATGTTCAGAATCTACTTCTATTGCTCCGACGTCTCGGTTTTATAGTGAACGAGGAGAAGTCGGATCTGGTGCCGTCCAAGTCATTCACACATCTGGGAATGAGCTTCGAGACGCACAACAATCTCGTTCGTCTGCCGTTAACCAGAGCGAAATTAGTCAGTTGTTACGCTCGCTATTATCTGCACGCAGACAAAATCACAGCGAGAGAATTTATGAGACTGATAGGTCTGTGCAGAGCCGCTACGGATCTCATTCCGATGGGGCAGTTACGCACGCGTCCTCTCCAAATTTTCTTGACTCAGAATTGGAGTGTGAAAATTCATTCGCTCGACATAGACGTTCTCTTGTCAGATCAAGTGAAACAAGAGATTCAGACTTGGGCAAACATTCAGTGGTTAACTCAGGGAGTTCCGCTGCAGTTGCCGGATCCGAGTTTTACCATTATGACGGATGCCAGTCAAACAGGTTGGGGTGCATCATTGATCCCAACGGATTCGAGATGCCAGGGTCTTTGGGATTCGCAATTCCTGGGCAAGCACATAAACATCAAGGAAATGATGTCAATTTGGCTTGCGTTACGTCATTGGATGGACATTATTCACAATGCTCATGTCCAAATCCTATCCGACAATACGACAGTAGTGGCGTATATACGGAATCAAGGAGGCACTCATTCAGTTCCGTTGTTCAATCTAACGGAAAGAATCCTTCTGTTTGCGCTAGAACATCAGGTTCTTCTTTCGGTCCGTCACATTCTGGGTCGTCTGAATGTACTAGCAGACTCCCTTTCACGAAAGGGTCGCTTGTTGTCGTCGGAGTGGACTCTCAACAAACAAGTATTCAATCAGATTTGCTACCAATGGGAACGGCCAATGATAGACTTATTTGCGACACATCTCAACAATCAGTTGCAGACGTATGTGTCTCCGTGTCCGGATCCAAGAGCATTTGCAGTAGACGCTCTGTCGATCCCTTGGGACGGAATGATAGGATATGCGTATCCTCCAGCGCCGTTAATTCAGCAAGTATTGCTAAAGATAAAACAATCTCAATGCAAGATTCTGTTGGTAGCATCTCTGTCTCCACAGAGACCGTGGATAAATCTACTCAGGTGTCTGTTGTGGGACCTACCGCGAAAGCTTCCTCCACGGGAGGATCTTCTTTCGCAGGGGAAATCGCGTCAACTCCATCACAACCCGCAAGGTCTCAACCTTCACGTTTTTCTGTTGTGCGGTCCTTCTTGCATGGCAAGCACTTTACAGGACGAGCAGTGGACGCGATTTCTAACTGTAGGAGGACCTCCTCTTCGCTAAACTATGCGGCTAAGTGGAAGGTTTTCCGTCGTTGGTGTAGGGATCATTCTGTAGATATTTTCGATCCCTCTATACCAGACATTGCAAACTTTCTAGTATACTTGTTTGACGAAATCAAACTGCAGCCTGTTACTATTAAGGGTTATAGGTCTATGTTATCTGATACCTATGCACATCATGATAGATTACAAATTGGATCTAATGTCTCTTTATCTAAGTTGGTTAGAAACTTCTCGATAAATAGACCCAGAACTCTTAGGTTAATTCCTAAATGGAATTTAGCTTGGGTTCTTCTTAAATTGAAGGAAAAGCCATTTGAACCTCTTGGGACAGTAGATTTCAAATTCTTATCTTATAAGACAGCTTTTCTCTTAGCTTTCTCTTCTGCTAGAAGAGTCAGTGAGCTTCATGCACTATCGGTGGATGATTCTCACTATCGTAGGGTTGGGAACACTATCACCTTCACTACTAATGTCGGTTTTTAGCTTAACTTGACATAGTCAAGATAAGCTATTGCCATCACGCGTGCGGAAGTCTGTTAGTCTGTGAGTCTGTTAGTCTGTGAGTCTGTGAGTCTGTGACGTCTGTTCACATTTCCTTTAGCACGGGCTACATCCCGCAGTTCTTGTCTGATCATCACGAAATTTCATATGCAGGTTTGGGGTCATGTCTAGATGAGAACGTCCCCTTTTGGTCGCGATCGGGCAACCGGTATGGCTGCCCGAGCCCAAAACCCGAAAACCATTAGCACAGTCTACAGGTCGTATTTATGAAGGGATTTCATTGGATTTCATTGTAACTTGGTAGGATGCCTCTGTATAGTGCCTAGACGAGAACGTCCCCTTTTGGGCATGATCTATCAACCGTGATGGCTGCCCAAGCCCGAAACCCAAAAACTTTTAGCACAGTCTACAGGTCATATTTATTGAGGAATTTCATTGTAACTTGGTGGGTTGACTTCATACAATGTTTAATGTGGAGGGATTTCATTGTAACTTGGTAGGATGACTCCTTATGATGTCTAGATGCGAATTTCCCCATTTGGGCATGATCTGCCAACCGTGACGTCTGCCCGAGCCCAAAACCCGAAAACCTTTAGCACAGTCTACAGGTCATATTTATTGAGGAATTTCATTGTAACTTGGTGGGTTGACTTCATACAATGTCTAGATGAGAAAGTCCCCCTTTGGACGTGATTGGGCAACTGTGACGGCTACAGGAGCCCGAAGCCCGAAAACCTTTAGCACAGTCTAGAGGTCATATTTATGAAATGATTTCATTGTAACTTGGCAGGATGACTCCAAATAATGTCTAGATGAGAATGTCCCATTTTGATCGCGATCATGCTGCCTTGATGGGTGCCCGAGCCCAAAAACCTTTAGCATAGGCAAAAGGTCATATTTATGGAAGGATTTCATTGTAACCTGTTTGGTTGACTCCATATAATGCCTAGATGATGACATCCCCTTTTGGTCGTGATTGGTCAGTTGTGATGGCCCGAAAACCTTGAGCACAGTCTACAGGTCATATTTATGAAGGGATTTCATTGTAACTTCTTAGGATCACTCCAGATGATGCTCAGATGAGATTGTCCCCTATGGTTGCGATCATTCACCCATGATGGCTGCCCAAGCCCGAAGCCCGAAAACCTTTAGCACAGTCTACAGGTCATATTTATGAAGGGATTTCATTGTAACTTGGTAGGTTAACTTCATATAATGTCTAGATGAGATTTGCGATCATTCACCCATGATGGCTGCCCGAGCCCGAAGCCCGAAAACCTTTAGCACAGTCTACAGGTCATATTTATGAAGGGATTTCATTGTAACTTGGTAGGTTAACTTCATATAATGTCTAGATGAGAACATCCCCTTTCGGACATGATTGGGCAACTGTGACGGCTAAAGGTGCCCGAAGCCCGAAAACCTTTAGCACAGTCTACAGGTCATATGTGTGAGGGGATTTCATTGTAACTTGGTAGGATGACTCCAAATAATGTCTAAATAACGTCCCCTTTTGATCGCGATCATTCAGCCTTGATGGGTGCCCGAGCCAAAAAACCTTTAGCATAGGTAAAAGGTCATATTTATGGAAGGATTTCATTGTAACCTATTAGGTTGACTCCATATAATCAGGCCCGTCGGAACCGGGGGGGACTGGGGGGGCTGCAGCCCCCCCAATAATTTGCTCATATTTCGTCGTTAGTTTATCCATGATGAGAGCAACCGATGTAATCTGAATAAAACTGGACATTACATTATTTAACTCAGATTAGAACAGTAGCGTAGGAACCGGGGGAGGGAGATATTCACCCCACCCACAAATTTGTCAAAAGTAGGCTTTACTGTGCTGGGTTTGTGGTTTCTCCGCACGGGATGCCCACTGGTTACCATATTCCGACATTGCTGTTAATGATTACTGGATTGAGTGGGTTCCATGTGAGCTTTCTTCCACCAATAAAACTGACAGTCGTGTTTTCGCCTAATTGTGGAAAGCAATGTTAAACCCCAACCAACCACAGGGTAATTCATTGCATGTTCACTATTCCTGTCATTCTGCTCGGAAATTACGCTGAATTGATCAGAGAGCTGACGTATTTCCTTATTGATGATGTATTTTCTCAGAGTCACTCAGAATGCATATTTGTACATCTTAAATTAAAAAATTTCGGACCCCCACCAACGAGACGGGGGGTACCCCCTCTCGTGCTCACCTCCACTCGCCTCTTCGCAGTTCGGATGACGCTTCGCGTCACAGGAATATACGATTTATTTACCCCCCACCAACGAGACGCAGGATACCCCCTTTCGTGTTCACCCCCACTTGCCGTTCGGATGATGCGTCGCATCATGGGAATATAGTTCCTACCCCCCCCCCCCCCCTCCCCAAATAAAAAAATTAGCTTACTACGCCCCTGGATTAGAATTATGAACGTACCACTGAATGTATAACATGTACCTGCATATGTTGATGTGCAAACGTTTTGAGCAATTCCATTGGCAGCTTAGAAGACCACGACAATTGTTGGCATAATGATAAAACTAATAAATCCACCATAAGGCCTGACTGTTTTTTAGCATGACGGAATACGGCCACGGCCTGCAGGTGAGCCCAGTGTGAGAACCGTCCCCAAATGTTATGGGGTTATATTGGGATTTTTGAAACATTTTGTTCAAAAAACAACTTTTGCCGTTAAAAAAAAATCAAGAGGTTTTTGCTTCAAAAGCTGCCAGAATGCTTCCTTTGATTGCCCTTTTCAAAAAATTTTCTGGGGGAGTAACCACCCCTCCCCCCTCAAAAAGCTCGTGCCTTCAGCACTCGCGCCAGATGCCTTCGGCATCTGGATACCCCATACCCATTTAGTATCATCCAGTTCACCCAAATTAGCAATATCAGCCCCCCCAATATAAATTTCGTTCCGACGGGCCTGTTAATAATGCCTAGATGATGACATCCCCTTTTGGTCGTAATTGGTCAGCTGTGTTGGCTATAAGTGCCCGAAGCCCAAAAACCTTGAGCACAGTCTACAGGCCATATTTATGAAGGGATTTCATTGTAACTTCATAGGATCATTCCAGATGATGCCCAGATGAGATTGTCCCCTTTGGTTGCGATTATTCAACCATGATGGCTGCCCGAACCCAAAGCCCGAAAACCTTAAGCACAGTCTACAAGTCATTTTTGTGAAGGGATTTCATTGTAACTTGGTAGGTTGACTTTATATAATGCCTAGATGAGAACGTCCCCTTTTGGACATGTTTGGGCAACTTTGACGGCTAAAGGTGCCCGAAGCCCAAAAACCTTTAGCACTGTCTACAGGTCATATTTATGAAGGGATTTCATTGTAACTTGGTAGGTTGACTCCAAATAAGGTCAAGATGAGAACATCCCATTTTGGCCGTGATCATTCAGCCTTGATGGGTGCCCGAGCCCAAAAACCTTTAGCATAGGCAAAAGTTTATATTTATAGAAGGATTTCGTTGTAACATTGTTAGGTTGACTCCATATAATGCCTAGATGATGACATCCCCTTTTGGTCGTGATTGGTCAACTGTGATGACTACAGGTGCCCGAAGCCCGAAAACCTTGAACACAGTCTACAGGTCATATTTATGAAGAGATTTCATTGTAACTTCGCAGGATCACTCCAGATGATGCTCAGATGAGATTGTCCCCTATGGTTGCGATCATTCACCCATGATGGCTGCCCAAGCCCGAAGCCCGAAAACCTTTAGCACAGTCTAAGGTCATATTTATGAAGGGATTTCATTGTAACTTGGTAGGTTGACTTCATATAATGTCTAGATGAGAACGTCCCCTTTTGGACACGAGTGGGCAACTGTGCCGGCTTCAGGGGCCCAAAGCCCAAAAACCTTTAGAACAGTCTACAGGTCATAATTATGAAGGGATTTTATTGTAGCTTGGTAGGATGACTCCAAATAGTGTCCAGATGAGAACGTCCCCTTTTGGTCACGATCATTCAGCCTTGATGGCTGCCCGAGCCCAAAAACCTTTAGCATGTCTGTAGGTCGTATTTATGGAAGGATTTCATTGTAACTTGTTAGGTTGACTCCATATAATGCCTAGATGATGACATCCCCTTTTGGTCGTGGTTGGTCAACTGTGATGTCTACAGGTGCCTGAAGCCCGAAAACCTTTAGCACAGTCTACAGGTCGTATTTATGGAGGGATTTCATTGTAACTTGGTAGGTTGACTTCATATAATGTCTAGATGAGAACGTCCCCTTTGGACGCAATTGGGAAACTGACGGCTACAGGGTCCCGAAGCCCGAAAACCTTTAGCACAGTCTACAGGCCATATTTATGAAGGGATTTTAATGTAACTTGATAGGATGACTCATTTTGGAATAATTTCATTGTAATTTTGTTGGTATATGTTAACTGTGAGGGCCACATATATTAACTGTGAGGTCATATTTACCCACCCCTCAGATCTTTAGTACAGTGTACACCTCATATTATTTTTATCATAAACATAGCATACAGGGAACAGAAATGAACATATTCCCAATTATCACAATTCTTGTCTTATTTCATAATCCTTTCATAAACATTGAACATTATCCTTTTCATCAAGCACAACACACAAGTTAAGCTACAGTGTCATTGACACTTTCATTTAGCTAAGAATCAGGCTCCTAATAAATATCCGGAACCTATTGTCATTAAGGCTCTTCCGTCTTCAGACGGGCGTAGGCCTTTACTCTGTCCTGTTAGAGCGTTACGTATCTATAAACAAAGATCTCAGTTTATCAGAAAGGGTCGGAAACGTTTCTTTCTGTCTTTGATGCCTAATAGAAGGGACATTTTGGTCCATTCTATTGCTAGATGGATTCAATTAACTATCCGTACTGCTTATGAGAGTTTATCTTCTTCTCAGCAGTCTGTGCTTAAGATTTCTGCTCATGAAGTAAGAGCTCTTGCTACTTCTTGGGCTTATGCTAATAGTATTGCTATTACAGATTTAATGAAGGCTGCTTATTGGTCTCAGCCATCCACATTCACGAATTTTTATCTCAGAAATATTGAGTCCATTTCTGGAGACCTGCATTGTTTAGGTCCGTTATCTGTTGCTCAGAATGTCGTCCACTAAACAGTTGCAACTATAGTTATGCAGGCTTTCTGTTCTGGCAGTGACTCCGTCCGGCTGCCCTCTTTGCTCTGGGCTATTTGACCCAGGGCAAGGGGAAGGGGGGGGGGGGGGGGGGGAGGGTGTTCCCTTAGGTCACCTGCTTTATAGTGAAAAGCAAGGGAATGCCTCCTCCAAAGTCAGTATTTCTGAGTCGCTTCCGGGATGGTTTTAAAGTGTAATATTAATGTTAAAATTCATTCATGTCATATTTTTAAAGTGTAGCTCGGTGTGAAGCATTTGTATATGTCAAGTGTCAAACGGGCGTTAATATACAATCCTCGGACACTTTTAAAAGAATATAAAGAGTCTCAATTCTCTGGACTAACTTTATTTATTGGCTTACTTTAAAAATAATTAGTAAAAAGGGTTATACTGGATGTTAATAGAGAACATGAATGTTATTGTGCTCAATTATGAAGGGTATTGTATCTTTCTAATTTAACATTAAATAAGAAAGATACATGTAAAGCCTAATACTCCTTTTCTCCTTAAGGGGTTGCCTCTATATTATATAGTTGAGCTTATTGGATTTTCCTCTATGTCCTAGGCCCTCCAACCTTTTTACTATTCAGCTAAGTCTGGGTCATTGGTACAGTATAAAAATGTTAAAAAATTTATAGTAATTTATATATTTTTTATACTTACCAATGACCCAGACGGGGATGGCCCTCCCAGGAGTTGGGAACTCTTGCCTCCCCGCTGAGTACATAGCGCTGACCAGGCACTGCCAGTAAGAATGATAATTGGCGCCAATTTCGGAACGTCCTTGACACTGTGCATGCGCAGTAGGGGCGAAGTATGGAGGTCCTATAGGACATGATTTCTTTTGGTTTTAGATGCAAATTTTGGGGATTGGGGGGCAAAATTTGTGTTTGGCCCTGGTTTTGTTAGAGTTAGCACCAGCTAAGTCTGGGTCATTGGTAAGTATAAAAAATATATAAATTACTATAAATTTTTTAACTTTCATTATTTTGTTCATTTTTTGTCCAAAAAACCAGCATATGCCCCTCATTGGAACAAGATCGGGGAGCTCGTTCCAGTAGGGGATCATAAGCTTTGTTTTTTTATGCAAGAAATGAAAATGTTGAATTATTCAAGAATTTTGTTTGCAAGTGTCATCTGCTTTTCGTGTTAAGTAAAGCGTTAATTAATCATGGAAGGTTGTTATTTGAAAAATATGAAAAATAAATATTTAAAATAAGATTTCACTTTATACATAAACATAAAATTTCCAACAGATGTCAGTGTTTCAAAGGATTTCCTCATACACTTACAACATGCAGTAATATTTTCTATATCTAGTTTATGTCAGACATTTTATGTTCTCACCTCCTTCAGAAAAGGGTATCTTCACGACTAATGCAGGGGGCAACACACTTTATGTGAAATCATTGTCTCATAGCATCTATCCATAATCTTGAAAAAAAATATTGAAATGTAACCATGATATTTTATTAATTAAATGGAGTGATCTTCCTGATATTTTGTTGTTTTTTTTTTGGGGGGGGAGGGGGGGGGGGGGGGGGGGGGGGTAACAACACTTTTGACAGGCTAGAGTCAGACAGTTGTATGGGTGGAGGAAGCCACAGTATCCAGAAATAACCATTGAGCAACTCTTAGACATCCCAACTTACTACTGTTTATTTATTTATTGGTGTTTAAGGTCACATACTTATGCACAAGGCTAATCGTGACTGTGACAGTTTTACAGGTGGAGGAGGAGAGAACCACCAAACATCGACAAGCAACTGTCAGCTCCTCAACATTCTAACTCTGTTCAAGCTCCGCTCAAGCAGGGTTACAGTGGTTGATGACTTGTGCACCATATGACGTGCAGTACACCTTCGTACATAGCGTCATCGTGCCCCCATGTAGGCAACCGAGATAAAGTGCCTTGCCCAAGGACACAATGCGGGTCATCCCAGACGGAACATACTAACTCCCCAAAAGCAGGGTTAGCATCAGTAGAAGACAAGTGCATCATTAACATGCAGTACACCTTAAAACATAGCGCCACCATGCCCTCATGTGGGTAAGCAGGATTAAGGGCCTTGCCCATGGACACAACACAGTTACCCCTGGTAGGGATCAAACTGTGGACCTTTTGGTTTGAAGTCCAATGTCATTACCACTGAGCCACCACATTCCTGATTCTCCTGAATACTTTGGAAATAGGGCCTAGCCCTTCCAAATGGGAAATTTCTACTGTTGGCTGCTCTTGGGAAGAAATTTGGAATTTTGTAAATTTGTGAAAAGTTGTTCATTAGGTTATTTTTCCAGTTACTTTCCTTGCATGTATTTATTTATTGGGATTTAACAACAAATTTGACAGCCAGAGTCACCTCATGTTAGACAGTTTTATGGATGGAGGAAGCCAGAGCATCCAGAGAGAACCACTGAGCAATGGTGAGCAACTGCCAGACTCCCCAACATAGTAACTCCACACAAGGAGGGTTAGCACTGATCCCCATGAAATAATCCCTAGTACAGTAACCACACCTACCTTCATCTCTGGTACATTGGCCAAAACTAAAAAGGCCAACTAGGAGACATAGGTGGCAAGATTATTTGTCGCTTGCAGTTTATTTATCCAATGGCCTGGGAGAAAACATCAACTCTTTGTGTGGGTCTGTACTGCTGTTCGCATCTTACAGATACACCCATTTTGTCTGGTCGATGCACAGTCCTGATAATTACAGAGTGGTTTTTACTTCCTTTCATTCGCGTCTTACAATGGTGTTCTTGATAGCATATCAAGGCTTGCAACAACCCCTTTGATATAAGATTCTACCCATTTGTCCATTCGCGCAATTGCTATGGAAGATAGATATTTATAGACTGATGCTCTGATACTGGGTATATTTCAGTCGGTACATATTTAAACAGTCTTTGTATAGCCAGTAGAGTCTGGAGTAATGGCTTTATTTGCATCAGTTGAACCGTGGTCAGTACACTTTTCAGTTTCACTTTCAGTCTTTCATAATTTCTTAACTGGTAGAGTGCTGGAAGCCCATATTTGGGCTTTATTCTGAAGTGTCAGGACCACAACTTAATGGCTTCATATTCTGTGGATGTTTTTCATATCACCTTAGAAGTGAAATTATTTAGACTGTTGGGATTTGCATTGTTACAGTTTATGGGAGAGAGTGCCTAATGGCACTCTCCCATAAATTGTAACAAGGCAAATATATGTGAACAAATTTTCATGACTAAAAATAATTCACCACTCTACCAGTTAAACAGCAAGTCAAACTTTGGGTTTGGAATGTCAAGCACAAATAGTAAAAGTGAATCTTCTTGCTACCTTTGAAGCTGGGCTTCTCCACACCCATGACACTCCAGGCAAAACGTAGAATTTTGAGACCTGTTATCCATCATCGATTTTCAGTTGGACGACTTGGCTGTAGCTTCGTTGACATGACACTGTATGGAAGGAATTTTTAAAACAGCGCTTTCGAGTCACATCAATTTTTGTCAGCATGTTTCTATTTGAATAACCCTTCAATAACTCCAATTACCTGCACCAGTGAATTCACAATAAATTTCTTCCATCATTCAAACATAAAAATATATCCGTTCCTCAATCTATTACACTTCAATTCATTTCTAACTACAAGACCGAAAATTCTCTATTGAGCCAGGTTGCCGTGATGTCATCCCTTCGTCATCCCATCTTTGACTTACAGAGATCACGTGACGTATCAAATGATGTCACGTAGAGAATTGGGTATGCTTAAGATGTGTTACTTTTGAAGAGAATTTGCTCAGTCATGGGGATATGTTTGAGGTGTGCCAGATCCAACATAATTGTTTTTGGTGTGTTTGGGGTACTTTTGAGGTACCTTTGGGGTGTGACTTGCCTAAATATAAATTTGTAGTGGTTTCTGCCATGTGTGGATAAGGTGTGTGGTAGAATTATGAGGTATGGTTAAGGTGTGTGCCCCAGAAATGTTCATAGCAGGTATCATACCTTAACCACACCCAAATCATACCTTTGGGTGAGGTGTGACACCCAAAAAGTATAAGGGCAGTTAAGACTTGACTATAACTAATTGTCAAGCCATCATACCTGGGGGACTGAGGAGTAAGAAAGAACACAAGGATTGGGGAATATGGGGGAGAGGAATTGGTGACCGGAGGTAGAGTTTTTCCTGTATTTCATGTGCACTGATGACTTGCGTGACATACAGCAAAAACTCAGGAAGGGATTGTTGATTTCTGTCCCTCATACTGCACCCAAGTTCTGCATTTCTGCCATGATTAAATTTGAATTGAAGGAAACTGATATTTTTTTTTAAGAGTGCTGGAAGCCAATATTTGGCTTCATCAAATACCACAGGCTTTGACTGTAAAGAATCAAATTTTGTTGTTGACACCTTGTTCAGTTACATTTAATTGGATAGTGCCTCTTGGCACTATCCAATTAAATGTAACAGCGCAACATATGGTGAAAGTACAGTACAGTCACCGTGGACTGGTCACTTTCCACGCATGGGCAATATTTCCATGGACACTATAATATTAGATTCCAAACACTAATTACAGGAATAATCATCAAAAATTTAATTAATGAAGCACCGGGTACAACCCGGTGCTTCATTAATTAAAATTTTGCTGATGATGATTTTTACTACATGGTAAACACATGGATGGACATAACTGCCCACGTGTGGATTATGACCAATCCACGGCGACTGTACTGTAAATCTGTGTCACTAAAAATCTACCACTTGCAATAGTTTGTAAGACACAACTCACCACAAAAAGCCCAGTCTGCAAGTGTCTCCATCTATAGGATCAGTTACCAAATCTTTTGAGTGAAAAAACCCCCTTATAAATCAGGGTAACAAATGAATTAAGTTCATCTATTTTATGTTGTGGTCTCACTATCACATTTTCTGCTTTATTGATTCGTCCTGTGGACATGTCAATAAGGGATTATTATGATCCCCGATGAGTCTGGAGGTAGGATGGGGGAAATCTCACCCGAGGGGCAAGATATTTGAACCAGACCCAAGGCTTGCCGAGGGTCTGATTCAAATATCTTGCCCCGGGGGTGAGATTTCCCATTCTCACCTTCAGACTCATCGAGGATGATTTTTCTATCACCACCATGCAGCGATTATGTTAGCCAGAGGTAATCGGGAGTCACATGCAGATTCAATCAACTCAATTTGTATTCGTTGTTTTGAGAAACTGATGACACCATCGGAAAGAGCAATCGCTTAGGAACAGTGGCAGCTTGAGGGTTGAAGAGTTTTAGAGCATCAAACTTTGATCACACTGCATTCTGGTGACGTCAATATGAATTGGTAGCAAGAAACTGATACGATATGCATAACATCATAATAACGTTATAAATGTATAACATCACCTGCTGTCTCACCCAGGACATGCGTATGTTTCATGTATAGTGGGGGAAGAAAAATGTGATAATGAGAACACGATGCATTCTCCCATTTGCCCAATAAAATAAGTGATGGTAGTCCATATGTTCCACAAGTCTAGATCACTTCCATTATTCTAATTATTTCATTTATTGGTGTTTATGGTCACATACTTATGCACAATGGCTAATCTTGACCATGGCAGTTTTATGGGTGGAGGAAGCTGGAGTACCTGGAGAGAACCGCCGAGCATTGATGAACAACTATCAGCTCCTCAACATTCTAACTCTGTTGCAGGGTTACAGAGGTTGAAGACGTGCACCATCGACGCGCAGCACATCTTAGTACATGGCGTCATCATGCCCCCATGTATGCAACCAGGATAAAGTGCCTTGCCAAAGGACACAATGCAGATCGTCCCGGATGGGGATTGAACTTGGGGCCTCTAGCATAGAAGTCCAACAGTCTACCACTGAGCCCCTGCACTCCCCTCCTTTCCATTAAGATGGTTTGATAAGATTATGAACAAACAAAGTAAAAACATTTGGCTGTTTTTTTGCTTGATATGGCAGTTTGGTTTGAAAACCAGAACTGAACTGGAAAACCAAAAAACCTCCCAGCTGCACCTGTAACCACCTGGAAAATTCCTAATGCTGTATACATAATTTTCTATTACAGGCACTGACAGAAATAACTTTGTTCAGATAATGGATATGGATGAAAATTACCCATTACCTTACAAACAAACCACAATGTTTTCTGGAGCTGAAGTCGTGTGGATTTATCATGGTAATAAAGACCTTTCAAAGAAAGATTTGGCAATCAACTTATCCTCTTCAGGATATTATAAGTAAGTGGAAAATGATGCAAATCTGTTATTTCTTTACCAAATATAGTGTAAGTCGGAGACAACACTTGGAACAGTTTTCCGTAACTAGTAAAGTGCTGGACGCCCACAGTGTGGCTTTATCCTGAAGTGTGGGTATTGCAACTTCAAGGATTCATATTTCGAGCATGTGCTTCATATTTCCATCGAAGTGAAACTATTCAATCTGTAGGGATTTATCTTGCTCCAATTTAGGGAAGAGTGTATACTAAAATTGTAATAAGGCAATGTCATGTGACCAAATTTTTTACGACTAAAAATAATTTAGCACTTGTCCAGTTAAGTAAATAAAGATTTTTAATTTCATTCTGAAACATAGGTTGCGATGCCTCCATAATAACTTTCATTAAACATTCTGCTGTGTACATGGGCTGTCAATTTTTAAAAGGTTTAGTAAGGCTTAGAGTTTAGCACAGAACATTTTAGTGCAATATTCAACAAATATTTTCCAAGGTTGTGAATCATTACACCACAGTTTATGAATCATCCAGTAAACCCTTAATGTTGTGTTGACGAGCTGGCTGGCCTTCCATAATTGCAGTGTGGCTTGCAACCTCGAGGTCAGTACTAAATGTGTCCATAGAAAGCCAAAGTACCTTTAGAATTACCATGCAATGATAAGCAACTTCAGACATTTTAATTTATAAATTAAGCATATCAGTTGAAAATACAATACTGTACCATTGTATTTCCTCTAGAGTGAGCATTGCTAGGTAAGGCCCAAGGTAGTACCATATGACCTTAGCGAGGGTTTGTACTTTCCAAGATTTTAAGACAAAAACAAAAAAAAATACCTAAAACAATCTCCACATTTCAGTTTAAAAATCTTTCTTGGTTGTAAAATGTCAGACCTTAAAATTTCCAGCTCATAGCAAATGGTGGTTTGCATTTCCAAACTCTGTGGCCTTAAACCCATTTTAAGAGACGATGGCTATCCATTTGGGAATTTTGGGTATCCACAGGGGACAAGCTCCTTGGTTCTAACTTTTTGACAGTTATTTTAAGCATAAATGGATCATAATTCCAGAAAATTTTGTTCCTACAAAATCACTGGTGAGTGGGGATTTTGTTTGTGTGTGTGTGTGGAGGAAAGGGGAACCTTGTGTCCAATTGAAATGATATTCGATTAAGTAACTTATCTAATTGGAATGCAGACTTTCGATTTTGAGGCTATGGTGCACTAAATGTGTTAGTGCACCATAACATGTCTAGATTCGAAAAGCAGCACACAAAAAAGTGTGCCCTCATGATGTTTTACATGTAGATTTCATTTTAATTTGGCAGACCAGCAGTATTAGCATACTGTGACCTTGCAACTTATTTTCAACTAGTCAGCGAGTGCAGTATAGGAGAGAACATGAAAGATGTTGTTGAAGCTGGCTTTTTAGCTCACTGAAGGAAGCTTAACTTATCACTTGCCATCATCCATCATGAACTTTACATTATCAAATTTTTCTCACAAACTACTGGACCAAATTAAACCAAATTTGGTATACATGTTCCTTATCATAATCAATTTAAGTTTGTACAAATAAACTTGCCGTGCCCACAGGGAGCATCACAAGGGGCATAACTCTGATAGCACCCATAATTGTTTTTTAAAAATTCAAAAAAGTCTTCTTCAGATCCACCAGTCAGAATCTTTTCATATTTGTTATACAACATCTCTAGGTGTGTCAGATTCAAGTTTGTTCAAATCGAGTCCCTGGGTTAAGATTTGGGCTATCTATTGGAGCTCTAATTTTAACTTACCCGGTATTGCAATATGTGGAATATCCTTTAAAAATTTTCTTCTTCAGATCCACCAGTTGAAATCTTTTGATATTTAGTATACAACATCTCTAGGGGGGCGGGGGTGGGGGGGGGGGGGGGGGGTGCAGATTCTAGTTTGTTCAAATCAGGTCCCTGAATTAGTATTTGGGCTCTCTGTTGGAGCCCAAAGTTTAACTTGGTGCAATTTGAGGAAATTTCTTTAAAAATCTTCTTCTTCAGATCCACCAGTCAGAATCGCTTCATGTTTGGTATACAACATCTGTAGGGGGTTCAGATTCAAGTTTGTTCAAATCGAGTCCCTGGGTTAATAATAATAATTGTACTCCCTGTAGGAGCCCAAATTTTAACTATGTGAAATATGAGGAAATTTCTTTAAAAATCTTCGTCAGATCCACCATTCAGAATGCTTTCATATTTGGTATGAGTTCCTTTGTTAATATTTGGGCTCCCTATGGAGCCTAACTTAGTGCAATATGAGGAAATGTCTTTAAAAATTTTCTTCTTCAGATCCACCAGTCAGAATCTTTCAACATTTGGTATACATCATCTCTAGGGGGTCAGATTCAAGTTTGTTGAAACCGGGTCCCTGGGTTGAAAATTTTGGGTCTGGTTCGGCCGTTTTTTTTTGGACCAAACTTTGAAGAAAAAAAATGTTTTTCATTTTTTATGCATTTTGTTCAATTTTAAGATGAAAGAAAACAATTTTAGCTTGAAAATTTGGGGTCTGGTTGCGACTTGGAAACTTTAGACCAAAAATTTGTTTTGGTTTGTTATGCATTTTGTTCAATTTTGATTTTGAGACGAAAAAAAAAATGTTTAGCCTGAAAATTCTGAGCCTGGTTCAGACTAAGAAATTTGGAAACTTTTGGGGGGATTTTTTATGAATTTTCTTCAATTTTGAGATGAAATTTTTTCTTTTAGCCTGAAAATTTTGGGTCTGGTTCCGACTTGGAAATTTTGGACCAAAATTCAGAAATTGTTTTTTCAATTCTTTTCAAAATCGAGTTCCTAGATGAATTAGAGTGGTTTGATGTGAAAATGTTTTTACCTTATGTCTTCCCCTCCCTTCCTTGTGGTGGGGGGGGGGGGGAGGGGGCAGGGAGGGCAGTTAGATGAACAAAATGTTTGGCTGCAAAAATATATTTTGAAAGATTTAGAGTGATTTTATGCAACCCACCCCACCCCCAAATACCCCTATGACCACCAACCCCACTCCCTACCCCTGGGGTGTCATTGAAACAGTGGGAAAAAAATGCAATATGAAGGAATTTCTTTAAAAATCTTCTTCTCCAGAACCATCAGTTCGAAAGTTTTGATATTTGGTATACAAATTTGGTATCTCGTGGGGGGAGGGGGGCAGATTCAAGTTTGTTCTAATTGCATCCCTCGGTTAATATTTGGGCTCCCTATGGGAGCCTGAATTTTAACTTAGCGCAGTACTATGAAATTTTATCGAAAATCTTCAGATCCACCATCAGAATGCTTTCATATTTGGTATACAGCATCTCGGGGGTTGGGGGAGGGGGGGGGGTTAATATTTGTGCTCTGTTTGATCGGGGGGAGGGCAGTGACATAAAAACCCTTGGAAGTTTGGCAGTGCACTAGTCTACAACTGATAGAATTGGAAGCAGTCAGGAAGACCCAGGATAATAATCCTCTAACATGTACACTAGAGTTATGAATAATTTCATGACTTCATTCCTCTGTAGTGTTTATGAACCATAACTAACTGAATGTGATCCAAAATAGTTCTTTAATCCACTGTGTCAGGTGAGCGATTAAGGCTCCTTTGGACCTCTTGTTTTATTTAATTACAGTGTTATCACTCCCTGTGCATGTGAGACTCGCAGTAAATCAAGTATTATCTGGTCCTGAGGGGTATGTAAAAATTCTGCCTCTGTTTAAACTAAGTTGTCCTGATTTTTTATTTGTTCTATCATGAGCATTATAAATAAGCCATTAAAAATTTTAGTATTTTCATTTTTTTCCTCGAAAATATAGCTCATTACCCTCATTGGAATGCTGACAGGTGAGGGGTCATAAGCTTAGTTTTTGAGACAAAAAAATGAAAAAAATTATATTTTTATACTGTACCAATGACCCAGACATAGCTGGTGCTAACTCTTAAAATATAGGGCCAAACACAAATTTTGCCCCCCAATCCCCAAAATTTGCATCTAAAACCAAAGAAAACATGTCCTGAAAGGCCCTCCACACTTCGCCCCTACTGCGCATGCGCAGTGTCAAGGACGTTCCAAAATTGGCGCCATTAATCATTCTAAGTTTGGCCCTTCATCAGTTAACATCTGACTGATCTTTGTGCTTATAAATCTCAGTTTAAATGATGCCAGACACATAAATATTAGTGAAATGGTGATTCTAAGGAGGATAGAGAAGGAGGAGAGGAAAAAAAAATGTGTGACAGAATATTATCAGGGCTGTAACTTAAAATTTTTTAATGAAATTATGTTAAGTTACCTATTTTCGAGGCAGCAGCCATTTTGTTGTCATTCTGATTATTTAGTTACACTGTTTTTTAAGTGTTTTCCTCTCTCCCTGTCCTTTAAGTCCCTCCTTGCTATTCTCCCATGCTTTTGGCATAGTTTTTGTAATTATTATTACTAAATTTTCTTGGGAGTTTTAGCTGAATAACAGAATGAATTCTGTTCTTTTCCCCATGTTTACGTCTTCACCTACGGGTGGTTAGGCGTTGTGTTCTGCATCTACCATCTGATGTTCTGCAGTTTCTTCCCTGGAAGTCTCTGTTTTGCATCAGATAGTGTATTTTTGGTAACTGATTTCGGGCCTGGGTGCCTGGAGTCTTATTTTAGTGTTTTTACACTCATTGTTTACATTTACAACAGCCCTCTGTGTGAGGGGGGGATTTCTGGAAAATAATATCTTGATGTTATTTTAATCATAACTAGATACATTATTATTGTTCGTAAGTGTTGAATAAATTGTTTAAAATATTTTTAAAATTTTTGTCCACACTTAGGCTTGGGATCCATTGGGGCTCAACGTTACTTTTCAGAAACTTGGGCTGTTCTGAAAAAATATTTTTTCAAAATATTTTGATTTCAATTATTTTTTCTATATTAATGGATCATATTATTATTATGTATTTTGATTGCCAGGGGTTAGTGCGAGTACCAGGACTTGTTTTCTTTTCACATTGAAAGGATATTGATCAATTGTATTAAGAGGAAGTCTTCCTCTGACTTTATAATCATTCTATATGTGGTCAGTGTACTCGCATTAACTCCTGTTCTGTGTCGTATGATTTCGATGACAATATGGGAAGCGTATGTCACAGTATGTTATTGGGGATTTGGACACTCCGGTCCTTTCCCCGCAGGGTCACTCTACTTTATCAATTTCTATTTCAGACGATCAAGATTAGGGTGATGTATCTGTGATGTCTTCCAACAGTGTGCCTCCGTCGTCACAATTAATGAAGGGCTAGCGGAAAAGTACTCATGTAAATACGCCAATTGCCTAAGAGGACCCTAGTAGGTTCGACGGCCTTTGACATCCGCTAGCTCGCCCGGTGTAGCGTCCATTCACCGAATGGTTCGGCAGCCGGGTTCGTCCGTTGCGGTCTAGAAGGAATTTTGGGGTGATGCGAGCACTATAAATTAACCTAATGCACACCCAGTGACGGCGGATCGGTGGGAGAACGGAGCAAGCCTTTTAGTCCGGTTCATAGCTCGTTCCGGTCCATCCGGACGGCAAGCGAGAGAGGCCCCTCTCTCGTTCAACAACATCTGGCCCCAGATGTTGTGGTACAAAATGTGTCGCAAGCGGAGCATACGTCCGTCGCTCGGGACGCTCCATTGTATAGGCAGTCCGCGGAGACTGCTAAGGCTTCCTCTTCTCGTCAGCGCACACGACCGCACCTTGGCTGCGTGACCGCCGATATATTACCAGCTTCGCCGATCAAGGATTCTTCGGCGACCAGGTCACACCATCCGGTAGCCAGGGACACGAGGCCTGCAGACTCCGGACGTTCGCATAGGAAGTGTGCGGGAGTCAACGTACACGGAGCTTCCGGCGGCAATGCATCGTAAGACCGCTACTGCACAGGCCTCGGGAACGGACGTGCTTTCCTTAATAGCACAGTTTATCGCAGCATCCCAGCATCAACTGAATCTGTCGCATATATTTTATCCACGATGCTGGGTCGGGACGCTCCGCGGAAGCGGGTACGGACGTCCGAAAGTTTCATCCGTCCGACGGGATACCGAAAGGGATTTGGAGGATTTCGAGCTTTCCCTTTCGGAACAACATATGCTGTTGTGTATGTCATCTGACTTGGTCTTCTACAGCTTCTTTCGTCGGACCAGAATGCTGCGATGCCGGATAAGAAACTGATAGCGTCGGTGGACTTAGAAATTTTTGGTTCGGTTCAGGGACATCGTCCCTCAGTTCCGACATAGTCCAATAATGTCACACAAACTTTCGAATTATTGAACGACGCTATATATATTATTATTTTATGCTTGCTATAACCAAGCATTTCTGGTTTCTTGTTTGCAGAGTTACGCAGATGTCTTTCAAAAGTGTGCCTCTGTCGTCATAGTTAATGAAGAGCTAGCGGCAATAAGTGCTCATGGAATATGTCTATCACCTACGGAGTGACATTCGCTAGCTCACCCGGTGTAGCGTACATTCATCGAATGGTTCGGCTGCCGGGTTCGTCCGTTGCAGTCTAGGAAGGAGATTTGGGTGATGCGAGCACTTTAATTACTTTAGTACTCACCCAGTGACGGCAGATTGAGGACAGATCGGAGGAAGCCTGTTAGTCCGGTTCCTGGCTTGTCCAGGTCCGTCCGGGCTGTGAGCGAGAGAGGTCCCTCTCTCGTCCAACAACATAGGGGACCGCATGTTGTGGTTCAGATATTTTACATTCGGAGCATATGTCCGTCGGTCAGGACGCTCCGTTATATTGACAGTCCGAGAGACTGTCCTTAATGCTTCCTCATCCTCACAGCAGGGCACACGACCACACCTTGGCTACGTGACCTCGAGTATCCAATCAGTTTCGTCATTCAGTGATTCCACGGCGAATAGGTCGCGCCATCCGGTAGCCAAAAGACACGAGGCCTATACACTCCGTTCGCTCACATATTGGTAGTATGCACGGGGTAACGATCACGGAGCTTCCAGCGGCAATGCATCGTAAGACCGCTTCTCCTCAGGCCTCAGTGACGGACGTGCTATCCGAGTTAGCACAGTTGTTTCGCAGCATCCCAGCAATTGACAGTTTCTCGGTCGAATCAGGAATTATCCGACGGCGCTGGGTCGGTGCGGTCCGCGGTTGCATCAGGTACGGACGACCGAATGCTTTATAGGGTCCGACAGGATGGCGAAAGGGATTCGAAAGATTTCGAGTTTTCCCTTTAGTAGTATCGGAAGCTGCCTTTCATATCTTCGGGCATTTTCTTCCAGTGATTGTTATTTCGGACTTCATTGCTGCGATCTTGGATAAGAGACTTATAGCGTCATTGGACTCGGATTTTTCGATCGGTTCAGGGACATTGTCCCTGACTTACCGACACAGTCCAATAATGTCATTAGAACATGTGTATTATTTATCGACGCTATATATATATAAGCTTGCTACCAAGCATGATAGTTTAGTTTCTTGTCCGCAATGCTCATTTCTGCCGTTTTATCATTTATACGAATAATTTATTTTGGCAGAGCAGGGCATACCGAGAGTTCATATGCGTCTAGACGGTGTGGTTAAAGACTGGATATATTCTTTTTCGCCGTTTATGTCTTTTCCAATTTCAATGTTGGAAACGACATGATGTATAGTAGACTTAACTTAGACGCTTTATCATACGTAATCCGCCTTACTGAGGCGTTATCATTACGTCTTCAAGAAAAGATTTACGAGATATTATTCTCAATGTAATTTCTTTTGAGGGCAGTAGTTTGTTCACGTATAACTCCGCCCTTCAGTGGCTGATTGGAGTTGGTTAGACGTGACGCAGCCCTAGCTACATCCACACGCGTGGATAGTAAGGTTAAGAACTCTCTCAGAGTCGCTTCGTTCTCGGAGGAGCTTCTCTTCGACGGCAACTTTTCGGCAATCCATGAATTGCTCGATTTACACGTTCTCTTGTCTATCTAGTGTTACAAGAGATTCAGACTGGGGCAAACATTCGGTGGTTGACTCAGAGAGTGCCACCGCAGTTGCCGGACCCGAGTGTGGCTGTTATGACGGTTGCCAGTCAAACAGATTGGGATATAATACTGATCCCTACGGATTCGAAGTGCCAGGGTCTTTGGGTTCCGCAGTCTCTTAGCAATCAGTTTTCTTCCGCGGAATAATGTTTTTTAGGCTTGCTTTATGTCATTGCATGAACATTATTCAGAAACGCATGCCCAAATCCTGTCCTTTAATTCGACAGTAGTGGCGTATCTCCGGAACCAGGGAGGCACTCTTTCGTTTCCGTTATTCAATTTAATGGAAAGAATCCGTCTGTTGGTTATAGTACACCAAGTTCTGTTTTGGTCCGTCATATTCCGGGTCGTCTGATTGTTTTACCGGACTCCCGTTCTCTTACGGGTAGCTTGTTGCTGTCAGAATGGACTCTCAACAAACAAGTATTCAATCAGATTTGCTATCTATGGGAGCGCCCAATGATGATTTATTTATGACACAGCTTGCTAATCAATTGCAGACGTATGTGTTGGCTTGTCCAGATCTCTGAGCTAATGTTGTTAACGCTCTATTGATCTATAGGACGGAATGATAGGATACGCGTATCCTCCGGCACTGTTGTTTCAGCAGGTATTGCTAAGATAAACAACCACAATACATTTCTGTTGATAGCATCTCTATCTTCACAGAGATCATGGGTAATTTACTCTCTTGTCTACTGTGGGTCTTAACGTGAAATCTTCCTCTATGTGAGGATCTTTTTTCACTGGGTAAATCGTGTCATCTTTATCACAACCCGCAAGGTCGCAACCTTCATGTATTCCGTTGTGTGGTCCGTATTGCATTGTAAGCACTGTACTGGACGAGCTTTGGACGCGATTTCTTACTATAGGAGATCCTCTTCTTCGCTATTTTATGCGGCTAAAGTGGAGGCTCTTCCGTCGTTGGTGTAGGGATCATTATGTTCATATTGTTGATCCCTCCATACTACTCATTGCAATTTTTTAGTATACTTGTTTCACAAGATCTACTGCAGCCTGTTATTATTAAGGTTATAGGTTTATGTTACCTCATACCTATGCACTCTACGATAGTTTACAATTGAGTCTTTTGTCTCTTTATCTAAGTCAGTTAGTAACTTTTTGATAAATAGACTTAGAATCTTTAGATTAAATTCCTATATGGATTTTAACTTCGGTTCTTATTTAGCTAAGTAATCATTTGAGCCTCTGGAAACAGTAGTTTTCAAATTCTGACCTTTTAGACAGTAATTCTGTTGGTTTCTCTTTTACTGTAGAGTCAGTGAGTTTCATGCACTATCGATGGATGATTTTCACTTTCGTAGTTTCGGAATCACTACTTCCGTTACTATTTAGGTTGGATTTTTGCATAAGAGTTAGGCTCCTATTATCTGGAACCTATTATTTTTAAGGTCCTTCCGTCTTCGTATGGGCATAGGCCTTTACTCTTTCTGGGTACAGTTTATGTTTTTATAAACAGATATCTGTTTATTACTATGGGCGTAAGCTTCTTCTGTCTTTGATGCCTAGTAGAAGGACGTTACGCTCCATTTTATTGTTAATGGATTCTATTAACTATCGGTACTGCTTATGGTATATCATTGACTTAGCAGTTGTGCTTAAGATTTCGGCTCATGAAGTAAGAGTTCTTCTACTTCTTGGGCTTACATTAATAGTGTCGCTATTATAGATTTTTGAAGGCCGCTCATTGCGCTCAGCCATCCACATTCATGAATTTTATCTCAGAAATATCGAGTCCATTTCTGGAGGCCTCTATTGTTAGGTCTATTATCTACTGCTCAGAATGTCATTCAATTAACAGTTGCTACTATAGCTAGGTAGGCTGTCTGTTTCGGCAGTGTCTCCGTTCTGCTGCCCTCTTCGCTCTGGGCTATTTGACCCAGGGCAAGAAATAGGGGGGGGGGGGGGGGGGGAGGGTGTTCCCTTGGGTCACCTGTTTTGCTATGAAAACAAGGGGATACCTCCTCCGGAGTTAGTAATTCTGAGCTGTTATTGGGATGGTTGTTTAGTGAGAAGTTTAGGTTTTTAAAATTCATTCAAGTCTTAGTTTTTAAAGTATAGCTTTTGAATATTGCATATGTCAACGGACATGATGATGCAATCCTCAGACACTTTTAGGAGTATAAGAGTCTCTATTCTCTAGACTTACTTTATTTATTGGCTTACTTTAAAAATTATTAGTATAAGGATTATATTGGATATTAATAGAGTACATGGATGTATGAAGCTCAATTTTGGAAGGTGTTGTATCTTTCTAATTTATCATAAATAAGAAAGATACTTGTAAGGCCTATTACTTCTTTTTCCCTACAGGGGATGACTCTATTTTATTTTATTGAGCGTATTCCATTTTGCTCTATGTCCTTGGCCCTCCAGCCTTTTTACTATTCAGCTATGTCTGGGTCATTGGTACAGTATAAAAATGTTAAAAAATTTATAGTAATTTATATATTTTTTATACTTACCAATGACCCAGACGGGGATGGCCCTCCCAGGAGTTGGGAACTCTTGCCTCCCCGCTGAGTGCATAGCGCTTACCAGGCACTGGTTATTAGAATGATTAATGGCGCCAATTTCGGAACGTCCTTGACACTGCGCATGCGCAGTAGGGGAGAAGTGTGGAGGGCCTTTCAGGACATGTTTTCTTTGGTTTTAGATGCAAATTTTGGGGATTGGGGGGCAAAATTTGTGTTTGGCCCTATATTTTAAGAGTTAGCACCAGCTATGTCTGGGTCATTGGTAAGTATAAAAAATATATAAATTACTATAAATTTTTTAACTTTTTCAAAAAATTTTCTTGCAAGTGTCATCTCTATTTGTGTTAGGTCAGGAGTTAAGCCTCCGCATTATCCTTGGGCAAAGTTCTTAGTCCTGATTGCCCACATGGGGGCAGTGTGGTGCTGTGTACTAAGGCATACTGCACATCGATGGTGCACCTGTCTTCGACCACTGCTAACCTTGCTTGTGTGGAGTTTGTACATTGAGGAGTCTGACAGTTGCTCGGATGTTCTCTTTGGGTAATCTGGCTTCCTTCATCCGTAAAACTGTCAAACATGAGGTGACTCTGGCTGTCAAAAGTGTCATTAAACTCCAATAAATAAATAACCCTCTTCATACTGATGTCAAAATACCAAACATTAAAGCTGCAGATTTTTCCCATAATGCAACTAGGAATTTAACTAACTCAGTCTTGTTTGAAGAAGTTCAAATTCCTAGTTGCATTATAGGAAAATTTACACCTTTGAAATTTTAATATTTCTTCAGTTATACAGTATTTTTTCCATGTCTAGTCTTTGCATGCCAAATTTTTATTTAGTGCCATATGAGGAAATTTCTTTAAAAATCTTCTTCTTCAGATCCACCAGTCGGAATGTTTTCATATTTGGTATACAACATCTCTATGGGGGTCAGATTCAAATTGGTGCAATTCGAGTGCCTGGGTTAACATTTGGGCTCCATATGGGAGCCTGAAATTTAACTTAGTACAATATGAGGGAGTTTCTTCAAAAATCTTCTTCTTCAGATTCACTAGTCAGAATGCTTTCATATTTGGTATCCAACATCTCTAGGAGGGTCAAATTCAAGTTTGTTCAAATTTGATCCGTAGGTTAATATTTGGGCTCGCTATGGTAGCCCAAATTTTAACTTAGTGCAATATGAAGAAGAAACTTCTTTCTTCTTTAGATCCAACAGTCAGAATGTTTTCATATTTGGTACACAACATCTCTAGGGAAGTCACTGGGTTGATATTTGGGCTCCCTATGGGAGCCGGAATTTGCCATGTTGCTGAGGAATTAATAATTTTGTATTCAGTACCCTCTAGAGGTGTGTAACTAAGATTAATCCACATTTTACAATATGATCAACTGAAGAAAAGGCATGATGCTTTGACTGTTTTTGTCACTCCTGAGGGGCTCAAGGATTGACAGTGTATCCTATGGAGGTGGATTGCTTAATGTAGACTCATTCATGAACTCTGATTAAATCGTGTCCTGTTCAAGATGAGCGCTTCAGGTCCCGTGGGGCCTCTTGTTTTCCTTTTTTTGTCTCAAAAACATATGTTATGACCCCTCATTGGAACGAGCTCATCGAGATCGTTCCATTGAGGGGTCATAACCTATGTTTTTGAGACAAAAAACGAAAAAAATTAGTTATTCAACAATTTATTTTGCAAGTGTTGTCTGCTTTTCATGTTAGGTGAAGGGTTAAAAGGTCTTGTTCCAATGAGAAGTCACATGAGTGACATGGCATGGTTTTGTCATGCCCCTGACTTGAAGTTGAAGGGGTATCTAGTGGAGACCTCCATCCGTCCATCCGTACCAACATTTTCTCTTGTATCTCTGTCACTCCGATTTGAATATTTGGTGTTGTGATAGAGGATCAGGTCGGAATGATACCTGTACAGCATGAGTTTCTTCCACACATTTTTTCCAGAGTTATGGCACTTTTTCACTCTTTTGAATTAGAACATTTATTGCCAGTCGGGGGTGTTATCCCATGCTTTGCAGTGCCCCACTTGTCAAAAATGTTTTTTTCAGCTGCTTAACCCTTTACCCAACGCAGACGATATCAAAATTTATTATTTCATGATGTATCATTTTTTAAAATTTTTCAAAAAATTTCAACAAAACCATATCATGTGACCCCTCGTTGGAACGAGCTCGTTCCAACGAGAGGTCATATGATATGGTCTTGTTGAAATTGTTTGAAAAATAATATTTTTTCAACTGCTGAATTTGCATATTACGTGGGCGGATGCGGGCGATTCATTGGGTAAAGGGTTCATTTGTAAATTACGTGGAATGATGCAGCCTATTCATTAGGTAAAGGGTTAAAAAAATATTTTGAGTTTGGTTTCAAGTTCATACCGACAATCAATACTGTCTGGAAACATTTTAATTAACACCCCACCATGTCAGAAAAGCTTTAGAACCTGGCTTGAGGCCTGATGTCAGATAATCATCATATTTGAGGTCTGTGTGTGTGTGTGTGGTGGGGGGAGAGTATTTGCAGGCAGGAGGTAGTTCTTGGTAAACAGTAGAAATGAACAGGAAGGATTTTCAAGAGAATTTGTTATTGCAACAGAAAATATATATTTAGGGACATTTTGCTCATGTTTTTTTTCTGTTTTAGTACCTTAACCCTTTACCCAACATAACGGCCAAAACCGGCCAGCGCCATTCACAAAAATCGCCAATAATTTTCATTATTTTTTTCGCTTTTTATCTCAAAAACATAGGTTATGACCCCTCTTTGGAACGAGCTCGACGAGCTCGTTCCAAAGTGGGGTCATAACCTATGTTTTGTAGAAAAAAAATGAAAACAATTAGCTGTTCAAGAATTTTGTTTGCAAGTGTCGTCTGCTTTTCATGTTAGGTAAAGGGTTATACAAAAGCTATATAAGATATCTGAAGACTAGTGTAATATTCTCTTTTTAACTTTATAGGTGTCTGAAGAAAGTAGATTGCAGTGGAGAATCAGTGGAAACAAAAGCAAAGATAAATTCTCTGTTGGACAATGCTCCAGCATCATATGCAGGAGTTGTACTGAAATTCAAGAAAAACAAATACCATTATATGTGTACACGAAACAATGATTTTACAAATAGAAGTCAAAAGGCTACTCTTATTGTATCTTAAGTAAATTCAGATGGACTTTTTCTGAAGAAAATACTCCTTTCAGCTTTCTTGTCTTTAGTATTACAGAATGGAATAATTAACCGGTAGAGTGCTAAATTATTTTTTGAAGGTGATTTGAAACATGACTATTTTAACAATGATACAATGCTGCCAGTAAAGAGAGTCTTAGCTTATATTCATCAATAATTGTTTTGTTACTATTTATTGGCACTCTCCAATAAATTGTAACAAAACAATTTTGTAGGAACATTTCATAATCTCCTGCTGCACAAATAACAAGCTAATGCACACAGTGTAAAGCCACTATAGCAGCTTTCAGCACTATTCAATAAAGCCCCGATAGTGGCTTCTAGCACTCAACTAGTTAAGTGTTTGGGCAGAACCTTTCCTGAAATTTTGTGATTTAACCCTTATGGGCTTGAGGATGTTTATACATTTTTCTACACTTTGACACTGTTTTTCCTGTGACTTTGCAGTTGTTTCCAGGCAAGACTTGCCCCAAAACAACTGCCAAATCACATTGAATACAGCTTGCAAGTTTAACCAAAGATTACATGTTGGACACCTGCTTTGTTGAAGAAAAATGTGATTTAAATAGGAAATCAGCTTTTAAGGGTTAAAAATTGATTTTTCATGGATTGGAAGTATTTGCTTTCGGGCATTTCTCTGCTGCTTCTGTCTTCAACCAATGCTAACCCTGCTCGGGTGGAATTAGTATTTTGGGGAGTCTGGTGGTTACTTATCATTGCTGGGTGGTTCTCCCTAGTTACTGTGGCTTCCTTCAACCTTAAAACTGTCTGACACAAGGTGACTGTAGCAGTCAAAGGTATCATTGAACCCCAATACAACAAAAAACACTAGTATAGGTAAACAAGACTTGCCTAGAAACAATTTCCAGGGTTTCAAGGTTAACCCTTTACCCAACAAATCGCTCGTATCCGCCCGCGTAATATGCAAATTTAGCAGTTGAAAAAATATTATTTTTCACAAAATTTCAACAAATCCATATCGTGTGACCCCTCGTTGGAATGAGCTAGCAGAGCTCGTTCCAATGAGGGGTCACATGATATGGTTTTGTTGAAACTTTTTGAAACATTTCAAAAAATGATATTTAAAATAATAAATTTTGATATCGTCTGTGTTGGGTAAAGGGTTAACTAGCAATTTTACCAAAAGAATGTATGTTGAGACACCTGTTTTGTTGTAGCAAAAAGTATTTAACCCTTTACCCAATGCAAATGATATCAAAATTTATTATTTTAAATATAATTTTTTAAAAAATTTCAACAAAACCATATCATGTGACCCCTCATTGGAACGAGCTCAGTGAGCTCAATGAGATCGTTCCAATGAGGTGTCACATGATATGGTTTTGTTGAAATATTTTGAAAAATTTAATTTTTTGGACTGCTCAATTTGCGTATTACGTGGGCGGATGCGGGCGATTCATTAGGTAAAGGATTAACCCTTTACCTAACATGACAAGCAGACGATACTTGCAAAAATAATTCTTGAATAACTAATTTTTTTCATTTTTTGTCTCAAAAACATAGGTTATGACCCCTCGTTGGAACGAGCTCGACGAGCTTGTTCCAACGAGGGGTCATAACCTATGTTTTTGAGACAAAAAATGAAAAAAAAATGAAAATTAATTAGCGATTTTTTAGAATAGCACTGGCCGGTTTTGGCCGTTACGTTAGGTAAAGCGTTAACTGGTGGACAACTATATTATTTTTTTTTTCAAGGGTACCATGTTACAAACAAAAGGAGCCCAGTTTAAAAAGATTTTGTTCATAAATAATTGTTTTGTTACACTTTATTGGTGAATGCCTCTTGGCACTCTCCAATAAATTATAATAAAACAATTTTATTTAATATTTTTGTGTTTTAACTGCTGAGCAAACGAGGCAATGAATATAGTATAAAGCCACTAAAGTGGCTTCCAGCACTTTTCAGTAGAGCCATGATAGTGGCTTCTAGTGCTCAACCAGTTAAAGATAGAATCACAGCTCTAAGAGTTAAACAGAGAGAGAATTTTGTCGGAATCATGACCAAGTCATGAAGCACTCAAAACACTCTCTGCTTTTGTTGTGACAGAACTGGTGATCTTGATATAATGAGTAAATGGCATATGTTAACCCTCTATTATCTTGAGAATAATATCTAACTATACCTGTTCCCTTACACTCATTTTTATATTAGTTCACATGTCCAGACTTTCTCACCAGTAGTGGTATTTAAACAAAAAACACCTATACACCACTGATGATATGGTACAAGGGATTTAATATTTAATTAATCTCTGCTACTTACATAAAATAAGTAGATAATACTATTTTGCATTAGCAATGCTATTCTGAAACAAACTGTTCAAATATAAAATAATTATGCAGGAATTGTACCAAAATATGCGAGGTAGTAGTTATTCTCCCATTATACATACCACTGTGCAAATATTCAAGCTATCAGGATAACAGATTTTGGACTGTTGCACCTATAGTTCATGGTACGAATTTTCTGAATAGATTTGTGTCTTGACAGAAATTACTCTTAACTGCATTATATTGTTGTACAGGGACACAGGGGTGGTGACATGATTTCCCTGACATGGGAGCATGTGTTCCTCAACAATGTCTGTCAGTCAGGATATTCATCAACAAGCCCACAATAAAAGAGGTAGTTTCCCTTATGAGAAGGGGTAGGGTAGACCTCCACCACCCACCTTCTTCACTTCAACCTTGCAGTGTGCCATATTCATTTGCTGTATAACCAGCATGTTCAATACAACGCAGCAGTGTTTATGTATTTGTATGTGTTTCTACTCACAGTTACTAACATTGGATTTGTTTTATTATTTGATTGGTATTTGCTCATTCATTTTTTCTTTTCATTCCATTGTGTATATACGTGTACATTTTATTTGTTTGCTTCATCCTTGCTTCATCCTTCAAGAATACTTAACGATATTCTATCCAAGCTTGGAAATAAGCAGACAGTCATCTGCAGAATAAGGTCCCCAGAGGGTGAATTTGACGAAGCTACCCTGCAAGGCAGGGTAGCATCACTAAATTTACCCTCTGTGAACCTCAGTCTGAATCAAGATCTCAAGCCTAAACAGAAAGAAGTACCCTCAGGGTTAAATTGGGGAATTCTAGACCACTGTATGGGATAGCATCAGCAAATTCACCCTCTGGGGACCTCATTCTACAAACGACAAATTGCTTATTTCCAGGCTTGATTCTATTAAAGTAGCTTTAAACTTTATAGTGTCAAGGTTGATATTTCAAATCATTCCTGGCCAGGGTTCTCAACAGGTACTGGTACTGGTACTGTCAGACCTTGGTTATGTTTGCAGCATAGGTTATGGGCAACATGGGTTTAAACAATTGGCTGGACTTGACTTTATATCCATGTTGCAGTCATGATCAGCCATTGTGTATAAATATGTGACTCTAAACACCCATAAATAAATTTGCCGTACAGGTGATACGACAGTAGCAGTAGGAGTTAATGGCACTTATACAAAACAATATCATACATATCAACTTTTTGAATGTCCCTTTGCCTGTTTTAGCATCATAAAATGAAGCAAATTTCCAGTGTAGCTGGGAAAGTCCATGGGATTAGTGGTGGCATTCGACAATGCCATCACAATTACTGCTGCCATCAACTTTTACGAAGTGCCATTCATAATTGCATGCCCCTTTGCCTGTTTTAGCATCACAAAATGAAGCAAATTTCCAGTGTGGCTGGGAAAGTCCACAGGATTAGTGGTGGCATTCGGCAGTGCCATCACAATTACTGCTGCCATCATCTTTTACAAAGTGCCATTCACATGTATATATACACAATATAAAAAAATTCTTCCTGGGATTTTCAATTTTCTAACGCCCCGCAATCGCCAATCACTTTTCATATATTTTTTTATGTCACTGATACCATATTGTTACTGGTTTTAGTGCTTGGCTTCCCTTTGATGTTTGATGATGTGAACACTGTTATGCTGTGACTGCAGTCACAGTATAACAATTTGTACATCATCAAACACCATTGATGGGATGAGTTAACATGTTGACACCATATTGGTGGGAGGGGAAGAGGTGGGGTAGATTGAGCTGCGACACCTTTCCTCCGCATTCCAGCAATTCATTTGTACAGAGATCAGTGGTATTATCCCATTTATGTTATCTCAACCCTGGTAGTTACTGGATGCATGTTACTACCTGCAGGGATGCCAGAAGCATGTGGTCAGAGGGGACAGCTGCCGTCCCTGCCTATGTACCACAGGAGTGAAAGGGGGCAGACAGTGCCCTTCCCAGGTTTGTCACTCAATTATTTTCAATGATTTATTCTCCAGGTAAAGCTAAAATACACCCCAAATCTGTTCTGGGAGCTTTCAAAATTCAATGGGGGAGTTGGGGGTGTTTGGGAGTAGGTGCCCCGTCCCAATGGAAGGGGAGCATCTCTCAAAACTCCCCCTTCTCTGGGGTTTGACACCCTGCTCTGGAGTGCTTCCAACACCCCTGACTACCAGTACTGTGGTACTTCTGTCAGTACCATACCAGTACCAATAGTTGAAGCACCAATCATGGTATGTTGAGAATCCTGCTTCTGACATTGTTTTGATTAACTCATTATCTGTTTGGGTGAGGATCCCCACACACCCTTTTGGACAGCCACTGATTTTATTTATTTATGAAAAAAAATATTTCACTATCAGCAGCAAGACTCTGAGCCCATGAAAAATGTGAAATACGTCCATTGTATCATTGATTTAATTTTGTGTAACTTTTCCATACATCCTGTGTAAGTCAGTGTGGTCAGTTAATCCTAAGACAATACAGTGGGTCCACTGTTCGTTAGTTATGGTCATGTATCCAGGATTTCTACAGCTCCTTGAATTTCTTGAAAGTTCGACAACTTAGAAGCCCCTTGCCAAGGACTTGGAATGTTAGTCCTTCAATTTTTAACCTTTCTTGACAACTCCTTACCAAATGAATCGGCTGCATCTGTCCTGGTAATTTATAAACTGAGCAGTGGAAAAAAATTATTTGGAAAAAAATTTCAACAAAAGCACTCCATGTGATCCTCACTGGAACAGACTCAAAGAGCTTGCTTATTCCACTGAGGGATCACATGTTATGCTTTTGTTGAACTGTTGTGAAGGGGGCACAGTGGCTCAGTAGGTGGAGGTGCAAGCTGAGACGTCCTCGTTCAAATCCCAGCTGTGGCAACTGCATTGTGTCCTTGGGCAAGACACTTCACCCCCATTGCCCACGTGGGGGCATGGTGGCGTTGTGTACTAAGGCATACTGCATGTCGATGGTGCACTTGTCTTCAACCAATGCTAACCCTGCATGTGTGGAGTTAGTATGTTGGGGAGCTGACAGTTGCTTGCCATTGCCTGATGGTTCTCTATGGGTACCAAGGCTCTAAATAAGTGTTGGGACAAGGACAATGATTGACACCAAACTTGCTTTGACCAACACACTTTGAAATCCATAGGACATTTCGACCGACGCAAAATTTTGCTCAATTTTTTTAGAATCTGAGTTTGGAATCTACCCTTAAACCTAACATAGTATTTTTAAAAAATAAATTAAATTTCACTTTTTTTTAAAACAAATTTTTAAATTTTTCAATAAAACCTTACAAATATGGCTATCATTAGAACCAGCTCCACGAGCTGGTTCTAATGATATCCATATTTCTATGGTTTTATTGAGAAACTTCCGAGATATTTTATGCTGTGGTAGACTTATTCTAGTTAATTTATTTTCTGGCTATTTTTGGCCACTATGTTAGGTAAAGGTTTAAAAAACATTGGTAATTCGGTTTAAACTTAAATTCCATTGCCAATTAATAAGTCATTTCCTCATTTAGTAGTCATCATATGCCATTTACAATGTGTACAGCAATATGTTGAAAATGGCCTGCACCAAGTTAAAATGACCTACACCAACTACTTGGGGCAGAACATTTTAACCTGCACTGGAAAAAAATATTTTGAGTCTTGACGGATACTCTGGCTTCCACTACCCGTTAAACTGTCGTGGTTATGGTTAGCCATTGTGCAGAAATATGTGACCTCAAACACCAGTAAATAACTGGAACTGTTGTGAAAAATTTGAAAACAAGAATGATTAAAATAATAAATTTTGTGTACATTCGCTAAATGGTTAAGATTGGTTGGTCTGTGTTTCCCACCCATCTCATTTCCACCTATTAGAAAGAAGCGGATTGCCACCATTCACGACACAAGAATTTGGAGATATAAATTTTAGAATCAGCATTCCCTGTTTTTTTTTAAAAATGCTTTGAAGATACAACACTTAGGAACTATATGTGAACATGTTAGACAAAAAAACACAATTTGCCCAGACCAATTGCTTCTGTTCTGGCACATCTTATGCAATTTGACCTGTGGATTCCGAAAAGTGTTTCATGCCAAAATGGGAGATACAATCTTTTGGAAGCCCACTGATAATATATAGAGATTATTACCATTATGTGGATGTACAAAATATGTATCAGAGTTAAGCTCCAGGTTCTAAGGGCAGATCACGACGAGTCGAAGACGAGTCATGATCCACCCTTAAAACCCGGAGCGAGACTCGGATACATATTTTGTACATCCACATAATGGTAATAATCATTTTATCTTACAATATATTGGGGATAAGTCAGTAATGTAGACGAATATATAATGAACTATTTATTCATACAGATGAACAAAAAGAAAAAAAATGGAACTCACGCGAAAGGAATGTGTTTGTACCTGACCCCCTGATACAAATATCTGTATCAGGGGGTCGGATACACGACAGCTGCGGAGTTAATATAGACAAAATACATGTTGATTGTAAGATAATTTCTGTTATATCTTGTTGGGCAGAGCTGTTAGAGAAACTAGAAGTTCTGTGATTGTATTGTGCACTATTTTGAAGTCACAGTGCACTGAGTAAGTGCACGTTTGCCCCTGTCAAACTGCACCATTAGCGCAATTCAATTCCTGTAGAAAAGAAGCGTGTTCAATTCTATACTAGCAAATAGAGTTCATTAACATCATTTCCAACCTCTTCTGGGATACATGAACATGTAATGATGTAAATAGATATTAAAATTTGACTGCATATACAGAATGGAGAGACTGGATTAGTACATAATCATGATGCCATGTATTCTCCACTCGAAAAGTATTTATAAATAACAGCACAAGAAACACTTGCAAACTTTCATCACCTGGACCACTGGGTTTCACCCAGTGGTCCATGTGATTGAAGTTTGGAAGTGCTTCTTGTTTTGTCCTTGGAAGTTGTGGATGATTACTGAGTGAAAAATGTATCCCGCTGTGATTTAGTAGTAATCCACCCTCCACATACTGTAGTCTCAATATCTTCTTTCTGTTTCATCGGTTCATTTCATAATTTCACTGCTGAGCTCACTATTAGCACATTATATTTTGTATTGTACAGTGCAAGCACTTTTTTGTGTATTTGAGACTACTTCATTTTTCTGCAGTAAGTAGAGCATTAACTAACAAGCATTTTCTGTGCTGATTGTTACATGACTTCTAGTTTCAACTGTAGGTTGGATCCTGATCCACATCAGTTGCATTGTGTTCAAGTGAGAACACAGTGGCACAGTGTTCCAATACCTACCCCACATTGATGGGACATGTGCAATCAACTTCTGCTAACCCTGCCTTTGTGGGGTTAGTAAGTTGGAGAGTCGGACAGTTACTTTCCATTGCTCAGTGGTTCTCTCCAGGTACTCCAGCTTCCTCTGCCCATAAAACTGTCTAACACAATATAACCCTGGCTGTTGAAAGTGTTGTTAAACAAAATAAATTAATAAATAAATAAATAAATATTGAGATCAGACAGGTATATAACCCTTTACCCAACGCAGACAATATCAAAATTTATTAATTTTTATACTCTACCAATGACCCAGACTTAGCTGGTGCTAACTCCACAAAAACCAGGGCCAAACACAAATTTTGCCCCCCAATCCCCAAAATTTGCATCCAAAACAAAAAGAAATCATGTCCTAAAGGACCTCCATAGTACGACTCTACTGCGCATGCGCAGTGACGCAGTCGTCCCGAAATTGGCGCCAAATATCATTCTCTGTTTGGCCCTTCATCAGTCAACATCTCACTGATCTTTGTGCTTGTAAATCTCAGTTTAAAGGATGCCAGACACGTAATTCTTGGAGAAAATGTGATTCTAAGGAGGATAGAAGGAGGAGAGGAAAAAAGAAGTGGCAAAAAATAATCAGGGCTGTACTTAAAATTTTTTGTTGAAATTATGTTAAGTTGCCTATTTTCGAGGCAAACGCCTCTTGTTGTCATTCTTGCTAATTGTTGCACTGCTTATTCAGTGTTTCCTCTCCCCTAACCTTCTAAAGTCCCTCCTTGCAATTCTCCCATGCTTTTGGCATATTTTTGAGAAGTTTCATTTCTAAAAATTCCCTGGGAGAGTTGCTTGGTTACAGAATGTTTTCTGTTATTTTCCCCATAGTTACGTTTTCACCCATGGGTGTATAACGTTTGTGTTCTGCATCTTCCATCTGATGTTCTGCAGATTCTCCCCTGGGAGTCTCTGTTTTGCATCAGATAGAGTGTAATTGATGACTGATTCCGGGCCAGTTTTTTCAGTGCCTGGAGTCATGTTTTCTTCTGTGTTTACACTGTTTGTTTTCATTGGCAACAGCCTTTTTTGAGGGGGGCTGTTTGCCTTTGAGGTAGTTTATCTCATTATAAGATACATTTATATTATCCGAAAGTGTCTCATTAATTATTTTATATAATTTTAAAATTTTTGACCACACTTTGCCATCGGATCCATCGGGGCTCAATGTTACTTTTCAGCAACTTGGGCTTCTCTGAAAAAATATATTTTTATACTGTACCAATGACCCAGACATAGCTGGTGCTAACTCTTAAAATATAGGGCCAAACACAAATTTTGCCCCCCAATCCCCAAAATTTGCATCTAAAACTAAAGAAAACATGTCCTGAGAGGCCCTCCACACTTCGCCCCTACTGCGCATGCGCAGTGTCAAGGACGTTCCGAAATTGGCGCCATTTATCATTCTAAGTTTGGCCCTTCATCAGTTAACATCTGACTGATCTTTGTGCTTTTAAATCTCAGTTTAAATGATGCCAGACACATAAATATTAGTGAAATGGTGATTCTAAGGAGGATAGAAAAGGAGGAGAGGAAAAGAATGTGTGACAGAATATTATCAGGGCTGTAACTTAAAATTTTTTAATGAAATTATGTTAAGTTACCTATTTTCAAGGCAGCAGCCATTTTGTTGTCATTCTGATTATTTAGTTACACTGTTTTTTCAAGTGTTTTTCCTCTCTCCCTGTCCTTTAAGTTCCCCCTGGCTATTCTCCCATGCTTTTGGCATAATTTCTGTAATTATTATTACTAAAATTTCTTGGGAGTTTAGCTGAATAACAGAATGAATTCTGTTCTTTCCCCATGTTTACGTCTTCACCTACGGGTGGTTAGGCGTTGTGTTCTGCATCTACCATCTGATGTTCTGCAGTTTCTTCCCTGGAAGTCTCTGTTTTGCATCAGATGGTGTATTTTTGGTAACTGATTTCGGGCCTGGGTGCCTGGAGTCTTATTTTAGTGTTTTTACACTCATTGTTTACATTTACAACAGCCCTCTGTGTGAGGGGGGGATTTCTAAATAATAATATCTTTATGTTATTTCAATCATAACTAGATACATTATTATTGTTCGTAAGTGTTGAATAAATTGTTTAAAATATTTTTAAAATTTTTGTCCACACTTAGGCTTGGGATCCATTGGGGCTCAACGTTACTTTTCAGAAACTTGGGCTGTTCTGAAAAAATATTTTTTCAAAATATTTTGATTTCAATTATTTTTTCTATATTAATGGATCATATTATTATTATGTATTTTGATTGCCAGGGATTAGTGCGAGTACCAGGACTTGTTTTCTTTTCACATTGAAAGGATATTGATCAATTGTTTTAAGAGGAAGTCTTCCTCTGACCTTATTATCATTCTATATGTGGTCAGTGTACTCGCATTAACTCCGGTTCTGTATCGTATGATTTCGATGACAATATGGGAAGCGTATGTCACGGTATGTTGTTGGGGATTTGGACACTCCGGTCCTTTCCCCGCAGGGTCACTCTACTTTATCAATTTCTATTTCAGACGATCAAGATTAGGGTGATGTATCTGTGATGTCTTCCAACAGTGTGCCTCCGTCGTCACAATTAATGAAGGGCTAGCGGAAAAGTGCTCATGTAATACGCCAATTGCCTAAGAGGACCCTAGTAGGTTCGACGGCCTTTGACGTCCGCTAGCTCGCCCGGTGTAGCGTCCATTCACCGAATGGTTCGGCAGCCGGGTTCGTCCGTTGCGGTCTAGAAGGAATTTTGGGGTGATGCGAGCACTATAAAATTAACTTAATGCACACCCAGTGACGGCGGATCGGAGGGAGAACGGAGGAAGCCTTTTAGTCCGGTTCATAGCTCGTTCCGGTCCATCCGGACGGCAAGCGAGAGAGGCCCCTCTCTCGTTCAACAACATCTGGCCCCAGATGTTGTGGTACAAATGTGTCGTTAGCGGAGCATACGTCCGTCGCTCGGGACGCTCCGTTGTATAGGCAGTCCGCTGAGACTGCTAAGGCTTCCTCTTCTCGTCAGCGCACACGACCGCACCTTGGCTGCGTGACCGTCGATATATTACCAGCTTCGCCGATCAAGGATTCTTCGGCGACCAGGTCACACCATCCGGCAGCCAGGGATTCGAGACCGATGGACTCCGGACGTTCGCATAGGAAAAGTATGCGGGAGCCATCTGATGCGGAGCTGCCCTCGGCGAAGCAGCGATAGACTGCGCCTCCGCAGGTCTCGACGCCGGACATTCTTGTGCACATAGCACAGCTTATCGCAGCATCCCAGCAGCCGACAGAAACGGTGTCGGATCGAGAATTATCCGACAGCGCTGGGTCGGTAGCCGGGGACCCGAGGCCTGCAGACTCCGGACGTTCGCATAGGAAGTATGCGGGAGTCAACGTACACGGAGCTTCCAGCGGCAATGCATCGTAAGTCCGCTACTGCACAGGCCTCGGGAACGGACGTGCTTTCCTTAATAGCACAGTTTATCGCAGCATCCCAGCATCAACTGAATCTGTCGCATATATTTTATCCGACGATGCTGGGTCGGGACGCTCCGCGGAAGCGGGTACGGACGTCCGAAAGTTTCATCCAGTCCGACGGGATACCGAAAGGGATTCGGTGGATTTCAAGCTTTCCCTTTCGGAACAACATATGCTGCGATGCCGGATAAGAAACTGATAGCGTCGGTGGACTTAGAAATTTTTGGTTCGGTTCAGGGACATCGTCCCTCAGTTCCGACATAGTCCAATAATGTCACACAAACTTTCGAATTATTGAACGACGCTATATATATTATTATTTTATGCTTGCTATCCAAGCATTTCTGGTTTCTTGTTCGAAGAATTATGGAGATGTCTTTCAAAAGTGTGCCTCTGTCGTCATAGTTAATGAAGAGTTAGCGGCAATAAGTGCTCATGGAATATGTCTATCGCTTACGGAGTGACATTCGCTAGCTCACCCGGTGTAGCGTACATTCATCGAATGGTTCGGCTGCCGGGTTCGTCCGTTGCGGTCTAGGGAGGAGATTTGGGTGATGCGAGCACTTTAATTACTTTAGTACTCACCCAGTGACGGCAGATTGAGGACAGATCGGAGGAAGCCAACAACATAGGGGACCGCATGTTGTGGTTCAGATATTTTACATTCGGAGCATATGTCCGTTGCTCGGGACGCTCCGTTATATTGACAGTCCGAGAGACTGTCTTTAATGCTTCCTCATCCTCACAGCAGGGCACACGACCGCACATTGGCTACGTGACCTCGAGTATCCGATCAGTTTCGGCATTCAGTGATTCCACAGCGAATAGGTCGCGCCATCCGGTAGCCAAGGGACACGAGGCCTATACACTCCGTTCGCTCGCATATTGGAAGTATGCACGCGGTAACGATCTCGGAGCTTCCTGCGGCAATGCATCGTAAGACCGCTGCTCCTCAGGCCTCAGTGACGGACGTGCTATCCGAGTTAGCACAGTTGTTTCGCAGCATCCCAGCAATTGACGGTTTCTCGGTCGAATCAGGAATTATCCGACGGCGCTGGGTCGGTGCGGTCCGCGGTTGCATCAAGCTACGGACGACCGAACGCTTTATAGGGTCCGACAGGATGGCGAAAGGGATTCGAAAGATTTCGAGTTTTCCCTTTAGTAGTATCGGAAGATGCCTTTCATATCTTCTGGCATTTCTTCCAGTGATTATTTTTCGGACTTCATGGCTGCGATCTTGGATAAGAGACTTATAGCGTCATTGGACTCGGATTTTTCGATCGGTACAGGGACTTTGTCCCTGACTTACCGACGCAGTCCAATATTGTAATTACAACATGTGTTTTATTTTTCGACGCTATATATTTATATATATATACAAGCCTGCTACTAAGCATGATAGTTTAGTTTCTTGTCCGCGTGGCTCATTTCTGCCATTTTATCTTTTTTACATATAGTTTATTTTGGCAGAGCAGGGCATACCGAGAGTTCATATGCGTCTAGACGGTGTGATTAAAGACTGCATATATTCTTTTTCACCGTTTATGTCTTTTCCAATTTCAATGTTGGGAACGACATTATGTATAGTAGACTTAACTTAGACGCTTTATTATACGTAATCCGCCTTACTGAGGCGTTATCATTACGTCTTCAAGAAAAGATTTACGGGATATTATTCTCAATGTAATTTCTTTTGAGGGCAGTAGTTTGTTCACGTATAACTCCGCCCTTCAGTGGCTGATTGGAGTTGGTTAGACGTGAGGCAGCCCTAGCTACATCCACGCGTGGATAGTAGGTTAAGAACTCTCTCAGAGTCGCTTCGTTCTCGGAGGAGCTTCTCTTCGACGGCAACTTCCGGCAATCCATGAATTGCTTGATTTATACATTCTCTTGTCTATCTAGTGTTACAAGAGATTCAGACTGGGGCAAACATTCGGTGGTTGACTCAGAGAGTGCCGCCGCAGTTGCCGGACCCGAGTGTGGCTGTTATGACGGTTGCCAGTCAAACAGATTGGGATATATACTGATCCCTACGGATTCGAAGTGCCGGGGTCTTTGGGTTCCGCAGTCTTTTAGCGTCTTTTAGCTATCAGTTAACTTCCGCGGAATAATGTTTTTTAGGCTTGCTTTATGTCATTGCATGAACATTATTCAGAAACGCATGCCCAAATTCCTGTCCTTTAATTCGACAGTAGTGGCGTATCTCCGGAACCAGGGAGGCACTCTTTCGTTTCCGTTATTCAATTTAATGGAAAGAATCCGTCTGTTGGTTATAGTACACCAAGTTCAGTTTTGGTCCGTCATATTCCGGGTTGTCTGATTGTTTTATCGGACTCCCATTCTCTTACGGGTCGCTTGTTGCTGTCAGAATGGACTCTCAACAAACAAGTATTCAATCAGATTTGCTATCTTTGGGAGCGCCCAATGATGTTTTATTTATGACACAGCTGGCTAATCAATTGCAGACGTATGTGTTGGCTTGTCCAGATCTCTGAGCTAATACTGTTAACGCTCTATTGATCTATAGGACGGAATGATAGGATACGCGTATCCTCCGGCGCTGTTGTTTTTAGCAGGTATTGCTAAGATAAACAACCACAATACATTTCTGTTGATAGCATCTCTATCTTCACAGAGATCATGAGTAATTTACTCTCTTGTCTACTGTGGATCTTAACGTGAAATCTTCCTCTATGTGAGGATCTTTTTTTCACTGGGTAAATCGTGTCATCTTTATCACAACCAGCAAGGTCGCAACCTTCATGTATTCCGTTGTGTGGTCCGTATTGCATTGTAAGCACTGTACTGGACGAGCTTTGGACGCGATTTCTTACTATAGGAGATCCTCTTCTTCGCTATTCTATGCGACTAGAGTGGAGGCTCTTCCGTCGTGGTGTAGGGATCATTATGTTCATATGGTTGATCCCTCCATACTACTCATTGCTATTTTTTAGTATACTTGTTTCACAAGATCTACTGCAGCCTGTTGTTATTTAGGTTATAGGTTTATGTTACCTCATACCTATGCACTCTACGATTGTTTACAATTGAGTCTTTTGTCTCTTTATCTAAGTCAATTAGTAACTTTTTGATAAATAGACTTAGAATCTTTAGATTAAATTCCTATACGGATTTTAACTTCAGCTTCTTATTTAGCTAAGTAATCATTTGAGCCTCTGGAAACAGTAGTTTTCAAATTCTGACCTTTTAGACAGTAATTCTGTTGGTTTCTCTTTTACTGTAGAGTCAGTGAGTTTCATGCACTATCGATGGATGATTTTCACTTTCATAGTTTCGGAATCAATACTTCCGTTACTATTTAGGTTGGATTGTTACATAAGAGTTAGGCTCCTATTATCCGGAACCTATTATTTTAAGGTCCTTCCGTCTTCGTATGGGCATAGGCCTTTACTCTTTCCGGGTACAGTTTATGTATTTATAAACAGATATCTGTTTATTACAAGGGCGTAAGCTTCTTCTGTCTTTGATGTCTAGTAGAAGGACGTTACGCTCCATTTTATTGTTAATGGATTCTATTAACTAGCGTACTGCTTATGGTATATCATTGGCTTAGCAGTTGTGCTTAAGATTTCGGCTCATGAAGTAAGAGTTCTTCTACTTCTTGGGCTTACATTAATAGTGTTGCTATTATAGATTTTTGAAGGCTGCTCATTGCGCTCAGCCATCCATTCATGAATTTTATCTCAGAAATATCGAGTCCATTTCTGGAGGCCTCTATTGTTAGGTCTATTATCTACTGCTCAGAATGTCATTCACTTAACAGTTGCTACTATAGCTAGGTAGGCTGTCTGTTTCGGCAGTTCTCCGTTCGGCTGCCCTCTTCGCTCTGGGCTATTTGACCCAGGGCAAGAAAAGGGGGGGGGGGGGAGGGTGTTCCCTTGGGTCACCTGTTTTTACTATGAAAACAAGGGGATACCTCCTCCGGAGTTAGTAATTCTGAGCTGTTATTGGGATGGTTGTTTAGTGAGAAGTTTAAGTTTATAAAATTCATTCAAGTCTTAGTTTTTAAAGTATAGCTTTTGAATATTGCATATGTCAACGGACATGATTATGCAATTCTCACACACTTTTAGGAGTATAAGAGTCTCTATTCTCTAGACTTACTTTATTTTTGGCTTACTTTAAAAATTATTAGTATAAGGATTATTGGATATTAATAGAGTACATGGATGTATGAAGCTCAATTTTTGGAAGGTGTTGTATCTTTCTAATTTATCATAAATAAGAAAGATACATGTAAGGCCTATTACTTCTTTTCCCTACAGGGGATGACTCTATTTTATTTTATTGAGCGTATTCCATTTTGCTCTATGTCCTTGGCCCTCCAGCCTTTTTACTATTCAGCTATGTCTGGGTCATTGGTACAGTATAAAAATGTTAAAAAATTTATAGTAATTTATATATTTTTTATACTTACCAATGACCCAGACGGGGATGGCCCTCCCAGGAGTTGGGAACTCTTGCCTCCCCGCTGAGTACATAGCGCTTACCAGGCACTGGTTATTAGAATGATAAATGGCGCCAATTTCGGAACGTCCTTGACACTGCGCATGCGCAGTAGGGGCGAAGTGTGGAGGGCCTCTCAGGACATGTTTTCTTTAGTTTTAGATGCAAATTTTGGGGATTGGGGGGCAAAATTTGTGTTTGGCCCTATATTTTAAGAGTTAGCACCAGCTATGTCTGGGTCATTGGTAAGTATAAAAAATATATAAATTACTATAAATTTTTTAACTTTTTCAAAATTATTTTGTTTTGCAATTGTTTTTTCATTTATTAATGGATCATGTTATTATGTATCTTTGTGTCAGGGGTTTTTGCGAGTAACTAGGACTTATTGTTGTTCTTTCACAATGAAGGGAACTTGTTCAAATTGTAATAGGAAGAAATCTTCCTCTGACTTTCATGATTATTGCATTAATTGTAGTCAGTGTTCTCGCATTAATCCCTGTCCTGTATGTGAACATTGGGATGAGAAACATTGGAAACGTGTGTCACGATATGTTGTTTCTGGAGAAAGAGCGATGCCGGCTCTTTCTCCACAAGGTCACTCTACTCTCTCAGTTTCTATTTCAGAGGAACCAGAACAGGGTGATGTTTCCATGTTATCTTCTTCAAGTGTGCGTCCGTCGTCACAATTAAATACAGAGCTAGCGGCAAAAGTGCTCATGGAGATTAGACAAATGTCGTCCGCTAGCTCGCCCGGTGTAGCGTCCATTCACCGAATGGTTCGGCAGCCGGGTTCGTCCGATGCGGTCCAAGAGGAAATTTTGGGTGATGCGAGCACTATAAAAATAATAGATGCACACCCAGTGACGGCGGATAGTGAACGAGAACGGAGGAAGCCTTTTAGTCCGGTTCCTAGCTCGTCCAGGTCCAGCCGGGCCGCGAGCGAGAGAGGCCCCTCTCTCGTACAACAACATCTGGGACCAGATGTTGTGGTACAAAATGTGTCTTTAGCGGAGCATACGTCCGTCGCTCGGGACGCTCCGTTGTATAAGCAGTCCGCAGAGACTGTTAAGGCTTCCTCTTCTCGCCGGCGCACACGACCGCACCTTGGCTGCGTGACCTCCGATATCTTGCCAGCTTCGCCGATGAAGGATTATTCGGCGACCAGGTCACACCATCCGGCAGCCAGGGATTCGAGACCGATGGACTCCGGACGTTCGCATAGGAAAAGTATGCGGGAGCCATCTGATGCGGAGCTGCCCTCGGCAAAGCAGCGAAAGACCGCTCCTCCGCAGGTCTCGACGTCGGACATTCTAGTGCAGATAGCACAGCTTATCGCAGCATCCCAGCAGCCGACAGAGACGGTGTCGGATCGAGAATTATCCGACGGCGCTGGGTCGGTACGCTCCGCCGAAGCATCGGGGGCGGACGACCGGGAACATCGGGAGGTCCGACCGGATGGTGAAAGGGATACGGATGAATTGGAGCTATCCCTTTCGGAACAACACAAAGCTGCCGTAGACTTCATCCGGCACTTTCTTCCTCAAGTTGTTCCGTCGGGCCAGACTGCTGCGCTTCCGGACAGGAGAATTATAGCGTCATTGGACTCTGATTTTTTCGAGCGGTTCAGGGACATCGCTCCCGAGTTTCCGTCGCAGTCCAATAATGTTGCAAGAACATTTGAATTATTGAACGACGCTATTTTTAAACTTGCTTCCAGGACAGGGAAAGCAGTCTTCTTGTCCGCAAATACTCTCAACCTGCCTTTCATTAATGCAAGGAATAAATTCGACACGGCAGGTCAGGGTATACCGAGAGTTCCTCTGCGTATGGACGACGAGGCGGAAGACTTAGAGCTATCATTACCGTCGTCAGCTTCTATTCCAACCGCAGTGTTGGAAACAGCTATCGCGTCTAACAGAGCCAATTTAGATGCCTTATCTTACGCAGATCACCTTACGAAGGCGTTATCACTGCGTCTTCAAGGGGAAGAGTTTCAGGATATACAATCCTCCTTAAGACTTCTTTCAAGGGCAGTAGCTTATTCCACGTGTAACTCCGCCCTTTCAGTGGCAAATCTGGAGTTGGTTAGACGTGACGCAGCCCTGTCTACATCCACACTAGTGGATTCTAAGGTGAAGAACTCTCTTAGAGTCGCTTCGGTCTCAGGAGATCTTCTCTTTGACGGCAAGCTTTCCGCTATTTATGATAATATTAAAAAGAAAGCTAGTGATTCTCTGTTGTTCAGATCCGCTCCTAAAAGGTCGGATACAGCAGACACGAATAAGGCGGGCACTTCTGGGTCTTATCCGCCCAAGAGAGGTGCCTATAGAGGTTCCGGTGCGTCCTCTAGCTCTTATTCGAGAGACCGTCAGGATAGCGACTCTCGTTCGGGACGTCCTTCAGGCCGGGACAATCGGTCGGACGCCCCGAGGTCGACGAGGCGAGGTGCGGGTCGTGGAAGACGTGGTTTCTCCTACCGCAGGCCTCGCAGATCCAGGAGGTGATGGCTCAAACCTCTATCGCGTTCCGGTTGGCGGAAGGTTGTCGAGTTTTTCTCAAGAGTGGGCGTCGATTACGGACGACCCGTGGGTGAGAGGAGTGACTTCGGAAGGTCTAAAGATATCCTTCAAACGAAAGCCTCCATTAACTCGAAGTCCAAAGTGGACTCATCTTCCGTCAAACCCTCAGAAAAGAGACGCTCTGCTATCAGAGGTGCAGTCTCTTTTAATGAAGAACGCGGTAGAGGTCGTAGAAAACCAGGAATCGCTGGGATTCTACAGCCATCTGTTTCTGGTTCCGAAACCAGACGTCTCGTTCCGTCCAGTCATAGATTTGAGCTGGATAAACAAGCTGATCGTCGCTCCGAAGTTTTATATGGAGACGATTCGATCGGTCAGAGCGAGTATTCGGGTGAACGATTATGCAACGAGCATAGATCTCAAAGATGCGTACTTTCACGTCATGGTACATCCGACATTCCGAAAGTATCTACGCTTCGCAGTCCTAGGAGTGGTGTATCAGTTCCGGGCCATGTGCTTCGGATTGAATCTAGCACCCTGGGCTTTCACTCGGGTAATGAACTCGGTAATGATCTACTTCCGAGCTCATTCGTCTGCGGTAACGTCGGCCTACCTGGACGACATTCTTCAGAGGTACGGCAACGAGTTAACGCTTCAGAACGATGTTCAGAATCTTCTTCTATTGCTCCGACGTCTCGGTTTCATAGTAAACGAGGAGAAGTCGGATCTGGTGCCGTCCAAGTCATTCACTCATCTGGGAATGAGCTTCGAGACGCACAACAATCTCGTTCGTCTGCCGTTAACCAGAGCGAAATTAGTCAGTTGTTACGCTCGCTATTGTCTAAATACAGACAAAGTCACAGCGAGAGAATTTATGAGACTGATAGGTCTGTGCGGAGCCGCCGCGGATCTCATTCCGATGGGACGGCTACGCACACAGCCTCTTCAAATTTTCCTGACTCAGAATTGGAGTGTGAAAATTCATTCGCTCGATGTAGACGTTCTCTTGTCAGATCAAGTGAAACAAGAGATTCAGACTTGGGCAAACATTCAGTGGTTAACTCAAGGAGTTCCGCTGCAGTTGCCGGATCCGAGTTTTACCATTATGACGGATGCCAGTCAAACAGGTTGGGGTGCATCATTAATCCCAACGGATTCGAGATGCCAGGGTCTTTGGGATCCGCAATTCCTGTGCAAGCACATAAACATCAAGGAAATGATGTCAATTTGGCTTGCGTTACGTCACTGGATGGACATTATTCACGATGCTCATGTCCAAATCCTATCCGACAATACGACAGTAGTGGCGTATATACGGAATCAGGGAGGCACTCATTCAGTTCCGTTGTTCAATCTAACGGAAAGAATCCTTCTGTTTGCGTTGGAACATCACGTTCTTCTTTCGGTCCGTCACATACCGGGTCGTTTGAATGTGCTAGCAGACTCCCTTTCACGAAAGGGTCGCTTGTTGCCGTCGGAGTGGACTCTCAACAAACAAGTATTCAATCAGATTTGCTACCAATGGGAACGGCCAATGATAGACTTATTTGCGACACATCTCAACAATCAGTTGCAGACGTATGTGTCCCCGTGTCCGGATCCAAGAGCATTTGCTGTAGACGCTCTATCGATCCCTTGGGACGGAATGATAGGATATGCGTATCCTCCAGCGCCGTTAATTCAACAAGTATTGCTAAAGATAAAACAATCTCAATGCAAGATTCTGTTGGTAGCATCTCTGTCGCCACAGAGACCGTGGATAAATCTACTCAGGTGTCTGTTGTGGGACCTACCGCGGAAGCTCCCTCCACGAGAGGATCTTCTTTGGCAGGGGAAATCGCGCCAACTGCATCACAACCCGCAAGGTCTCAACCTTCACGTTTTTCCGTTGTGCGGTCCTTCTTGCATGGCAAGCACTTTACAGGACGAGCAGTGGACGCGATTTCTAACTGTAGGAGGACCTCCTCTTCGCTAAACTATGCGGCTAAGTGGAAGGTTTTCCGTCGTTGGTGTAGGGATCATTCTGTTGATATATTTGATCCCTCTATACCAGACATTGCTAACTTTCTAGTATACTTGTTTGACGAAATCAAACTGCAACCGGTTACTATAAAGGGTTATAGATCTATGTTATCTGATACCTATGCATATCATGATAGTTTACAAATTGGATCTAATGTCTCTTTATCGAAATTGGTTAGAAACTTTTCGATAAATAGACCCAGAACTCTTAGATTAATTCCTAAGTGGAATTTAGCTTGGGTTCTCCTTAAATTGAAGGAAAAGCCATTTGAACCTCTTGGGACAGTAGATTTCAAATTCTTATCTTATAAGACAGCTTTTCTCTTAGCTTTCTCTTCTGCCAGAAGAGTCAGTGAGCTTCATGCACTATCGGTGGATGATTCTCATTATCGTAGTGTTGGGAACACTATCACCTTCACTACTAATGTCGGTTTTTTAGCTAAGAATCAGGCTCCTAATAAATATCCGGAACCTATTGTTATTAAGGCTCTTCCGTCTTCAGACGGGCGTAGGCCTTTACTCTGTCCTGTTAGAGCACTACGTATCTATAAACAGAGATCTCAGTTCATCAGAAAGGGACGGAAACGTTTCTTTCTGTCTTTGATGCCTAATAGAAAGGACATTTCAGTCCATTCTATTGCTAGATGGATTCAGTTAACTATCCGTACTGCGTATGAAGATTTATCTTCTTCTCAGCAGTCTGTGCTTAAGATTTCTGCTCATGAAGTAAGAGCTCTTTCTACTTCCTGGGCTTATGCTAATAGTGTTGCTATTACAGATTTAATGAAGGCTGCTTATTGGTCTCAGCCATCCACATTTACTAATTTTTATCTCAGAAATATTGAGTCCATTTCTGGAGACCTGCATTGTTTAGGTCCGTTATCTGTTGCTCAGAATGTCGTCCACTAAACAGTTGCAACTATAGTTATGCAGGCTTTCTGTTCCGGCAGTGACTCCGTCCGGCTGCCCTCTTCGCTCTGGGCTATTTGACCCAGGGCAAGGGGAAGGGGGGGGGGGGGGGGGCGGGTGTTCCCTTAGGTCACCTGCTTTATAGTGAAAAGCAAGGGAATGCCTCCTCCAAGACAGTATTTCTGAGTCGCTTCCGGGATGGTTTTAAAGTGTAATATTAATGTTTAATTTCATTCATGTCTTATTTTTAAAGTGTAGCTCGGTGTGAAGCATTTGTATATGTCAAGTGTCAAACGAGCTTTAATATACAATACTCGGACACTTTTAAATGATTATAAAGAGTCTCAATTCTCTGGACTACTTTATTTATTGGCTTGTTTTAAAAATAATTAGTATAAAGGTTATACTGGATGTTAATAGAGAACATGAATGTTATTGTGCTCAATTATTAAGGGTAGTGTATCTTTCTAATTTAAATATTAAATAAGAAAGATACATGTAAAGCCTAATACTCCTTTTCTCCTTAAGGGGTTACCTCTTTATTTTATAATTGAGCTTATTGGATTTTCCTCTATGTCCTAGGCCCTCCAGCCTGTTTACTATTCAGCTAAGTCTGGGTCATTGGTACAGTATAAAAATGTTAAAAAATTTATAGTAATTTATATATTTTTTATACTTACCAATGACCCAGACGGGGATGGCCCTCCCTGAGTTGGGAACTCTTGCCTCCCCGCTGAGTACATAGCGCTGACCAGGCACTGCCAGTAAGAATGATATTTGGCGCCAATTTCGGGACGACTGCGTCACTGCGCATGCGCAGTAGAGTCGTACTATGGAGGTCCTTTAGGACATGATTTCTTTTTGTTTTGGATGCAAATTTTGGGGATTGGGGGGCAAAATTTGTGTTTGGCCCTGGTTTTTGTGGAGTTAGCACCAGCTAAGTCTGGGTCATTGGTAAGTATAAAAAATATATAAATTACTATAAATTTTTTAACTTTTGATTACTATTTTTTAAAATTAAAAAAAAAAAAAAATTTCAACAAAACCATATCATGTGACCTCTCACTGGAATGAGCTCATCGAGCTCGTTCCAATGAGGGGTAACATGCTATGGTTTTGTTGAAATACTTTGAAAAATTTCTTTCTTTCAACTGCTGAATTTGCAGATTACACAGGCAGATGCGGGCGATTTGTTACGTAAAGGGATGAACATGGAGAATTCAGTGGCTGTCAGGTTAATCTTCAATGAATCACCATATTTTTTATTCAATTAAGTGCAGTTATTTATTTATTTATTTTTTATTGGTGGGGGGGGGGGGGGGGTTGATGACACTTTCGACAGCCAGGGTCACCTCATGTCGGACAGTTTTACAAGTGGAGGAAGCCAGAGTTCCCAGGTAGAACCACTGATTAAGGGCTTTGCCCAAGGACATCATGAAGTTACCCCTGGCGGGGATTGAACCATGAACCTTTCAGTTCAAAGTCCATTGCTGTAACCCACCCGCCCAAATTTGCACTGAAAATTTGGTAAATGAGCAAAAACAATAGAAAATGAGTAACTTTAATGTATGTTGATAGGTATACATTGGAACCCACTTAATTGTATATCTCTTAATTGATTAACCCTGTTCATTGAATATGACTTCCAAACACAAAACTATTTACCATATCTTCAGTACAAATTTCACCTGGTAATTGAATATGGGTAAGAGTAAAGTCCTTTTAATTGAATAAAAAATCTTATGATATAACCAGAAATTTCCCTGATAATCATTGAATTCTCCAGTTTATAGGGTATGTGACAACCATTACTCATTCCCAGTTCCTTATTTGACATTCATTATCAGCCTTTAAAATCAATTGGGCATGAATGTCAAATAAGGAACTTGGAATAAGTACATGAAACGGTTGTCACGTCCATCAGTTTATAGACCTATTTAGCCTCACTACATCCAACCAGGGCATTTAATCTATTATAACTTGAGCAGTTGAAAATAAAAAATATTTACAGAAAGAATTCTAACAAAAGGGCTCATTCAATGAGTGGTCACATGGTATGATCAGTGGAAATGTGAAAAATGTGAAAAAGAGTAATTAAAATATAACAAATTATGGCATTGTGTGCATTGGGTAAATTATTGGAAGGAGAGATCTGTCAAACAAAATACATAGAGAGTAATCGCTTGACTGGACTGGTTACGTGAAATAATTTATGAGAGGTGAGGGACGTTGTACAAACACGAGTGCGCGAATGCACACAAGTGTTTTACAATATAGTCCCTCGCCTCGAAAGAATTATTTCAAGTAACCAGTCCAGTCAAGCGATTTCTCTGTTTATTACTTTTCATTATTAACGATAATTATATTATTTAATGCTTTACCTAATGTAACGGTCAAAACCGGCCAGCGCTATTCTCAAAAATCACCAATAAATTATCATTATTTTTTTCATTTTTTTGTCTCTAAAACATAGGTTATGGCCCCTCATTGGAACGAGCTCATTCCAATGAGGGGTCATAACCTATGTTTTTGAGACAAAAAATGAAAATAATAGTTATTCAAGAATTTTTTTTTGCAAGTGTCGTCTGCTTTTCATGTTAGGTAAAGGGTTAAAAAAACAGAAAAACAATGAAGTCCCCATTACACCCACGGCAAAGCGTCTTTGTTTGTGCGCACGGATACATGGCCCAGTTGTTGATTGCATAATTCACTTGTGAAGTTATCGTTTATAATCGAACCCGGAAATCCCAGTAAATCACACTTTGGAAAGTAATAAAATAGAATAAATGCTCAGTTTATCTTCAGAATACAATAAAGTGACCAAATCCCTGTTAATTTAATATTTCTGTCCACTGAATAATTTTCTCTGCAAAGTGGGGGAGCTTGGTGACTCACTGGTTACAGAATTGGACTTCAAAATTAAAGTTCTACAATACGATCTCCACCAGGGGTAACTGTGTTGTGTCCTTGGGCAAGGCACTTAATGCCGACTGCCCACATGGGGGCATGGTGGCACTGTGTACTAAGGTGTACTGCACGTTGACAGTGCACTAGTCTTCAGCCAATGGTAACCCTGCTTATGTGGAGTTAGTACATTGGGGTGTCTGACAGTTATTTGCCATTGCTCAGTTGTTTTCTCCAGGTACCCAGCTTCGTCCATCCATAAAACTGTCCACGCAAGGTGACTGGCTGTCAAAAGTGTCATTAAATCCCAATAAATACATAAATAAACAACTGGCAAAGTGACAATTTAATTAACAGGCTTCCCTATACTAAGATCATTAATCTTGGCCTATCTTTATGGGGGGGGGGGGCAAGTTCCCCCACCCCACACCACACTGTCCACTGCTAATGCCCAGGCATATGTCTGAAAAAATGCAGAGAAACTTATGTGGTGCAAAAATCTTCCACACCTGAGGATCTGCCTTTTGTACAGTCTAAATCTGAGGCTTTAGTTTATTCTAATAAACACTACCATGTGCATATCATTTTGCTAAATTATATAATCACTATTAGATGTATATTTTGCATAATATTTTTATATTGTTATTTTTTTTTATAGTTGTATCTGCTGGTCAGATATTAAAAGAAATCGAGAAATACAATTCCTTTATTTTATTATTATTTGAAAAAAATAACATGTTTTTTTCCTTCTCTGAATTTTGTTAAGGAATGATTGTTCACCCAGGCCTGTCAGTGCTTAATTGAGGAAAGACTGTTAAAAGTTTTGTCATGCCGTTGGCATTCAAAATTAAAATGCATCAATGTCAGCGATCTTGAATTTATGGCAGCTAGAGCCACCACTGGTCTTCGCTTACTATATTGAAATTACATGACACTAATTGGTAACAACAAGATACTAAATTGTTACTACAAGATACTAAATTGTAATGACAAGTTTTTATCATATAATTTCAATTTAGCTAACTTTTAATTTAAAGTTGTCTAACTTGAAATTACAATTTAGTACAGTGGCGTAGGGGGGGGGGGGGCTGAGGGGTCATATGCCCTCCCAAATTTTAGTACCACCCCCCCCCCCCCCCCCCCCCGCTAAATATGGATGCCTTTGCGTTTATTTGTCTCGAATTTCAAAAAATGTACTGGGGGGTGCCCCCACCCCCTCCAGCAATATGGGTGCCCCCCTCATGTGTTCGCCATTATCCCGTGGCTGGGAGGATGCTGCATCCTATTTTGTATGCCACTTAGTAGTTCAGCGATCTGAACGTAGCGGCTACCCCTCTTGTTAGGGGGGTAGTCGCTACGTTCAGGTCACTGAACCAATCCCCTAGATATTACTCCTGCCAAATCCCCCCCCCCCCCCACCCACCCACAACTTTGATATCCTGGCTACGCGCTTGATTTAGTGATTTGTAATTCACACTGGATATCCGGATAACCGGGCCAACCTTTTGATCGGACGGCCAGAGGTGAAATTCGCGGTAAAAAAACTTGTGGTCGCTCGGTATTTTAGCCGTTTAAAAGCATTCAACATACTGGAGATTAAGGATTTAACCATGAAGCAGTCGGTAAGTTAATATTTTATACATTTATGCTTCAATTTGCTTTATTTCGTGACAGTTTTAGGCTATATCAACAAAATATGTTATTACTAATCACCGAAATATCACTTTTTGACCCAAATTCACAGATTTAACACCGTATTTTGCGATACAGAATGGTGCTTTGTTACTTCTTTTCCTACTCGCAAATACTTGTAAACCCGATAATTCATTGCCAAAATAGAAAACATCGCTTCTGTCCATTAGATGTTTAATATTTGTATTTTTCTTACGTGGGTGAAGATTACTGCGGATAAGACGGCCGCACTACAGAATTTTTAAAAGGATAGGACGGCCGCTCGACCTGTACATCAAAGATGTTTTTGTCTGATCTTTAGTTTTCACCATACACCCTCCGTTTGCCAACATTTGCCAATTTTATTCTATTTTTTGGAGAACAAAAAAGTATTTAAAAATGTGTGGAAGGGTTGACAGGGGTGGGATCATTTCATTAGGGCGTTACCGGGGCCACCCTCTATTTAGTACGGGATAGGTAAAGAAGTTTTTTTTAACCTTATTCATTTTACAAGGATTGTCAAAGTTCTACAACTTATACTAACGCCTTTCCCTGGCCTATTGGTGCGGATATTTGTGGGATGAGGCTCTGGAGTTTTCGCTCTAGGCAACCACAGAGAGATCTGTAGCCTGCACAGGACGTGACTCTCCCTGCACTGAGGCCAGCCATTAATGTCCCACCCGATAGGACGGTGCACTGTGACAGAGCTAACCCACAATTGATGCTATCAGCGAGTGTTTCTGGTCTGTACCTCATCATCGAAGTATTTTCTAAAGAGTACCAGCGGATAACATCAGCAAACAAAATGTAACTAATATTTGTTAACGGTATTTTCCTTGCTGCCAATAAATTGATGAAGCGCATAAATGTTTCCGTTTCACCACAGCGTTCTAAGTATTCTATTACATCTGGTAACAGAAATTCAAGTTCTCTTGTCAGTGTAACATGATCTCTTTCGTTTGAGTCATCGCTGTCGATGTTTGTATTGTCAGCATATTGAAACGACATTGCCTTCCTAGACACTTTTGATTGGGAACTGTTTGAAAATTGTTCTCTCAATTTAACAGGAGTGTTTAATTTTTTTCTTTTAACATTTTCAACAAGGTACATTTTGTTTTCATTTACTTCAATATGTTTTCCTTGTTTCCGGACACTGTGTACCGTCATGCCCTCATGCGACTTCGACTGATATTGAATCTTGCCTGTCGATGTATGCAGGACGAGTTCTCTGTATTTTATAACATCATCGGGATGTATGTCACTAATATGGTCCACCATTTCTTGCAACTGGTCGCAGTCGAATTTACATTTACAACAACGGTATTTCCTGTAGCTTTCGTGCTTGCCCTGAAATAAGAATAAATTTTGTATAGAAAAAGAATATGTGTGACTTCGAATGAATACAGACGTTGCATACGACTTTCGTATATAGTTTAGCGTTTAGAAACATTATAACACACATCGAGCGTTGTTTTGGGTGTGAAATTATATGAAACTATATGCAGAAAACATATTGATGACTCGGCGGCCGTCTTATCCACCGAAGAAATAATATTGACGGACGTCCTATTAACGCCATGTGGACGTCTTATCCACACTTTGTAACTACGCCGATGTTTGAAATACCAAAACACCTCATACTATGCGCGGGATATTTTTTAAACTGACATATAATGTTTAATAATGTTTACTACAGCAACACCATTCTGTATCGCAAAATACGGTGTTAAATCTGTGAATTTGGGTCAAAGAGTGATATTTCGGTGATTAGTAATAACATATTTTGTTGATATAGCCTAAAACTGTCACGAAATAAAGCAAATTGAAGCATAAATGTATAAAATATTAACTTACCGACTGCTTCATGGTTAAATCCTTAATCTCCAGTATGTTGAATGCTTTTAAACGGCTAAAATACCGAGCGACCACAAGTTTTTTACCGCGAATTTCACCTCTGGTCGTCCGATCAAAGGGTTGGCCCGGTTATCCGGATATCCAGTGTGTAATTACAAGGTACAGTATACAGTCGCCATGCACTGGTTGTAATCCATGCGTGGGCAGCGATGTCCACGCATGTTTTTACCAGGTAATAAAAGTCCGCAGCAGCAAAATTTTAATTAATGAAGCATCGATTTGTACCCGGGATGAACCCAGTGCTTCAGTAATTAAATATTTGATGATTATTGTTTGGAATCTAATATTATTGCGTCCGTCGAAATATTGCTGACTTTATGTATTCATGTCCGACCAATATATGTGCTAAAAGTTTGCTAAGCACCAAATATTTGACACATCATAGTGAAATTTGCTCAGTTGTGACATATTTGCGATATTTTTGGTGGATATGATTGAGGAATGTATTGAGATGGTCCCCAGTGTTTACATTAGCTCTCTTGACAGGAAGCATGTACCCCTTGATTTTCATGATGTTTTCGTGTACTGTCTACATGTACATGACGTGTATTCAATCTTCATTTCAACACAACCACTTGTGATTTAACGATTGAATATGGCAAATGCAAATATAAGAAGACATTTGTCTGAAGCAGAAATGTGGCGGGCTGTGGGAATGGTGGTGCAAGGGGCTACCCATCGTCAGGTTGGTGAAGCCCTTGGTGTGCACCATACGGTGATCACCAGAGCCTGGGCAATATTTCAGCAGTATGGCACACCAGTAAGACGGCACGGTGGTGGCAGAGACGTCAACATCAGCAGTTGAAGACCGGTTTTTGATCATTCAGGCCCGTAGGAACCGCTTTGCCACAGCAAACCAGCTTCGCAGTGACCAGAATGCATCCGGGGTAAATATTTCGACGCAGACTATCCGGGCAAGGTTGCACGACTATGTGTTCGCATTCCGCTGTCCCAGAACCATCGCCAGGCTCGATATGATCAGTCAAGGTACTGCCTAGACCATACAGGTAGGCGTTCTAGGGTATGGAGAAGACTAGGAGAGCGATTCCATGCAGCCAACATTGCTGAGCATGCCCGCTATGGTGGAGGGTCAATCATGGTCTGGGGCGGCATCAACAGGGATGGACGTACTGAGCTCTGTGTCCTTGAACATGGCACATTGACTGTACAGCGGTATATTGATGAGATCCTGGATGTCCACGCCAGATCGTATGCAGGTGCAGTGGGTGATAGATTCATCCTGTTGGACGATAATGTCCGTCCTCATGTTGCCCATGCTGTCGGGGAGTACCGACAGAGGGAGAGGATTGAGAGTGTGGACTGGCCAGCAAGATCCCCTTACCTCAACCCAATCGAATATATCTGGAATGAGTTGCAGCTTGCAATTTCAGCCCGTCCAGTCCAGCCAAGAGATGTCCAGGAGCTTGGTGCCATGCTGGTCCAAGAATGGAACAACATCCCACAAAGGACCACCAGGAACCTGATTGGGAGCATGAGAAGGCGTTGTCAAGCTGTAATTAACAGTAATGGGTCTCATACTCGATACTGAACCCCTACCAGTTCGCTCCGTCAACTTTTTGGCAAATTGAACAATTTCCTCTTTTACCAATTATATCCAATTTCCATGGTTATCTTATTCAAAAGCTAAAAAATAATGTCCAACACAAATAAAATCTTAATTTCTGTACTTAATCATTAAAGATATAATTAAATAAAAAATATATACACTTTTCATTTCAATATTTCAACTAAAACGTAAAACAGGTAGTTGGATACACTTGGTGCTTAGCAAACTTTGAGTAGTATATATTTATTACTAGCGGGTGAATACCCGGCGTTGCACGGGAGAAAGTGGTTATATCAGAAGCCTGACATCATTGACGCCCCGATAAAGTCAAAATGATAGATGTGTCAATATACCCGTACATATAAAATTTTAACCCGATCGGCACAGCCGTTTTCGAAATAAAAGGTCAAGGTCATCACATTCATGGTCACGGTCACCCCGTATGGGTGCGGCACCCATGTAACTCGCAGGGACGAATTCCCCCCGTGTACAAAATTTGAGATCGATCGGTGGAGAAACGGAGGAGTTCACCCGGAACAAAGATAGAGAGACATATACAGACATTCGCATTATATCAGATATTATCATTTGGAAAGTCAGTAACTACTTGAGATGCATTTTCAGAAAGTCCAGACATGAATTTAAAACAGTGCCGAGTTTCTTGGTCGTACGCAGAAGTGTGAGTAAAAGTGAAATTTGGACTTGTGGTGTGTGTGGGGAGGGGGTGTCCACGGAAGACTCCTTATCTGAAAATGCCATGAACTTTCATTCCTTAAAACTTATTTTATAGATGTCTGAACATACACATGTAGAGCTAATATCGCGGCAAGTTGCATGCTCGTACGTAGAGGTATAATGAAAGTAGAAATTGGGCTTAGTGTGTGTGTGTGTGTGTGTGTGTGTGTAGGGGGGTGTGAGGTCAAGAAGGCCCCCCTTTCCTGGTGAGGGAGGGGGGGAGCAAGAAGACCACCATTCTTTTCTATGAAAACTCCAGGAAAATTCGTTTCTTAAGATGGGCTTTTGCGATCAGCGAAAATAAGAGAACGTTCGATCTGAAAATCATGGGCGTGTGCGAAAGTGCAATTAAAAGTATTTTTTGGGCGCTCCCTGCCCCCAAACGCCAGGAATGCGCATCTTAAGAAATAGGTTTTCTTCAATAGTTTCACGGAACTCACAACTCGAGAGCATCACCAATCTTTCATACACGATAGTATGTTCAATTAAAACCCTCTGGCCTCTCCGACTCAAAATGGTGTTGTGTTTGAGGTTCAAAGCATGAAAACTGTCTTCACGCCAGTACTGCATCTAAGCGGAGAATGGGTATCTTTTGATCCTATCTGGATTTCAAAATTTGCTGTTTTAGGTATGTATGTATGAAGCGACATCAGTTTAAGATTGCGGAACATTATTAGCTTAACTTGACAAACTCAAGATAGCTATTGCCATCATGCGTGCGGAAGTCTGTTAGTCTGTGAGTCTGTTCACATTTTCCTTTAGCACAAGCTACACCCCGTACCGTAATTCTTGCCCGATCGTCACGAAATTTCATATGCAGATTTTAGGTCATGTCCAGACGAGAGAACGTCCCCTTTTGGTCGCGATCGGTCAACCGTGATGGCTGCCCGAGCCTAAAACCCGAAAGTCTTTAGCGCAGTCTACAGGTCGTATTTACGAGGGGATTTCATGGTAACTTGGAAGGATGACTCTGTATAATATCTAGATGAGAACGTCCCCTTTTGGTCATGATCTGCCAACCGTGACGGCTGCCCAAGCCCGAATCCCAAAAACTTCTAGCACAGTCTACAGATCATATTTAATATGGAGGGATTTCATTGTAACTTGGTAGGATGAGAACTTCCCCATTTGGTCACGATCTGTCAACCGTGATGACTGCCCGAGCCCAAAACCCGAAAACCTTTAGCACAGTCTACAGGTCGTATTATGGAGGGATTGCATTGTAACATGGTAGGATGACTCCATAAAATGTTTAGATGAGAAGGCCCCCTTTTGGTCGCGATTGGTCATCTGAGACGGCTACAGGGTCCCGAAGCCCCAAAACCTTTAGCATAGTCTACAAGTCATACTGATGAAGGGATTTCATCGTAACTTGGTAGGATGACTCCAGATAATGTATAGATGAGAATGCCCCCTTTTGGGCGCGATCTTTCAGCCAAGATGGCTGCCGGATCCCAAAACCCGAAAACCTTTAGCACAGACTACAGATCGCATTTATGAAGGGATTTCATTGTACCTTGGTAGGATGACTCAGTATATAATGTCTATATGAGAGCATCCCCTTTTGGTCGCGATTGGTCAACCATGATGGCTGCCCGACCCCAAAACCCGAAAACCTTTAGCACAGTCTACAGGTCGTATTTATGGAGGGATTTCATTGTAACTTGGTAGAATAGCTCGATATAATGTCTGGATGAGAAAATCCCCCTTTGGTCGCGATTGGTTAACTGTGAGGGCTACAGGGGCCCGAAGCCCAAAAACCTTTAGCACAATCTACAGGTCATATTTAAGATGGGGGGGGGGGGGGGGGGATTTCATTTTAACTTGGTAGGATGACTCTGTATGAGGTCTAGATGAGGACGTCCTCTTTTGGTCGGTCAACCATGATCGCTACACAGGCCCGAAAACCTTTAGCACAGTGCACATGCTGTATTTGTGAAGGGATTTCATTGTAACTTGATAGGATGACTCATTTTTGAATAATTTCACCGTAACCTGGTAACTTTGGCTGACAAACATTAACTGTGAGGGTCACATACATTAACTGTGAGGGCCACATTAACCCACCCCTCAATTCTTTAGTACAGTCTACACCTCAAATTATTTTTATTGAAAACATAGCATACAGGGAACAGAAATTAACATATTCCCAATTATCTTAATTCTTGTCTTATTTCAAAATCCTTTCATAAACATTCAACATTATCCTTTTCATCAAACACAACACACAGTCAGGTTGAGCTGCAGTGTCATTGACTCTTCCATTATTTCTTGCAGAAACCCTGGACGACGCGGCCGACATTTTTCCACTCTGCGGGAGATTACCTTTTGTATGGGGGCATTGCAACTGTCCCTTATTTCCAATTCCTTATTCGACATTCGTTATCAATCGATAAAATCGGCTGATAACGAATGCCGAATAAGGAATTGGGAATAAGTAATGGGTCGTCACGTCCGTCTTTTTTGTTTTGTATAACAGAATGCATACGGCAGTTATATTACCCGTTTAAGTTCCAAAACTCTAATATCCTAGAAGGATGTACACTGGGACGATAGGGAAAGAGAGGTCAGGTGACATACAATTAAGCTGGTGTTGATAGTGTACAGCGTCGCCATCATCGTCGTTTTGGTATTTCAAGTCTGAATGTGCGGTGGGGTGGGATCGTCTCCAATCTCTGTATCGACGTTCCTGGATCATGCCCTGTGTTTGCAGAAAATAGCCAGAAAGAGTTCCCTTGCAAAAGATGTGTTAGCATTAACCCTTTCCCCAACGTAACGGAAAAACCGGCCAGCGCTATTCTCAAAAATTGTCAATTAATTTTCATTATTTTTTTCATTTTTTGTCTCAAAAACATAGGTTATGACCCCTTATTGGAACGAGCTCGTTCCAATGAGGGGCCATAACCTATGTTTTTGAGACAAAAAATGAAAAAATTAGTTATTCAAGAATTATTTTGGCAGGCGTCGTCTGCTTTTCATGTTAGGTAAATGGTTAACCGGTATTTCTTGCTAATTTATTAGTTCGTCTCGGAATCATGGTTAGCCTATATCTGTTTATAATAAAGACGATGAATATTTTATTTTCTGTTAAAAAAAATAATACGTTCTTCCGCATATAGGAAAGGATGGGGTAACAGTTGCACCTTTAGCGTCAGGTCACACCATCCATCCATCCATCCATCCATCTCATGATTGCTGGGAGCGCGGTGGCTCAGTGGGTAGAGGTGCAGGCTGCCAGCCGAGGGGTCTTCGGTTCGAATCCCACCTGCGGCAACCGCGTTGTGTCCTTGGGCAAGACAGTTCATCTCCATCGCCCGCGTGGGGGCACGATGACGCCGTGTACTAAGGCGTACTGCACGTCGATGGTGCGCATGTCTTCAACCAATCTAACCCTGCCTGTGCTGCAGTGCGGAGTTACGATGTTGGGGAGCTGGCAGCTGCTCGTCGTTGCTCGATGGTTCTCTCCGGGTACTCCGGCTTCCTCCACCCGTAAAACTGTCACGGTCATGATTAGCCATTGTGCATAAATATATGACCTTAAACACCAATAAATAATAATAATAATTAGTCCAGGCACATTAGACATAAAAATGAGAAAGTAAGGAAAAAAATCGGAGAAAGCTGATGTTTTTATATGTTTCCGGGACACACATTACGGATAAAGTGTGAAAAGTCCCCGCGAATCCGAGTTGAGCTTTTTTAGTTATAGCGTTTTTTTGATGAAAAAAAAATTTTAAAAAAAATTCGACCCAGCTCCATATTTCTCATTCTTATTCGCCTTAGTAGGGTGAGAATCATAAATATCGTGCTGAATTATATTGAGAATACATATCCCCAACAGAAAATGCCAACTTTGTACCAATCCTCACACTCAATGGTGAAATATTCACGAAAATGTACAAAATTACGAAAAAAAATTTATTGTTTTCATACACACAACGGTACACAACGTCCATTAAATCAAATCTACGACTACTTTGGGAGTTAAATTATATATCAAAAATTGCAGAAAAGCAGTGGCTTTATAATGATATATAACAATAGTCATTTATTCCATAATGAACTGGTGAAACGTGTGAAATATTAACCATACCCCCTAAACTCAAATTCAAACGGCATCGACTTTTCTCATTCAAATACCGTATTATAGCATCGTTGTTTCAATTTCCATGTTCGATTAAATCACATAATGTGGTGTTCGCCTACACTCAAGATGTATTGGCATGTAATGTGTGCACGCCCTTGATGTGTACTCATAAACAAATTTGTTAGACTCGGCGGCTTCCATATGATTATGTCATATTTAGGGGCAATTGGTTCGATCATGGCTGGTAGCGGCTTGGATGAACTTTGGGGGACTGTTTATGCTGGTGGGTCAATCCATCATTTGATCAGTGGTCATGCATATTCAAGAGCAGTTCGTGCCCATTTGCTAACACAAATTGCCACTACAAAACTTGTGTTTGAAGAAAGCCGAACACTAGATAACATAGACTGCACAGAAGTCAATGAAATATTCTGTGGACTTGCCAGAGGTGACTGTACAACAGCTGACGCTGTCAATCAAGAAAGTGTCAACCATCTACTGTCAAAATTACACGAACTGCTCCAGAATGCGTCCGTAGGACGCACAGGAAAGCTTTGGGTACAATACTACGAGCAAATAGGTCTTCTCCAGTTGTTCTTGAGAGCAGAGCGCACAGGCGACTGGGAACTCCATACATATTGTGTTCGCAATATGATTCCAGTATTTCACGCAGGTGGTTATTTTGCATACGCAAAAAGTTCTCATCTCTATTTGCAGCAGATGAATGAGCTAACAGAAATAATGCAACAGGATGATTTGAAGTTGTTCACTGAGAAAAGTTACTTTACCATAAGGCGCTCAGATAAATTCTTGGACGGGATATATTCTGATCAGACCATAGAGTAGTGTTTAATGAGAATGTTCAAGCTCCCTGGTGGTCTCACACATGGCAGGGGAATAACCGATAGCACTGTTGCGAAATGGGTACATGGACTACCTCTTTGCCTTCCGATATGTAATGCTCTCGAAAATTTTGTTCATGTTCACACTGGTCATGGCGAACAACATCGGGATCTCCGTCAAAGTTCACAACTGACTGATGCCAATGATATCACCAAATTATTGAACTGGCTCAGAGTGCATTCCCCCCTTTCAGAATAGAGATCCACTACAATTAGTCTCTATAGCGACCGGGCTTGTGGCCGACGAAACTGTGAACTGTGACCAAGTTCGCAAAATTGGTGAATGTTGCGTATCGAATGTTGTAAGCAAAACGTTCAACAGCATCAAACTACGACGTGTTGACACTGTGAAGTCTTTCGCATCGATGGCAAATAGCATCAAAGTCCGTGGAAGTAAGGTAGTGATTGACCCCACAATTCTGTTCAACCGCATTACATGTGTTATTCAGTCACAAGCAGAGATGGAAGAGTATCTCAAATATGAACTCGCCCCGAAACCACCAGCATTGTTTGATTCTGCTGGAATGAGGAAGACACAGAAAAGCACGCTCGGTAAGATCCTCAAAACATACGGTTCCGAGCAAACTAAAATTCCAGAACATTTTCTGTTTGTTGTAGATGGTGGATTTTTATTGAGGGCAGTTGTATGGCCTAAACAGTCGTCATATAAGGACATATGTACATCATATTCCAATTATCTAGTGAGACATTTTGGGGCGAACGTCGTGGTTGTTTTTGATGGTTATGCTTGTACAATGTCGACAAAGGGCATGGAACAAGCCCGTAGATCTAAAGACAGGTATTCCATTGATATCAATATCTCACCCGAGTTACCAGCCACCACACCCCAATCCGATTTCCTTGCAAATGCCAAGAACAAAACCCAACTGATCGATCTTCTAATGCAGGAGCTATCTGCTATCAATATTCAGTCCAAGCAGGCCGAGGCTCATGCTGATGTACTGATAGCCGAAACTGCACTTGACATCGCTCAAGATGACAACAATGTTGTCGTTGTGGGAACAGACACAGGCTTGTTAGTCATTCTTACCTCTCGAGTTCAACCGGGATGTAATATTCACATGATGTACATGTATTCCATTACCCCAAACTTACTAGTTTCAGTTAGTGAAATAGCAACCAAAATGGGTGACCACAGAAGCAACCTCCTTGTAGCACATTCTATAAGTGGTTGTGACACTACTTCTGCACTCTTTCGAGTTGGTAAGAAGAAAGTATTCAGTACAATTGTCTCCGATGTTACTAGCGACTCACAACAGTATGTCAACACAATTTTGGCGGATGACAGTACACCAAGTGCAGTACCCGCTGCCGGGGAACAACTTCTCCTGATCTTATACGGGAGTAAAACTGTTTCCTCTCTCGACCAATATAGATATGTCACTTACAAGCGTTATGTAGCAAAATCTAAACTGAATAAACCCATCGACCTAGCCTCACTCCCACCAAGCAGCGATGCTGCACAACAACATGTCTGCAGATGTTATCTCCAGGTCCAACAATGGCTGGGCACTTCGCTTCCTCCGACGGATTGGGTGTGGTCGCTAGACAATGGACTTCTTGTACCGACTGCAGCCACAAAGCCATGTGCCCCCGATAACCTACTGAATCTGATCAGTTGTGGTTGCAAGAGTGCTTGTACAAAAAGGGGTGGGTGTAAGAAGGCAGGACTCTCTTGCTCAGGTTTGTGTAATTGCAGTTCGGATTCTTGTAACAACCGCAGAAACACTGTCCTGTCGGAAATTTCTGAGTTCGATGAATAATATGTATATAGGTCATGTCATTTCTGTATATAGCGTTGATAATAGTCAATGTAACTTAATTTATGTTGATTGATTTGTACATTCTGTAAATATTATTTATTGATTTTTGTACATTCTGTAAATATTATTTATTGATCTAATGCTGCCACAGACGTGTCTGTTCGGTCCCAAGCCCGAAAATAGTTGAGTTCTCATGCTGACGAATTTTATGCCAAAAGGGGAACTCGGCCAGAAGCAGAGGGGGTCTTCCATAATGTCTATTTTGTAAGCAATGATAAAAGTCTTCAAATGGTGGTGGATTTTTTATCGTCTGTCCAACTAACATCCCGTTCTGTACTACGACCCTTTGGGCAAATCCGTTAGGAAAAATCGTCATAAATTTTTTGTGAATTTTCAATAATTTTTCGCAGAAATTGTCACAGAATGCACATTTTCCTCTAGGTAAATGTATATTAGACATTATGTAGCTCGAAATACGCGTAAACAAAAAATACAGTTGGATCAATTCGAGGTTACAAAGTTCGTGCGATTTTTTTTGATTTTTTTCAAACGCGTTTTCGAAAAAAGGCTGTAGAAAAAAAAGCTCAACTGGGATTTTAGGGGACTTTTGTCTAATCGTTCAGTGACATGTACTCGACATTCCCTGAAAAAATCAGCTTTCTCCGATTTTTTTCCCTAGTGAAACCTAATGTTCTTGGGCTAAATATCTCATGATTGCAAAAGGTGTACGTTGAACAGAATGTAAGCTGATCCACATGTCGCTGTCGGCAAAAAGTATTTATAATTGCTGGGTTTGTATACGGCTTTTATTACTTTTTATTGAACCGTAAAGCTATTCTGAGCTGCAAAGGACGCTGTTTCTTTTAAAATTAACGTCAAGTCTTTCATTTCTCACAAGGGGAATGAGGCCATTTAGACTCAACGGAGTGGAAGAAACCTATTGCACAACCACAAACGAAGATAATTTATCAATGAAGAAACAGCTAGTGAATATTTTCATTACAAAACACGTTTTTTAAGGCGGCTTATTTCGTGGAATGCAATGTGAGGTTGCCCGAGGAATTCTTGTTTGTAAGTATTTGTGGTAGACACGTCAAAGTGAAGATAAACACTAGAAAACCAGCTTGCTTATTGAAGCAGCGTCAATAATATTGTACCTAATGCATGACCGGGATAACAGGAGGTGGTCAAGGTGAGGCAGTGGCGTAGCCATAGGGGGTCACAACCCACCCGCATCCCAAATTTCAGTCATCCCCCCTCCCATGTTAACCCATATAGGCAACATCAGGCAAGAAATTTGAATATCTAGCAATTTCCTTGATTCCTAGTCAGTTTGTGTCCATCATTTATAATTTGTGAAAAGCATCAACAATTAGGCCGCATTGTAGCTTAAATGTGATGCCTTTCACAACTTATAAATTATGGACACAAATTGATTTCGAGTCGAGTTTCAAAATTTTTTCCGGGGGGACCCCCTCGAACACTCATCTCTTGTGCTCTCCCCCATATTACCACTGCGGGGCTCGGATGATGCAGCGAATGATATTCTGTATGCCCCTTAGATATTTCTCTTGCCCCCTAACTTTGATATCCTGGCTACGCGCCTGAGGTGGGGAGGGGTCCACCCCCACACAGTATATTTAGGCATACACAGTAAGTTTATTGAAGGAAAAGCTGTTTCACCGTTAGCGAAAAATTGTCTAGTAGTAATAAACATTGCATGTAACGGCCAAAACCGGTCAGCGCTATTCACAGAAATCGCCAATTAATTTTCATTATTTTTTTCATTTTTTGTCTCAAAAACATAGGTTATGACCCCTCTTTGGAACGAGCTCGTCGAGCTCGTTCCAAAGAGGGGTCATAACCTATGTTTTTGAGACAAAAAATGAAAAAAATTAGTTATTCAAGAATTTTGTTTGCAAGTGTCGTCTGCTTTTCATGTTAGGTAAAGGGTGAAAGAGATAATTGAATTGAGATAACTGTATATAATGATAAGTAAATTTAACATATACACATACTGTAAGTTATAGATTAGTACTTTAGGCTTCTGTATATATACTACTCAAAGTTTGATAAGCACCAAATATTTGACACATCATTGTGACATATTTGTGATATTTTTGGTGGATATGATTGAGGAATGTATTGAGATGGTCCCCAGTGTTTACATTAGCTCTCTTGACAGGCAGACTTTTCGTGTCAGTCATGGAAAGCATGTACCCCTTGATTTTCATGATGTTTTCGTGTACTCTCTACATATTCACGACGGATAGGGTATTCAATCTTCATTTCAACACAAACACTTGTGATTTAACGACTGAATATGGAAAATGCAAATGTAAGAAGACATTTGTCTGAGGCAGAAATGAGGCGGGCTGTAGGGATGGTGGAGCAAGGGGCTACCCATCGTCAGGTTGGTGAAGCCCTAGGTGTGCGCCATACGGTGTTCATCAGAGCCTTGGCAAGATTTCAGCAGTATGACACACCAGTAAGACGGCATGGTGGTGGCAGAGACAGGGGAACATCTGCTGCTGAAGACCGGTTTTTGATCATTCATGCCCGTAGGTACCGCTTTGCCACAGCAAACCAGCTTCGCAGTGACCTTCAGAATGCATCCGGGGTAAATGCTTCAATGCAGACTATCCGGGCAAGGTTGCACGAAGGTAGTCTCCGATCGAGAAGACCATGTATTCGCATTCCGCTGTCCCAGAACCACCGCCAGGCACGATATGAATGGGCCATGGACCACGTTGGATGGACCAGAGAAGATTGGCGACCTGTCCTTTTTACAGATGAGTCAAGGTACTGCTTAGACCACACAGATAGGCGTTCTGGGGTATGGAGAAGACCAGGAGAGCGATTCCATGCAGCCAACATTGCTGAGAACGACCGCTATGGTGGAGGGTCAATCATCGTCTGGGGCGGCATCTGCAGAGGTAGATGTACAGAGCTCTGTGTCCTTCAACGTGGTACATTGACTTCACAGCGGTATATTGATGAGATCCTGGACGTCCACGTCAGATTGCATACAGGTTCAGTGGGTGATAGATTCATCCTGTTGGACGATAATGTCCGTCCTCATGTTGCCCATGCTGTCGGGGAGTACCGACAGAGGGAGGGGATGGATTGGCCAGCAACATCCCCTGACCTCAGTCTAATCGAACATGACTGGAATGAGTTGCAGCTTGCATTTTCAGCTCGTTCAGTCCAGCAAAGAAGTGTCCAGGAGCTTGGTGCCATGCTGGTCCAAGAATGGAACAACATCCCACAAAGGACCATCAGGAACCTGACTGGGAGCACGAGAAGGCGTTGCCCAGCTATAATTAACAGTAATGGGTCTCATACTCAATATTGAACCCATACCAGTTCGCTCCGTCAACATTTTGGCAAATTGAAAAATTTCCTCTTTTACCAAAAATATCCATTTTCCATGGTTATCGTATTCAAAAGCTAAAAAATAATGTCAAACACAAATAAAATCTTAATTTCTGTACTTAAATCATTAAAGATATAATTAAATAAAAAATTATATGTACTTTTCATTACAATATTTCAACTAAAACAGGTAGCTGGATATACTTGGTGCTCAGCAAACTTTGAGTAGTATATGACGTGAGGAATTCTAGGATTCATTAAAAGTCTGTGCCTCCTTAATTGTCTTGTGCATTTTTCAGCAGGTACCTGTAAACCAACTTCCTTGTTCAGTGAAAGCTTGTCAAGTTGATACCAGTGGGAATCCCTGGAAATCAAGCCTGGATCGATGGTCCACGTCTATCGAAAATGTCTGTTGTATGTCTGTAAAATGGCCAAGTTGCCCTCCCGCACGCCAACATTTTCTCTGAAAGCAGCTAATTTTAAAAAAATAACTGTTCACGATTTTCGCAATTCAAAAATACCATTATGCCTCATGTATCCTTCTACAAAAGTTTGTTTATTACTTTTATTTTAAAGAATTACTTTCGTTAAACGCAAGGAGGGGGAGGGGATCTCCCGAAAATTTCCAGACCCAGGGAGGGGATGGGCGGGTGATTCGGGTCCGGAAAAACGCGTAAAAGACCAAAAATGTAATTTTTTACTCCACAGAAAATCACTAGGTTCTGTGCTTATTTAACCCTTTACCCAACGCAGACGATATCAAAATTTATTATCTTAAATATCATTTTTTAAATTTTTTTCAAAAAATGTCAACAAAGCCATATCATGTGACCCCTCTTTGGAACGAGCTCGACGAGCTCGTTCCAAAGAGGGGTCACATGATATGGTTTTGTTGAAACTTTTCGAAAAATAATATTTTTTCAGCTGCTGAATTTGCATATTACGCGGACGGATGCGGGCGATTCGTTGGGTAAAGGGTCAACCCTTTACCCAACGCAGACGATATCAAAATTTATTATCTTCAATATCATTTTTGTTAATTTTAAAAAAAAAATTCAACAAAACCATATCATGTGACCCCTCGACGAGCTCATTGCAAAGAGTTTCACATGATATGGTTTTGTTGAATTTTTTGGAAAAAGTATTTTTTCAGCTGTTAAATTTGCATATTACGCGTGCGGATGTGGTGATTCGTTGGGTAAAGGGTTAACCTTTTATTATCAACTATATGGGACATTTAAAACATACAAACTACCATATTATGGGAGTAGATAAGTCCAAATCCCTATAAATTCCTCATTGGTACCCGCTGCTAATGCTGTTCACATGTTTTTAGAGAAGTCATTTGTTGCAACCACTTTTATTATACCGCCCACTTTTGTTATACCTCACCAGTTTTGTAATGGTGATCGCCCATTTTTGTTATACCTCACCAGTTTTGTTATAGAACGCCAGCTTTTGTTATAGTTTGAGGTCACCATTTTTGTTATAGAAATCGCCCATTTTTGTTATAAAAAAACAGCTAGCCACTTTTGTTATATAAATCGCCAGCTTTTGTAATACTTGAAATCAAAACTTGCATTCGCCCCTATCCTAACGTGTGTTTGATGGAAGTGATTTTGGTTGGAGTTGGGGTGTATTTGAAACGTACATGTAAGGAAAAGGGAAACACAAATTCGTTTTTATTCGATGGCCTGCATGCTTGCCTGCTGTCTGCCTGCTGACCGACCGGCCTGCCCGCTTGCCTGCCTGCCTGCCTCCTAGCTTGCCTGTCCGATGATCACCCGGAAGCCCTTCCGAAGCCCTCCCGCCTGACCACCCGCTTGTCTGTCTGTCAGTCCGTTTGTCTGTCCGTTCACAAGTTGTGCGTACAGACATTACTTGTACAAACCGTGATTTAACCACTGGTCCAGTCCCCTCTTCTGAGGAGCGGCCCCTCAAAACACCCACTTTTGAGGTGCAAAAACGGTCGCAGGTGTGGAATTTTACCCGTACCTAACACTGAAATCACCTGACAAGTACATCCGTTCGTCCGTCCATCCGTCCGTCCGTCCGTGTTTACATTTTGTACCTAATGTGGTAAATCTTGCGTCCAGGACGTCCTTAAGTTGTTTTTTGGGATAATGTGGTAAACCACATTCTAGTTGTTATTTTAAAATGTTTAATGTGGTATAATTTTTCATTTGGCGAAACTTATCACATAAGGCCTTGGTAGACTCCAGTGGGGTCTAATGTACTATAACAAAAGCTGGCGTTCTATTATAAAACTGGTGAGGTGTAACAAAAATGGGCGATCGCTGTTACAAAACTGGTGAGGTATAACAAAAGTGGGCGGTATAACAAAAGTGGTTGCCACAGTCGTTGGCAAATTCGCATCACACAAACTGAAATACATGGCAAGTATTTTCAAACATTAATTTGAAACTACTTGAAATGGTGATTTAATCAGTCTGATTTAGTGTGCAATAATGTTTTTTGGATGTATAGGCACAGGCTTGAATCTATCCTTCGTAGTATATCTGACCATTGCATGTTAATTGAAGGCGAAAATAGTCCAAAATAATTTCAGAAAGTTTATATAAACAAAAATAACAATACCACTGGTGCAAAACAATAAAACAAAAACAACTACCCCCCCCCCCCCACCCCCCACCCCCACCGCCAGGCTTAATTAACATAAATTGGACATTGTTTATTAGAATAAATCAATAACCTTCATCACCGCAGCAAGATATGCAGACATTCAGACTTCCCTCGTGTCACATGTGCATACCGTAGGAATAGGGAAGGTGAATTTTTGCTATCCTTATTAGCTCCAAAATGAGGAATGAAGAGTTGTTCTATTTAGGAGAATTGCTAAATAATCTAGTACAGACTGGGGTGTCAGGGAATGTAATTACCTCAGACTTATTCAGGACTTATTCTGACTTATTCAGTGACTTATTCAGACTAATTTAAAGATATTTTGTCACTATTTCCATTCAAACTCATTAGAAATACCTCCCTTGCAGCCTCAGAGGTTTATTAAAATGCTGGAATAATCAGTGAAATAGTCTTGAAAATTAAGAAATGGAACAATTCCCTGTTAAACAGGGCTAGGTCTGCATTTTATGCTTTTTCTCCAGATTTCAGGGGGTGGGTCCCCAAAAATGGCCCGGAAAAAATAAGACAAATTACAGGTAGAGGGGTGGTGGGCGTCTGAAGGGCGGAAAATATTTTTTGGACCCCGTGTCTGTAAATATTTTCCAGACCACCCCACCCACCCACCCTTGTTAAACGAAGTAATTTTTCAAAATTTGCAGCCGCATGCTCTCTTTTTATAGCCAATGCAAACTCAAAAAAATAAAAATTAAATGGTACATGTCTGATATTTTACCCAAGTTAATAAAACTGACAATTTTCCCCCTTGAGTGCAACAAGGCTTTGCAATGCTTCAGCATTTGCAGAGCCTTCTTACACTCAAGGGACGAAATACACCGCCACCCATGCTATTCTGTAGATTATGAGACCTAAAACATAAAACTACCCAAGAATATGAATTTTTGATGGCAAAAAAAATCATTACAAAAATTTAAAAAAATAAAATAAAAAACCTCCCGCCCACGTGCAATTTTACAAAAAGTGGTCTGAGAAACAGGAGATCTACTTTGTGGGGCCTAAACGAACATTTTGGGCACGTTTCGGATATTGTTGTTTAAAAGAAGTACATTCAGTTCGGTAACAAGTTCATACTAAGGTCAATTGCCCCGTAACACTGTCAGAATATATCAACTCTCATCTTGATGATTCAGCTATTTATTTATTTATTGGTGTTTAAGGTCACATACTTGTGCACAATGGCTAATCGTGACCGTGACAGTTTTACGGGCGAAGGAAGCCGGAGAGAACCACCGAGCATCGACGAGCAACTGTCAGCTCCTCAACATTCTAACTCTGTTCAAGCTCCGCTCAAGCAGGGTTACAGCGGTTGGAGACATGTACACCCTCGACGTGCAGTACGCCTTACTGCACGGCATCATCGTGCCCCCATGTAGGCAACCGGGATAAAGTGCCTTGCTCAAGGACACAACGCGGGCCTTCCCGGACGGGGATCGAACTCGGGACCACCAGCATAGAAGTCCAACAGTCTACCACTGAGCCACCTAAAGCATATTTTCAATCGACAGATTTTGAGTAAGATGTATAATGCCTTCAATTTGCCAACATTGGAATATGGGAGTCCGCTTTGGTGCGGAGCTCCTCAATATTTGATGGAGCTTCTAGAGGATATACACTGTGATGCCGCACGAATCGTGTCAGGTCTGACGAGATCAGTATCGCGAGATCGCCTTTTGATTGAAGTTGTGTTGGACAGTCTCGAAATAAGAAGGCACATGCAAAAGATGTGTACCTTCTACAAACTCGTAAACAACGATACGCCCGATTATCTCCACGAATTTCTTCCACCAAGAGTTCGTGACACAACTGATTATAACCTTCGAAATTCGGCAAATTATGTGCCTTATTGCCGCGAACAAAGTTATTCAAACGATCTTTTTTTTCTCTCGTGTGCAAGAACATGGAATAGTCTACCAGAGTCCGAACGAAACAGCAGTTCACTTAATGAATTAACCCTTTACGTAACATGAAAAGCAGACGACACGTGCAAAAAAAATTCTTGAATAACTAATTTTTTTCATTTTTTGTCTCAAAAACATAGGTTATGACCCCTTGTTGAAACGAGCTCGACGAGCTCGTTCCAACGAGGGGTCATAACCTATGTTTTTGAGACAAAAAATGAAAATATTTTGAAAATTAATTGGCGATTTTTGAGAATAGCGCTGGCCGGTTTTGGCCGTTACGTTGGGTAGAGGGTTAAAAACTCATATCACCGCCTGAAGGGAGACCTCCAGAATTCTTCTCCTGTCGTGTCAGAAAATACAACATTGTTCATAGCAGAATTCGAACTGGTTGCAACGATTTGAACAGTGATACGTTTCTCAATTACATCTCCGAATCTCCATACTGTTCCCATTGTCCAGCTGTTGATGAGGACGCAGAGCACTATTTACTCTTCTGTCCCTTTTATTCAGAATCTCGCAACGCTCTCATTGGTAAACTATTGGAAATTAATGTTAATTTGAACTCCGTTGATATTTTACTGTGCGGCGATCCCGGTTTAGAACATAAAACTAATACCCCACTTTTTAAAATTTGTTCAAAATTTTACTCGTAACACTCGAAGATTCGATAATGAGTTTCCATCCTTGGTATTGTTTAACACATGCCGTTCATTGCGACTCCTTAGGCGCGTGATTAGGCGGCGAAACTGTAACCAATGGATGATTACAGAAAATAATATGTAATTATTATTATTATTATTATTATTATTATTATTATTATTATTATTATTATTATTATTATTATTATTATTATTATTATTATTATTCGCCGCAGGAGTGCTATGTCTGTCGTAAGATTTGAGCGCGGTAGTACAAGTATTATCTATAGCAGTAGCAGTGGTGATGGTGGTAGCAGTAGTAGTAATGGTAGTGGTAGCTATAGTAGAAACGGAAGTTTAGTGTTATGGGAAGTGCAGCCACTCAGTGCAGCGCATGGGCGCCCCCTCTCTCTCTCTCTCTCTCTCTCTCTCTCTCTCTCTCTCTCTTATTTCGAAGTTAGATTTTCTTGTATATATTTTTTACTTTTCTCCTATTTGTTTGTTTCGCTATTGTATTGATTTCTTGTATCATGTTAAGGGTGTGGAGGTTACACTTAGTGGAAAGCACTTATCCTCCTATCTCAGTTTGCAAACTATTTTTGGCAAGCAAAAATATGTTTCACCTAACTAAGCCACCGTGCTCCCGATGATTCGGTTTGAATAACAATCAGCCGGATTATAGTTTACCCAACGAACCTGCCACATCCGCCCGCGTAATATGCAAATTCAGCAGCTGAAAAAAATACTATTATTCATTTTCAACAAAAGCATATCATGTGATTCCTCTTTGGAACGAGCTCGTCGAACTCGTTCCAATGAGGAGGTCACGTCATATGGTTTTGTTGAAATTTTCTGGAAAATTTAAATAAATGATATTTAAGATAATAAATTTTGATATCGTTTGCGTTGGGTAAAGGGTTAAAAAAAAACTTCTTGGAAATTTATTGGTGAATAAATAAAATACACGTATAGTAGACGTGACGCAACTTTTATTCAGTTAACACGTACTTTAAATTGGTCAAGATATGGCCCCAGCCAGTGGTGCCAGAAGAAGCACTTCAGGGCAGGGGGAAGAGTTCAGATCCCCGAAAAAGGGCATCTACTCTAACTAGCAGACCCGCCATGACATGCCGAACTTCCGAAGAATGCGTGTCTCGAAATCCGAAGGCCCGAGATGGATGAGTTTGAGAAGAAGTGTCCCCTTCCCACTTGGAGGAGGTACCTCCTGTCAAATGCTCCCGAATCCCCATTGAATTTTGAAAGATCTTAGAACGGATTTGGGGTGTATTTTGGCTTTCCTTCGAGAATAAATCATTGAAAACAATTGACTGACGAAGCTGGGAAGGGCATTATCTGCCCCCCCCCCCCTCCTCTTGCCCCTGTGGTCCGTAGGATGTGAGCGCATCTGTTCCCTCTGCCCCCGTGTTTCTGGCATCCCTGACCCCAGCAGTCAGAATCGGGAGTAGATATACATTGGGCATTCCAGACCAACCCTCAAAATAACACATTCATAGTTAAATTCCCACAGGAAATTTCCAGACCAGTGGGCTGTAAAAAGAAGTGATCTCGAAAAATCTTATGGGGAAAATGTATGGGAATTTTACTTAGAGAATTAAAAAACTAAAAAAAAATTTAAAAAATTACAAAATCTGAAAAAACCTAACAAATCTTCCGTTCTCGCCCACCTCACCTCACCTCATCCAGTGCTAATGTAATGGGAGAAATTTCTAGCACACTCGGACACTTTCCAACATCTTTTTTGGCACTCGCGCATTTGTCAATATAACAATAACATGATTTTGGTGGGCATTATGGTTCATTAACGGCCCTGCAGCAATGATGAACGGCCCGATGGTTTATTAAAGGCCCGAGACGAAGTCGAGGACCGTTAATAAGCCCAAGGGCTGTCCATCATTGCTGCAGGGCCGCTAATCCCGATGGTTTATTAAAAGCCCGAGACGAAGTCGAGGACCGTTAATAAACCCAAGGGATGTTCATCATTGCTGCAGGGCCGCTAATGAATCATGATGCCTGACAACAATCATGTTATTACTATTATTACCACTCCCTGTTACAGCTAACTTGAATCTAAAAAATAGCCGGGCTGCGGGCCGCTAATGGCTATTTATACCATTATCGCCCACGGCCCGGCTCCGTCGAATGACGTCACTGAAATTATGGAGTTTTAACTGGCCTCCAAACTTATGTTAATCGACTAGTAACTTATAGATTGAGTGGTAATAATGGGGATTTCAGTGTTAAATTGACTTGTCTAAGTTGTCGAGGCAGCTGCTTCCATCCCATGGCGTTCCAGATTTACTCACCCTATGGGAGATTAGCATTGAAATTTCGATAGATTTGCCAGAAATTACACACGTCGGGTGTTTATCTCAGTGTTAAATCAATGAGAGAGTTTTTCGTACGTTTCTTTGCATTCTCCTGTTGGCTTTCAGTGTTAAAATGACTTGTCTGTCCTAGTTTTTGTATATCCTGTTTCAGTGCAGTGATCAATCTCAGTGAGGAAAAAAATCATTCGCGCACAATTTATCGATGAAAGAGGAGGCCTCGTTTTCATTTTTAAGACTTGGATGTTATTTCTAGCGCGTGTTTAAAATCTTATCACGCCCTTTAAACTTTGTTACCTTTTATTTCATACCGTAATCTTGATAGAATTTTAAATTTTTGCAGCTGAATGACTAGTCTTTGTAAGACTGTGACCCTGGGCCCTCCTGGCCATCACAGTCTTTGGGCAACCTGGTCAAATTTCATCTGACTAAAATTAAAACTGAAAGAAACTGGCCGCATTTGGGTCGACTCAGTTCACGCTTCATTTCGAAGACAAAAATCACATAATCAACATTCTACTTGTCGTACTCAGCCCAAATATAATTTATTTACGTGTCTGCATCATTTTTTAACGCAAACACAGCATTAAATTCAAGAAATGTTGAAAAATATCCGACTTCACCACATTAAAAAACATCGATTTCAAAGATAAACAAATTGTACTACACATGCGCACAGCATCTGTGCGCATGCGTAGTACAATTTGTTTATCTTTGAAACATGATGTTTTTAACTTATTTAAATTATATTTGGGCTGAATACGACATGTAGAATGTTGATTATGTGATTTTTGTCTTCGATATGAAGCGTGAATTGAGTCGACCCAAATGCGGCCAGTTTCTTTCAGTTTTAGTCAGATGAAATTTGACCGGGTTGCTCAAAGACTGTGAGGGCCAGGAGGGCCCCGGGTCACAGTCTTACAAAGACTACTAAATGACATATTTAGTTCTCTAAACAATAACCCAGTAAAATATCATACAATAAACGTCCCTTCTCCATGTAAATGTCTGTGTTTATATTTTCACCTCGGAAGCTATTGTGAATCTATTGTGAATATCCGCTCGAACACAACCGAACTGTATTGAGCTACCGTACCGACTTCAATATTTTTCAGATGGACGGCTACAAGTTTGATCATACGGACACCCTTCAAATCAAATTTATGGGCGTTTTTCTCTCGGACCAAGTCGACAAAAATGATAGTGTTCAACCGATTACCAAAAATGGCAGCAGACCGATTACAGGATATTTGAGTTCACAATCGACCGATTCCGATGCCGATTCCAATTGTAATACTGTGCACTACTAGACAAGTCGAGGCTCGAAAGAACTACATCAAATTGAACTTATTTTATGGGTTTATAGCGAGCGAAAGCGACCCGCGGGGTCGCATGCTTCGCAAGCTATTAGGCAACACGTATGTACCTATGGCGTACGAACAGGTTCGAAAATAATTATTGAGGTACATACTATATTATTTGAGGTTCATCCTATATTATTTCAGGTTCATCGTATATTATTTGAGCTTCATCCTATATTATTTCAGGTTCATCCTATATTATTTCAGGTTCATCCTAAAATAATATTTATGACCCTCTCGTACGCGATCAATAACTTTGTCCGACCCTGGATGGACTATAATTCAGTATTGTTTCATGTTGAACCAGGTTCGACATAAATATTTCAGGTTCATCCTATATTAATTGAGGATGAACCTAAAATAATTTGTCCGTCCCTGGATCGACCATAATTATTGTTTCATGTTGAACCAGGTTCGACATCAATATTTGAGGTTCATCCTGTATTAATTGAGGATGAACCTGAAATAATTTGTCCGATCCTGGATGGACCATAATTACATGTTGAACCAGGTTCGACATAAATATTCCAGGTTCATCCTTGAGAATGAACCTGAAATAATTTGTCCGACCCTGGATCGACCATAATTATTGTTTCGTGTTGAACCAGATTCGACATAAATATTTCAGGTTCACCCTATATTAATTGAGGATGAACCTGAAATAATTGTCCGACCCTGGATGGACCATAAATATTGTTTCATGTTGAACCAGGTTCGACATAAATATTTCAGGTTCATCCTATATTAATTGAGGATGAACCTGAAATAATTTGTCCGACCCTGGATGGACCATAATTATTGTTTCATGTTGAACCAGGTTCGACAAAAAAAAATGAGGTTCATCCTATATTAATTGAGGATGAACCTAAAATAATTTGTCCGACCCTGGATGGACCATAATTATTGTTTCATGTTGAACCAGGTTCGATATTTTCCCGCCCTAAATCGGCCCAAATGAAACTTTTTGAGGTATTCTGAAGTGGGGATTGACACTCCAGAAGCCATGAAATTGCTCCTTTTAATGCCAAATTTAACAATTTTCTCACGGCCCGGCGCGACCGTGCTCGCCGAATTAGGAAGATCTACAGTTCTAATAGTTTGTCAAGAAGGTGCCCACTACGCAGTTGGAATTTCGAGGGCTCTCACCCCCACCCCACCCCCATTAAAAGGCTCTAGCGACGGCCCTACAGCTGAGGCATTATCGCGTGATTTGTTCAAAACAGTAACCTGCTTCCATGAACATAACACCGTGACATGCACCACAATGACACCGAAAACATGCTGACCCAGGAGCCACAGAGCAATGTGAAATTCTGTGTGGGGGGGGGGGGGGGGGGATGCATTTCGAGCATTCTGGCATACTAAACCGCTTCCCAACATTGTTACCTCTGTGAAAATGATGAGTCAAAACAGGTTTTAACAAATACTAGCAGGGTTACCCGATGCTGTACTGTAAATTTCTAAGAAAAAACAGTTCATAAAACCACAGCCCTGACTTCAAAAGAGTAACTTGGGCAGGCCTGCGGCCCTAACCGCACCATAAGGTAAAAAGTTACCTCAGGTAGACCCCTTTGAAGATCTATAGAGGTGAAAAGAAAAATTGTGATGACATTGGGTGACTCTCCCCACCACGGCACTTTTTCAATCCTGACTTTTTCAATCGATGACTCCCGGTGTAGAAAAAAAAAACCCTAGCAGAACCAGCTTGTGCACTGTGGGTGGCTCCGTATGCCTTTTTATTGTGGTCATACAGACATACATACAAAATCCACAAGTTTTGCCCCTCCCCAACACCACCACCGGCAATTTTTTGAAACCTTTAAGATTCCTGATAAGAAGTCACCACTAGTAGACCCCCTTTGAGGACCTATATCAGTAAAAAACAAATTGGTCATAGCTTTTGGTGCCCCTCTCCAATCCCACCCCTGCACTTTTTTAAACCTGACAATGACCTCCGCCATAAAGTAGGCCAATTTTGGGCACTATGGATGGCCCCATATTTATTTCTATAGCAGGCACACAGACAAACAAACATACATACGAAATCCATCATTTTTGCCCTTCTCCACCCTACCCCACAGAGGCACTTTTTTGAACTGCTCCATTAAATTTTTAAACTTCACGAGACGTCTTCCCGATATGTTGGTTAGCAGTGATGCGGACCGTACCGGACCGCCAACGGTGTTCCGGTCCGGTCCGGTCCGGTCCGGTCCAAGAAATAGCGGTCCGATATTCTAGATGGGCTGTTCCAAGGCGGTCCAATTCAGGGGCACAGGTCTCTCTCTTTAGAGTGTGTGTGTGTGGCGGGGGGGGGGGGGGGGGGGGCTACACAATGCGCAGGACCAACCATGTTTTGGTCCTGCGGGCGGAAAATTTGAAAATGTAAGCTGAAAATACACGATTTCCGCCTATTGCAGCATTTCTTGGACACACAACGCGCAGGGCCAAGCATGGTTTGGCCCTGCGGGAGAAAATTTTGAAAAAGCAAGCTGATTATACGCGATTTTCGCCTATTGCAGCATTGCTCGAACAATATCAGCTGCTATCGGACCTATATATGTGGGAGGAGCGCGGGGGACATAACATGTAATGCCCCCCCCCGAAAAACTTTGTGGGGCACACGGTCCCCTCGCCCCCCCCCCCCCCCCATGATCTGCGCCCATGGTCCAATTTAATAGGGTCACCACACCAAACCTACCAGATGAAATATAGGGACCAAGTTACTTCCAACTAAATAGTTTCCATGTGCACATAATCCAGATCGGGGTTTATAGAAATAGATACACAATACACATTGAAATTCTTTGCCGACAAAGGAATTGAATGACAGTTTCTTGTCACCGAATTTGAGCGTTCGCTACTTTGGGAACTCTTTTGTAGAACCGCTCATCGCTGATTCCTTCACCCGACACCCGTGACAGGAATCACAGGATGCAGGTGGTTGATTGGTGACAGATTGGCTCAATATAGTTGACAGTTACTTCAAACTTACTCGACTTCAATGTATTCACCGTCTATCAAGATGAAATTATCAGTTTGTGTATCAATTGGGAGAGTGCAAAACTTCCCTTTGCGTCTCCCTGGACCGGTCCCTTGGATCGCCGGACCGGTCCAGCGTGCTTGTGTACCGGTACAGCAGGGGCGGCCCGGTCCTCATCGGACCGTACCGCGGACCACGCCTGGACCGGTACCGGATCGTTTGTTTGCGGTCCGGTCCGTAACACTATTGGTTAGCGAGTCATATTTCAATATTAAAACACAACTTGTTTGTAACAGTACAGTAAACAATCAACACTGCCCATTTGCCATTTTCATGGGAAAAAGTCTTATTGATTTTGCGTGATTACAAAGGGTCGAAAAAAGAATCGTGTGAAGCGCATACAAAACAATCTCTCAGCGGGATTCTTTGTCTGAAGCTGTGTGCCTGCATCACGTTTATCTTGCTTTTTTCCCCCAGTTATGTCCCATTGTTCGCGTTTGTATCGACTCAACTGATTGGCTCGTGGAGCGTATTGCATCGTGGGATTTTAGCATCATCCTGAATAATTATGGTCGATCCAGGGTCGGACAAACTATTTTAGGTTCATCCTCAATTAATATAGGATGAACCTCAAATATTTATGTCGAACCTGGTTCAACATGAAGCAATAATTATGGTCCATCCAGGGTCGGACAAATTATTTCAGGTTCATCCTCAATTAATATAGGATGAACCTCAAATATTGATGTCGAACCTGGTTCAACATGAAACAATATTTATGGTCCATCCAGGGTCGGACACATTATTTCAGGTTCATCCTCAATTAATATAGGGTGAACCTGAAATATTTATGTCGAACCTGGTTCAACACGAAACAATAATTATGGTCGATCCAGGGTCGGACAAATTATTTCAGGTTCATCCTCAATTAATATAGGATGAACCTGAAATATTGACGAGCTCGTTCCAATGAGGGGTCATAACCTATGTTTTGGAAGCAAAAAATGAAATTTGTTAGTTATACGGGGATGTTTTTTCCAAGTGCCGTCTGCAACTCAAGTTAGGTGATGGGTTAAAAAGTCATACTAAGTGGCTAATTTGTGTGTGTGTGTGTGTCATATGATAAATAGAATATGAAAAGAGTTTTTTTTTTCTCATATAATATTTATGAAATTCGTCCGAATTTTCCGTTTGGGCTCGTCAAAACGGAAAATTCTTAGACTCGTTTCATAAATATTATATGAGAAAAACACTGATTCCATATCCTCTATGTATGATCGACTATTTGTGTGACAAAAGTTCAAGAATCAAATTTGGTCTTTTAAGCGAGTATGTGATTACTAAGAAAAGAGTTTTGATATTTTTGGACTCCCGTCCTGACGAAAATATCCCAAGTGGAAAATTATTGGAAGAATGTAACCCACCCATCCACTCCCTTAGTTACGCCCCTGCACCACGTGAGAAAAAATGCTGAAATCCTAGCTACGAGCCTTCTCACAGCATAGCCGCGTTTGCTAACTGTAGTAAGTATGTTGTGTATTACTGGTAAAATATGATCCGGCAAATAACGCCTGAGATGACCAGTATACCTATTAAATTTGGATGAACTTGACTTCATACTTGTGTTGTGGTCATGATACAGCCACAGTTGCTGAAAATGACCTTAAACACTAATAAATAATAATAATCAGATGGAAGCTTGAGTACCAAAAAGCAAACATGTACTTCGAGGAGCATCGGGTAGACTAATGGTGGTCCATCAACAACAAATTTGTGATTTTAAGTTTTATACCAAATTTGTTTTAAATTTGCTGTACAGTATATGCATTGACAAGAAAATGACTACAAAATGGCCATCTTCAGATCCTGAACAATATCCCAATATTTGTTGTAAATCAGGAAAAGCATGAAAGTTTTTCCTGTTGGGAGACAGTGGCGAGTGACCGCCTGACCGGCATCTCTTCGTGTCTTTAGTGACATATTTTGCTGCCCGGGATGGCAAAATATGTCAAAATATGCCACTAAAGCCATGAAATCCAGATGTCTATGTAAAGCCAGCTACCAAAAATACTTAGCGATACATGAAGTAAACTAGGGTACTGTCCCCTCGGGTATGGGTAATGGTCCGAGCGGTAGCTCTTGCAGTCGAAAACTCAGCCAATAAACCCAGATGTCCAAACGATACCACTTCAAACCAACCATCAAGCAATACTTAGCGATGTATGGGGATAGGGCGGTGCCTACGTTTGACCCCAGATGGCAATCAATCTTTCTGTCACTGTATTCGGGAACTCGTATAGAATATATGTGACCACATCTGTTGCATCGTCGGTTGTACAAAGTGCAATTCTCGCAATCATTACAGGCGTTACGATTCCTGGACTTGTGTCACAGACATAGTCGCTCATACAATGGATGTATGTAATACCCGATTCGGGCTTCTTAACTGAATGAAAAGTTGCGTCACGCCTACAATACGAATATTTTATTTATTGACTTATAACACAATTATGTGACAATGTCTATCGCATCGTTGGTTGTACGAAGTATGAGGATTACGATTCTAGGACTTGTGTAACATATAAAGTCGCTCTTACAATTGATGTCTGTAATACCCGATTCTAGCTGCTTAACTGAATAAAAACTTGCGTTACAACTACTATACGTTTATTTTATTTATTGACTTATAACATACATGTATGTGACAATATCTATCGCATCGTTGGTCATACGAAGTGCAAGAATTACGATCTAGTGCTTGTATCACAGGGTTGTTATTTTAAGGTCATTCTAAATTTTAAAAATAAGTAAACAATTCGAGTTATTTAGAATAAATGCAAGAAAGAAACTTTTTAATAATCAGTGTGAGTAAACTGGGTAAGCGCATTAATTTAATTAAGTTCGTATTCGGAAAGTGTTCTTTGTTCAGTCGCTATCATGCAGGGACTGTGTAAACAATGCATTCCAAATTAGAACTTATTGAAAAGTCAGTTCATGTCACTGCAAGTCATCAAAGCCGTCTTTTCTAAATTAGCACCTTTGCCCAAATAAGTTTTTGATTGGTGATGCGCGCGCCTATATAAGACCCCTCGAGTTAACTTCAAGACAGACTCGCTAGGATGGAATAATCGTTAGTTCACGCGGTGCAGTAAAGAGTTAAGGTTTTTGTATGGTTCCGGTAAGCCGTCATTTGGACGACAGGATTCCCGATCTGATGATTTGCATCGAAGGGAGACGCCGAAGAAGAATCGATGAGTATGTGTAGTATTTAGTTTATAGTATTTAGTTGTGATAACACGTCGTAGTTACATAGTTATTAGTTAACAGTTTTAAGTGTATTAGTGAATCTGTGTTATTAGATGATCAGTTGTTATTATTGCGAGTTAGAAGCACTATTAGCAGGAATTGTAGGTGATAAGATATTCAAAAGGGTGAAATTTAGTATTAAAGGTAATTCTCCATAATGTGGTAGGCGCAACAGGATAAATACGCGCATGAGCGGTTGAGTGAAAGATTTCGTGATTTCTTATCAGTAGTCGCAGCTTCGACCTTTCTCTACGAATATAAGTTTGGGAAACAATTTAATTTTAGATGATATTTTAGTACTTGTTTTCGGTGGGATTCAGTGACTAGTCACAAAACTCATTTCAGTAGTGTTGAGATTATTTATTTAGGATTTGTTGGCTATTTCTAAATAAGAGTATAGAAGATTTATATATAAAATTTGTTGGATTGTTAATAGTCTTTATCTTATTAATGAAGAAGCCCTGAGTACCCTAGGAATTGATGGAACCTCAGCCCCGCCAAGAAATTAGCTCATGCTAGGTCATTACCGTTGAAAGCAATTGATTAAAGCGCGGCGCTACTCTGTGGCTTGTGAATAAGCAATTGCGATCTACAAAAGTGAGCTAGTGAATATCCCCTGTCCACGGTGAAAGAGTATCTTAGGTCCCCAGCAAAGTTGATCAACCCCAGCCTTGGCCCTCCGCTGACAAGCGCCCTCTGGCAAATAAATATTCACTCTCTCCAAGACGTTGCCACAGCGGCGTTCCTGGGGACAGTAATTTCTATTATCAGAAAGTGCTAACACCTGTATAGACACCTGAATGAGCGACTCCCCAGTGAAAGTAACGCGCGGTTCCACTTTACAGGCGGACCGTTTGGTCATACTTGTCTCACACACATGGTCACTCTTATAATTGATGTCTGTAATACCCAATTCTAGCTACTTAACTGAATAAAAAGTTGCGTTACAACTACTATCATGTATTTTATTTTATTTATTGACTTATAATATATGCGACAACATCTATTGCGTCTTCGATAGTATGAAGTGTTAACACCTGAAATTCCGATTCATGGACTTGTGTCACACACATAGTCACTCATACAACGGATGTCTGTAATACCCGATTCTGACTACTTAACCGAATAAAAAGCTGCGATACGACTGCTATTCGTGTGGGTTTTTTTTATTGACTTATAACATCACATCGTCGGTCGTACGAAGTGTAAAGCCTGCAATCATTACAGGCGTTACGCGTCGTTCGTTTGGAGTCCTATTTTTCGATAGCGGATGTCGAATAAGGAAGCGGGAATAAGTAACGGTTGTCACGTCCCGCCATATTTATTTATTGTATTGTATTCAGTTTTTATCGTCAATTTCTTCACATTGTTCCTGGCTCATAAATAGGGTGGGTGGGTGAACTAGGTCCCTAAAAAATCCCTGCATGTCTAGAAGCACAGTTTTACTTCATATTTCAGGAACCTTATGACGACCATTTGACAGTTTAATTGCGATATGGTTATGTAGCCATTGCTTTCAAGTGGAATGTTTCGGCGGCGAAAAACAATCTTGGCTTTCTTGGTTTTGGTTTGTTTGTTACTGCTTTTCTGCTACACGAACGACTTTTTTATTGAACCAAACAGAACAGATTCTGGACGGGTTATGAGTGAAACTTACCATGCAACAAGAATGGTTGATGAGAAAGATGCTGTTACTCTTTCTCGGGAACAAAATGAAGGCAACGTTCTTCATCATGACATGTATTCGGATTGGGAACTTCGTAAACAGAAAGTCCTGTGGAAAACAATGCCTTCACCTATATCTGACCTAATCGACCATCAGAAAAGCATATGGGCATCCGATGAAGCACGTCTTCACTCCAACAGCTCTAAAGACTCCCAAGAAGCCTCTAAAAATACAAGTACGGAAAACGATACCTGGAACGAAGGCGAAATTTCAACTTCCTCGTTTTGGTTACAATCGTCAAAGTCAAGTTTAAAGAAAATAATAAATGAAACTTTGCAACTGTATCGTAAAAGAATGAAGCGTTGGAAAAATAGATCACGTGTTAAGCAGGTGGTTAAATATATTCGTCCAGTAACATTGACTTCAGCTTATATCATTAATAATAGAAACCTGTGCGGAAAGTTAACACAAGTCAACCTGCTAGTGGTTGTACCATCATCTCCGGGCAACGAAGCAGAAAGAAATTTTATCAGGACAAATTGGGGAGACAAACGGCTATATCTTCCTTTCAATGTTCGAGTTTTATTCACACTTGGTACTGCCGACGATTTCACCAATAGACAACTAAAGAAAGAAAGTGATAAATTTAACGATATCCTCCAAGGAGACTTCATCGATTCCTATAGGAATCTCACCAATAAAGGTGTCATGGCATTCAGGTGGATAACTGAATACTGTAAAAATGTCGATATGGTCGCTAAAATTGACCATGATATGATACCGAACACTTTTCTTATTTTGGAAAACTTACTAACTTATTTGAAAACTCACAAACAGACGTTTATTTGTTACCATATCCCCAATAACACAGCGCCAATCATCAGAGATCCCAACAGTGTCGGAGGAAAGTGGTTCGTGGATTCCAATGACTTTAAAGGCTTGAACGTTTATCCAACACAATATTGTCTTGGATTTACCGTATTCATGTCCGGTGACTTGATTCCATTGCTTTACTCAGCGGCGTCGCACACACACTTTTTCTGGATAGAGGATGTGTATTTATACGGGTTACTAACTAGAAATATCCCGGATGTTCACTACGTAACACTACGCGACTACATGTCACTGGATCCATACAAATCACAACAGTGTTTGACTGGTCAATACAGATGCCGTTACTTTACAATGAGTGCATATAGTCCCCTGTACACGTGGAAAGCAATTCTCGAAACAAGAAACCAACCATTGTTTCCGAGGGGTGACGACCAGTGATTGTGTAGAAAGTTTCTGGTACGGACTAAAATAGAACTCTCTCAATGTACACGTGTATCGGGTCTTCGGGAGTATTACCTCTGTAATCATGGAGTTTGCATAATTTTAACCCACCCCCTCACGAATTTGGCCGATTTCCCCGTTTGAAGGGGGGGGGGGGGCTCACCCTCCCCACGGGGGCTGTAGCCCATGCCTCTGCCACTACCTCTGTTGTTCCCCCAATTTTCTGACTCTCAAAGCATATATCACTTTTAACCCTTTACCCAACGCAGACGATATCAAAATTTATTATTTTAAATATCATTTTTTAAATTTTTTCAAAAAAATTCAACAGAACCATATCATGTGACCCCTCTTTGGAACGAGCTCTACGAGCTCGTTCCAAAGAGGGGTCACATGATATGGGTTTGTTGAAATATTTCGAAAAATAATATTTCTTCAGCTGCTGAATTTGCATATTACGCGGGCGGATGCGGGCGATTCGTTGGATAAAGGGTTAATCAAGTACGTAGTAAGTATTTCGAACTTGGATATGCACGTTTTTACAAGGGCACCCGGATACTGATATATTTGTTATTGCATACCATTTCCTTTCCCAGAAAAAAAATGAAAAACTATAACACTGTCAGAAAAATGTAACAGATCTGAGTATTTTTGTAATTATTTGATATGGGTTAATAAATAAAGACGTTATTACTTGGTTAGTTTAACCATTTACCTAGCAAGAAAAGCAGACGACCCTTTCCAAACAAATTCTTGAATAACTAATTTTTCTCATTTTTTGTCTCAAAAACATAGGTTATGACCCCTCGTTAGAACGAGCTCGACGAGCTCGTTTCAACGAGGGGGTCATAACCTATGTCTTTGAGACAAAAAATAAAAACTAATGAACATTAATTGACAATTTATGAGAACAACGCTGGCCGGTTTTGGCCGTTACGTTGGGTAAAAGGTTAATATCGCATGAGATATCATCCCGCTCTGTAACTTTACATCAGCCCTCGACCGTCGGTTTCAGGCTGATATGACGTTACCACAGACTGGTATCTCGGCTGATATGAAACTAACCAAATAATAACCTCTAAATCGTTGCCCGAATGCTAGAATGTTCTTTGTCCCCAGTGGACATACAACATTCTAGCACTCAGGCGACGAAATATCAGTGATAACCCATGTGCCTTAGATACATCATATAGGAATACAATACAAAAATCTATGTTTGGGACTCACACACTTCCATATTGAGAAAAACGCACAGTTTTAAGAAAGAGCCAAAAATTAGCATTTTTCCTATTTTAAGTAGAGGCAAATCAAACGAAGGAATCTTTGGGCAAATCTTACGAGTAAAAGTTCCGTTCACTCCTTCCCGCTAATCCCCAATATGATTCCAGTAACTAAAGATATTGTTAGCATTAACCCCCGCCCCCACTCTCTGCCCCCCCTCTCTCTCTCTCTCTCTCTCTCTCTCTCTCTCTCTCTCTCTCTCTCTCTCCTGCGTAACCTTTATGTTTCACGCCCGTTTCGTCTGAAAAGTGTCTGAATATTGCAATTTAGGATGACCTCCAGAAAATCGTCCAGACTTGGGGTTGAAAGCAGAGGCGTACTGGTCTAATGGTCCACCGTGTAAATTCTCGGTGGGCCCCCTATTGGGTTCCCCCAAAATTGATGCAGCCCAGCACCTGTTGGTGCGTGACATATAGTGAAAATGACCCAAAAAGCTAAATGAATCTGATTGGATAGACCGCCGGTATATCGACATGCTCTCTGTGTGGACTGCCTCTGGCAGTCCATATGCAGGGCGTTCCGGTATACCAGCAGTCTAGTCTGCCATTGATTGCTCAGATGAAAGGAAACAGCGTTCCTTCGGTTTCAAAAATCTAAATTTTCTCCAATTGGGCCTAACTATGGTCTCCCCGATGGGTACCTCTCGTAGAACCATTTTTCCCGAATGATCGAAGAAGATGATACAAAAATGCCATCGAGATGTCCTCTATTTGGACTGTCATTGATAGCTCAGATACATGGAAGCCCACATTCGTTCAGATGAAAAAATCAAAATTTTCTGCGCTCCCACCGAGACTGAGCCCTCTTGCTAGTGCATTTCCCGGTAACTTTTTTTGGCCCAGTCCGTCCCTGGTTGAAAGTAAGACTTCCAGTAATGAAATTAGACAAGGCAGACCCACAGTATCGCGCCCCCCCCCCCCCCTCCTTAATTTAAAAAAGAAAATTTAATGGGGTGCATACATGTGGGCAAAATCAAGCTTTCAGCAGTTTCAGATTTCATCACTTAAGGTGCAATGTAAGTAATGAAAATAGTTTACTCTGAAATCATCGAGTTTGAAATTCCATAAATTCTAAATAAATAAAAACAAAATTATATATCAAAATGAAGGCTGTGGTGTATAGAGCACAAACAATACACGTGGTCAACTCGCATACATGTAGTTGATCGCAGGCCTTTATTGATAGCCGGCATTTGGAAATATTTTGAATGCCAAGTTTCGTTCTTGGATACCAGAATCATATGTGGTCACGACTTGTTTTCATGAAATATTATTTTGTTGTCGGTTCTGGGACGAATACGGTAGCAGACTTTCGGGAACCTTGGTTGCCTGCTATTGGCTAACTGAGCGACACACGTATTACATGTTTCGTGTTCTGTACACCACAACATTCCTCTCCATGTATAATTTGTATATATTTATTTGGAACTTATGGAATTTCAGACTTGCTGTTTCATAGTAAATTGTTTACCCTTACTTATATAACATCTTAATTTTTCCATACTATACTTCACTGGAAATCGCCGCAAACATCTCTTTTTCAAATTTCCAGAGTGCCATAGAATAAAAAAAGAGCGCTGGTTATAAAGCAAATGGCATAAGAGGGTTTCCTTTGCAACAACCGCCTTGTGAAACTATATCGAGTGTCAAGTGCCGTGCGTGGCTTAATACAGTTTCGCTAGGTGGTTGGAGCCGAAGGAAACTCTCTCGCCGTGAGTTCGAAATCACGCTACAATCGAGTGGTGTACGTGGTTTAGTGTAGTTTTCTCTGGGCTGTTCGCACCATTGAAAACTCTCTGGGCGTGGGTTCGACCCCCCGTTATGATCTCAACGTTTTTAGCGTTTGTTTCGTCAATTAATAGCGCAATTCAGCACATAATAATCTTAACATTTATTTTCGTAAGCAAATGTTATTTTACCTCAAATTCTTCCCATTCTGGTGTAACAGATCGGGCGAAAAGGGCGGGAGCCGAGGCTTGATACGTCAGCCTCTCGGACACAATACGACCGATTTATCAGGAGACTATAAGATCCAGACCAGCCAGGCGCGTTGGTAAATTGCCCTAATACAATGATCACTGTAGTTGTAACATCGAATGCAAGGTGGGCGGGGCTTACAAGTCATACAGGAATCAGAATCGTTTCTCACAAATAATTCTCGCAAGGAAAGTGAGAATCAATTTTGATTCTAGCCCCATATTCTGAAAGTGCCCTTAAAGCTTGGAGAGTTCTATCATTTTTTCGCTCCCTCAAAACAAGTTAACCTTTTACCTAACACAGAATCTGAAAAAAGATAAATTTCACATTTTTCGAAAACAAATTTCACAATTTTTCAATAAAACCATACAAATATGGATATCATTAGAACCAGCTCGATAAATTCTGTCTCTTGATTGGTCAGAATGCCTTGGACAAATAGCCATGGCAAAGGGTGCACCCAACATCCAAGATATATGAGAGCGTGTGACATTCAGGGTATAAGCGCACGCGAAACATCGGGGGTATATGGTTTAAATGAAAGCTTTTCGCATTCACTCGCCTCGGTATACACATCGGACCAAAAAAACTGAAAATTGTCACAAATGTTATCAGATTCGATCATATTTTGCCGCTATAAATCGAATAATCGAGTAATTAAATAAAACAACTTGAGAAAAATAAAATAAGAGCAAATATCGTTCCCTGAATTCCAATGTGTTCTATGTGCCAGTAAGCACATAGAACACATTGGAACTCAGGAGACGATGTGCCAACAAAGTATTGTTTACTCGTTTCCTTAACGACCAAAGGGATGTAACTCTATCTGTTGTCTTCTGCGTTTGTAAAAGCCAAAAATATTCACGAATTTGGTCCAAGTGATTGCGGAGCGCGAGAAATGCGTCCACAAATTTATTTCCACTATGTTTGTATTGTATTTCAAACGGAACAAAAACGTTATCTCCGTCAACATGTATGGTATATGGAGATTTAGTACCTGGATGTTTCATTGACCCTTTGAAACTTTATTTATCCTGACGTTCAAACTTCACCTGGAACGTCAAACATCGGAAAGTGCAAATAAAAGGATTGTTTTCACTTTTGTGACTATCTGTTTGAGGGATAGACTAATTTTCGTGGTCTGAATTTGTTATTCGAAACCTGTTTTATTACAAATTATTGGAGAGTGCACAGAGGCAGTCTCCAATACTTTGTAATAAAACAAATTTATATAAACAAAATATTATTTGTGTTTGACTGAATATGAAATATAAGCAAGGAAAGTGTTGGCTTTTGCTCTGGTATTGAAAGCCCTGATAGTGGCTTCTGGCACTCAACCCCCTAAGAACTCTTGACAGCAGGATAAAATTAGTATTTTAAGCTGCAATAACATTTGGCTCAACGGTTGTTACCGAACACAATTCGGGAGAAAATAAGAATTGAGGTTAAAACTGTAAAAAATCTAAAAATAATAACAAAACAAATTACCACAAGGTATCAACGCGCTGTTTGATTTCGTACGTAATAAGACGTATAAAAGTATCAAAGAGTTAAAACACCTTGCCTGCGACTCGGTGTTTAAAAACTGACATTCAGGTATTAAATCTCCATATACCATACATGTTGACGGAGATAACTTATATTGTCGAAGTGTACACAAAGTGTCTGTTTTCTTGTCTTGGAAAGGATTCATACAGTATAAGGTGTATAGGGAAGCAATCCGCGGGAAAATCTTGTTTTTCTTTCAAACAGCTTGCAAAAATGTTGAAGAGGCCAGCGACTAAGCAGGTTATAAGATGCCTCGCATTGGCTCGCAGTCAGATTCAACTGTTGCAAGTAGTATGTCTCGCACGTTTCAGGTGGAGGTTGGGGGACCTCGGTGGGGGACCTCGGAAGTGACGTCATGTCACGTGATGTAGTGGCGCCATGTTGTGTTGTCATGGTAACCCGCGTGAGCGGCCATGTTGTGACGTCATCTCCATAGTGATACGTGGTGTGAGTGTGCATGCGCAGCGCGTGTTGTTAGGGTGATACGTGTTTCCGTCGTCCATTTTGTATACTGGAGGCCGCCATCTTGGTTTCTATGGTAGCACGTGATTGCTATGTTACCCAAGGCCTACAATAGGATAGGGGTATGTTCGGTGGGTATGTTCGATTGAATCGGAGTAAATCTGATTACCACAAACAACCCGACAATCCCCCAAATCACCAAAATCCACCCGAAATCACCGAAATTGACTTTATTTCCCCTATTTATCAGCTTAGCACGTAGTGCTATAGTACTAAAAGGGGTATAAGGGGTGCGTTCGATTGAACAGGAGTAATGTTCTGGCTTAGAATTCGCCCAGATTCCCTTTTTTGATCCCTATCCCATGACGTTGTTCCCACTAAAAGACACGTTCCTTTGGTCATTACCCAGAATTCTCTGCTTCTATCTATATATGCAATACTTTTCGTCTACCTGACCATGTTCCTTTATCCTGGAGTATACTCCAGTAGCGTAGAAGAGCCTATTATTAGGAACAGCTTTGCTTATTATTACTATATTTAGCTATTCTAGTCTATTCTTGTTAGTTCTGACCCTATTCCGTGTACTCTTGTTGTTCATTTATCTAGATCATTTATATAAATTATAACTAACCAATCAGATTGCTTGATTTCCCATAACCTGTATGCAGAGTTATCTCCCTTGTGTACAACAAAAGCCAATATCATTCCCAACGGCAATCTCCCCAGGCACCCCAATTTTAGCACCCATTTTTTGAAAACACCTGTGGCTATGGAATCCCTTTTTTGTCATATGTGCTTATGTGAAAAAGCACAATGTGACACAATGTGACCTAGCACAAAGGCACATGCTTTATGTGCCGATATGTGCTTATGTGAAAAAGCACAATGTGACACAATGTGCCCTATCACATAGGCACATACGGGTATTTGAGGATACCTTTGGCCTGGTATTGTATTATTTGAGGATACCTATCGAGGATACCTACTGGAGAATCCCTTTTTTGTCATATGTGCTTATGTGAAAAAGCACAATGTGAGACAATGTGCCCTAGCACAAAGGCACATGCTTTATGTGCCGATATGTGCTTATGTGAAAAAGCACAATGTGACACAATGTGCCCTATCACATAGGCACATACGGGTATTTGAGGATACCTTTGGCCTGGTATTGTATTATTTGAGGATACCTATCGAGGATACCTACTGGAGAATCCCTTTTTGTCATATGTGCTTATGTGAAAATGCACAATGTGACACAATATGCCATATCACATAGGCACATGCTTTATGTGCCGATATGTGCTTATGTGAAAAGGCACAATGTGACACAATATGCCCTATCACATAGGCACATACGGGTATTTGAGGATACCTATGGCCCGGCATTGTATTATTTGAGGATACCTATTGAGGATCCATATCGAGGATACCTTTTGGAGAATCCCTTTTCTGTCGCATTAGGCTATGTAAAAGCCCTCAATGGGTCTAATGTAGTCTTACCAATCGCTTCCATCTTGTCGCCAAAGCTCCAAGGCCATTACAGGTCTATGGCCTATCTGTCCTATCATTAGCTTCTACAACAGTCTTGCTCCATTGCGGCCTTGTACCAGTACTATTGGCTTCTGTTATTCTGCCCCATATCTCATCCATTACTTCCTAGCTATACCTATCTCAGTCTCGACTATAACATTGATCAAGGTTGAATCAGATTTCCCCTGTATACGTATAAGGCATTCCGTTATTGAGATTCCTAGCCGAGTCCGTAAAATTTGGATTCCGTGTTTTAACATCAATACTCGAGGGTATTTCCCTCCCCTATTAGAAGAATTCAGTTCAATGGGTTGTAGTTTAAAAATTCAGATCACCTTTCGTTATATTTTCATTAAGTTTAAAATTCATTCAGTTCAAAGGGTGTTTATTTATATTAGATATAAAAAGTTCATTCAAAAAATTCATTCAGTTCAAAGGGGTTAACTATTTATTTATATTATATATATATATTATATATAGTTCATTCATTCAGTTCAAAGGGTTATATTTAGGGGTTATAGTTCTAAACTTTGTTCAGTTCAAAGGGTTCATTCAGGTTTGTTCAATTCAAGGGGGTTAACATTGGGTTATATTTAGGGATTACGGTTCATTCAGGTGAAAACTTTGTTATGTTCACTACGATCTTGGTTCTGTTGGATCTTCGTTCAATTCATTCGAACAGTTGTCTTGTATCTGTTCATAAATCAGTTCTGTTAAGTCTGTCAAACTTGTTCGATCAATCCGACTAGTTTGACATTCTTTCACTTTGTTATGTTTACTTCGATCTTGGTTATGTTGGATCTGTACCTTTGTTATTTTGTAGTGGTTGGTTGTCTCTGTTCAGGTTCTTGTAGTCATTGCTGAATTGGGTATTACCAGTCTCTTTCCATACCCTCGAGTATTGATGTTAAAACACGGAATCCAAATTTTACGGACTCGGCTAAGAATCTCAATAACGGAATGCCTTATACGTATACAGGGGAAATCTGATTCAACCTTGATCAATGTTATAGTCGAGACTGAGATAGGTATAGCTAGGAAGTAATGGATGAGATATGGGGCAGAATAACAGAAGCCAATAGGACTGGTACAAGGCCGCAATGGAGCAATACTGTTGTAGAAGCTAATGATAGGACAGATAGGCCATAGACCTGTAATGGCCTTGGAGCTTTGGCGACAAGATGGAAGCGGTTGGTAAGACTACATTAGACCTATTGAGGGCTTTTACATAGCCTAATGCGACAAAAAAGGGATTCTCCAAAAGGTATCCTCGATATGTATCCTCAATAGGTATCCTCAAATAATACAATGCCGGGCCATAGGTATCCTCAAATACCCGTATGTGCCTATGTGATAGGGCATATTGTGTCACATTGTGCCTTTTCACATAAGCACATATCGGCACATAAAGCATGTGCCTATGTGATAGGGCATATTGTGTCACATTGTGCCTTTTCACATAAGCACATATGACAAAAAGGGATTCTCCAGTAGGTATCCTCGATAGGTATCCTCAAATAATACAATACCAGGCCAAAGGTATCCTCAAATACCCGTATGTGCCTATGTGATAGGGCACATTGTGTCACATTGTGCTTTTTCACATAAGCACATATCGGCACATAAAGCATGTGCCTTTGTGCTAGGTCACATTGTGTCACATTGTGCTTTTTCACATAAGCACATATGACAAAAAAGGGATTCTCCAGTAGGTATCCTCGATAGGTATCCTCAAATAATACAATACCAGGCCAAAGGTATCCTCAAATACCCGTATGTGCCTATGTGATAGGGCACATTGTGTCACATTGTGCTTTTTCACATAAGCACATATCGGCACATAAAGCATGTGCCTTTGTGCTAGGTCACATTGTGTCACATTGTGCTTTTTCACATAAGCACATATGACAAAAAAGGGATTCCATAGCCACAGGTGTTTTCAAAAAAGGGGTGCTAAAAATGGGGCGCCTGGGGATATTGCCATTGGGAATGATATTGGCTTTTGTTGTACACAAGGGAGATAACTCTGCATACAGGTTATGGGAAATCAAGCAATCTGATTGGTTAGTTATAATTTATATAAATGATCTAGATAAATGAAACAACAAGAGTACACGGAATAGGGTCAGAACTAACAAGAATAGACTAGAATAGCTAAATATAGTAATAATAAGCAAAGCTGTTCCAAATAATAGGCTCTTCTACGCTACTGGAGTATACTCCAGGATAAAGGAACATGGTCAGGTAGACGAAAAGTATTGCATATATAGATAGAAGCAGAGAATTCTGGGTAATGACCAAAGGAACGTGTCTTTTCGTGGGAACAACGTCATGGGATAGGGATCAAAAAAGGGAATCTGGGCGAATTCTAAGCCAGAACATTACTCCTGTTCAATCGAACGCACCCCTTATACCCCTTTTAGTACTATAGCACTACGTGCTAAGCTGATAAATAGGGGAAATAAAGTCAATTTCGGTGATTTCGGGTGGATTTTGGTGATTTGGGGGATTGTCGGGTTGTTTGTGGTAATCAGATTTACTCCGATTCAATCGAACATACAAAATGGACGACGGAAACACGTATCACCCTAACAACACGCGCTGCGCATGCGCACTCAGACCACGTATCACTATGGAGATGACGTCACAACATGGCCGCTCACGCGGGTTACCATGACAACACAACATGGCGCCACTACATCACGTGACATGACGTCACTTCCGAGGTCCCCCACCGATGTCACCCAACCTCCACCTGAAACGTGCGAGCACTACTACTGTTGCACGATACAACTTTCCGGGAGACTACAGGTATATACACGTTATTACACAACTACTATATAGTACCTTTGTATATATGTATGTTGCCAAAATACTGCTGAATAAAGAATCAATCAATCGATCATTCAGATATCTTTAGAATTTTAAAAGTACCAGTGTGTAGTGTTTCTATTGAACGATCTGAAACATTAAGTACAGTCATGCTATATACACCGATATACGATTGTAACTTTTCTCACACTGGGTCGAGCCATGGTAGCACTGTAATTTTGTGCCCCTCCACTTTTATCGGGCTTCCGCCTCTCCTGGCCGTAAGTACTGTTTTCTGTCTATATTATCTACCTTCCTAAGTGAAATAGTTACAATGTCTCAACATTGTAAACTGTCGTGAACCAACACATAGCATTAATTCACGAAATTAAGGTCATTTAAATTTGTTTTTAGAACCATAGGTGTATGAGATGAGGGGGAGGTTGCCGCCCTTTTTCTGTCTGTAATCATAGTGTAGGTGAATTAGATGAAGTATACTCACTTCATGTTACCTGTTATGTTGTAGAAAAATCATGTTCCTCGATGGCGTTCACGTTTGTTTTTTCTTCACCCAGACAAGGGTGAGTCAATGGGATAGGGGAGGGAGGCAGTGGTCGCGCCAGGATTTCTCCGACAGGGGGTGGACAAGGGATTCACCGACAATCCCACAATAAAGGAGAGGGTTGTCGTGACGATGGGGGTGGGGGTGCGGGGGGGGGGTAGAACCACCACTGAAGAGAGTCCCCCCTCCCCTAAAAAATGCAAAATTAGAAAAGAAAAATGTTAAAGCTTAGAAAATTCAAGCTTTAAACCACCAACACCTGGAAACATCACACCCTATCGCTGTGGTAGATGTCGTGAGATACTTCTCGGAATGCAACTCTGCCAAAATTACATTATGTCGGGTGTGGGGAGGAATTCAGCTTCCAGCTTCCCCTGCCCATAAAACTGTCCAATACAATATGACCCTGGATGCTGAAAGTGTTGTTATGACTCGACGGGAGCTGAAATGTAATTAACCTTAACTTGAGCACAAACGAACAATAATTTCAGGACTAGAATATTTCATCTTTTCACCTGGAACTTAATTAAGCACCCTCTGAAATGTTTCATGACCGTGAAGTTGCTGTTTCTGATTATTATATTATAATTATTGCTCTGCCTTGCACTTCATTTTATCTCGTGAAACATGATGTTTCTGGTTGATAGCGTACCCCAAACACATCACCTCGTCCACGTTTTTTGACTTTTTCCGGATCCGGATTTGGCCTTCAAATCCGGATCCGGATCCGGAAAAAAGTCACGAATCCGGATCCGGATCCGGGAAAAAGTTTGTCCCGCATTAAATGTGTGTCGATAGGTATACACTGAAGCACACTTAATTGTGTACTTCTTAACTGAATAACCCTATTCATTAGCTTTTCCCTCTGGAAAAGACTATTGTTTTTCTTCGCATTATTATTTTTTTTTAGTGGGGGGAGGGTGAGGTGGAGGAGGAGGGGGGGGGGGGGGGGGCACATGTAGTCCGTACGATTCAGAAGCCATTTTCGAACCGATTTTCACAAACTTTTGCACACGCATAGAGGAGCACAAAATCTAAAAATGTACCGAAGCGGATTTTTCGATTTTACCCTTATTTCGTCAGAATGGCAAAAAAATGCCAAAATTGGGGTTTATCGGCACTTTCTCGAAACAGGTCTTGTAGATTTTTTTTAAACATTCATCGATGCTAGATCTGCCTGTGACGCGACCTTTGATACACACGACATATCAGTCGATGCATATGGTAACCCCCCACAGGCTACCAAACATCGAAATTTTGATGAAATGGACCGGTTTCAGGCCCGCACAGCACCCAAACGATACACGAGAGATAAGCATAACTTCCTTTATTGGAAATGGAATTCACCGAGGATCATTTTTGTAAGTAATAAGAGCGTTCAAAAAAACCAAGCGTTAACCCGTTTTGGGCTGGTTAAACTGAAATACCTCCCCAAAAGCTCAAAAAATCATGTTTTCCGTGTATTTCTCTAAACGAGTCTTGTAGATTTTCAAGAGAAATTTGTCACTCCCAGGCCTTGGTGTGACAATAGAAGTTGCATGGACAAAATACTGCGGTGAGCATTTGTTAACTCTCCACTAGCTGCTAAATGTCAAAATTGTGATAAAATGGGCTGTTTTTGGACGCCAACAGCACCCAATGGCTACGCCACAAAGAAAAGTGCTTTCTTTTATCGAGCGCACAATCTATACGAAAACTTTTTTGTAAGTAGTAAGGGTATTCAAAAGTCGAAGTCTTAACCCATTTTGGACAGGCCAAAGAGAGAGACCCCTTAAAATCTTGAAATTCCCATTTTCTGTGGGTTTCTCTAAAAACATCCCGTAGGTTTTCAAGAAAAATTGACAACTTGCAGGACTTTGTGTGACATTACAAGTTGCATGGACAAAATATTCCGGTGAGCGTTTATTAACCCTCTGCAGGCTGCCAAGCATAGTAATTTTGTTGAAATGGGCTTTTTTCGGACACGCACAGCACCTAACGTGTACCTGATAAATAAACATAATCTCCTTTGTTGGAAGTGGAATTTACCGAGGACCATTTTTGTAGTAATAAGGGTATTCAAAAAACCAAGCGTTAACCCCTTTTCTGGTTGTTAATAGTGATACCCATCAAATGCTTAAAAATTTATGTTTCCCTGGATTTCTTTACAAACATCTGGTAGGGTTTTCGAGGGAAAATGGCCATTCATAGGTCTTGGTGTCACATTACCAGTTGATTGGAAAAATTATTCCGGTAAGCATTTGTTAACCCTCCATGAGCTGCTAAATGTTAAAATTTTGAAAAATAGTCTGTTTTTTGGACACCAACAACATCAAATGGGAATGCAACAGAGAAACATAACTTCTTTTACCGGACGCAAAACTGACGGAAACATTTGTGTACGTAGTAAGTGTATTCAAAATCGAGGTCTTAACCCATTTTTGCCTAGTTGAGGAGATATACCCCTTAAAAGCTTAAAATTCCAGTTTTCTGTTGATTTCTCAAAAAAAATAATTTTCAAGAAAAATTGACCATTCGCAGGTCTTGGAGTGACATTACATGTTGCATGGACAAAATATTTCGGTAAGCGTTTGTTAACCCTTCAGAGGCTGCCAAGCATAGACATTTGGAGAAAATGGGCTGTTCTTGGGCAACCCTAACACCAGATGTGTACCTGCAAGATAAACATAACCTCCTTCATTGGAATTGGAATTCACCGACGATTATTTTTGTAAGTAATGAAGATATTCACAAAATCAAGCATTAACCCATTTTAGGGCTGGTTACAGAGCGATACCTCTCAAAAGGTTAAAGATTCATGTTATCCGAGGATTTCTCTGAAAACATCTCGTAGATTTTCAAGAAAAAATGGCCATTCTCAGATCTTGGCGTGACATTACAAGTTGCATGTACAAAATATTCCTGTAAGTATTTGTTAACCCTATGCATGTTCTCAAACATCAAAATGTTGATAAAATGTGCTGTGTTTGCGTACCCAGAGCACCCGAAGTTGAGAGGAGAGATCAAAATAAGTGGAAGTAGAATTCACTAAGAATTATTTTGAGAAGTAATAAGAGTATTCCAAAAACAACACTTATCCCGTTTTGGGAGGGATAAACAATGATACCCATCAAAAGCTTAAAATTCATGTTCTCCCTGGATTTCTCTGAAAACATCTTGTAGATCTTAAAGAAAAAATGGCCATTTGCAGTTCTTGGTGTGACATTACACGTTGCATAAATAAATATTCCTGTTAGCACTTGTTAACCCTCTACAAAGCTGCCAGACATCAATATTTGGATACATTTGAGATAAAATGGACCATTTTCAAATAGACACAGCACTCAGTGGGTATGAGTCAAACAAACATAACTTCTTTTGTCGGTCATTGACTCGGTGGACGACGAAATTGATATTAACTCTCTCCACCGTTGATGATGGTTTTTACCTAAACAATTTTTTATCAAACTGAGTCATTTGAGACTACTATACTCACCTTTCTCGTAACATCAATGAAGGAACTTCAGTGAGACAGTTAAAAACAATTCATCAGACACTGTGGGGTAGTGAAAAAGCATGGAATCTCATCGGGAAAAGCCACAATTCTCCAGAATCATACAGTCCAGTTGAATATGACTTGCAAACACAAAACTTTTTCTTTTATCTGCCATCATGGCCAGAGAGCATTACGCAAAAATTGGCCCCATATATCTTGAAAAAAGTTCAGTATTTGCTTCCAAGACTCAGCTTGTGACCCCTCACTGGAGTGAGCTCTGAGCTCGCCCCGGTGAAGGGTCGTAGACTGTGTTTTGATAGACAAGGACTAAAAAATTGCAGGTATCAATATAAACAAACTTTAGTATTGTCTGCAACTTGCGTTGTTGAAAACGTAAGCTGCCCCGAGAAGCAACTATTTTTTTCTCTGTGGTCAATCGATTATTCGCCCCCTACGTGGAGGTCATAAATTATTCACCAGCGGATGTTCTTGTATAATTTGTTGGTGGGAGCCTTTAGGCGATCTCTGATTGACTGCCTTGAAACACCAAACATCAGATTCTGCAAGGCAAATATATCGCGATCCATCGACTACCAACATGCGCCCCAGGGCAATCTCTGTCTGATTGTCATATTACAGTTATTTACCTGACAGGCATGTCACAAATTTATTTCCAGAAAGGAAGGTATTAGTTTCGATAGCATGCTGGAGTGGACATGGCACTCTGCATAGGATTCGGTAAGGGCAAATATATTGTGATGCCACAACTTCTACCATTCTTTATGTATACACCCTGTGACGCGTTTTGTTTTAAGAAGTCACAGTTTGCTCATCAATGGCTGACCTGGCACAACTTGTTGATGTGTGCCTCCCTGCAGTCCCCAAACGACTGTGTTAGAGCAGCTACTGAACCGACCGGATTGGTACCAGGCCAGCCCCCGAAAGGTCGCATCTGCCTATTCAGTCACCACTGCTATTTTACAATAGTTACCTAGTCGTCGTGGAGGGGGGGGGGGGGGGGCTCCTAAGGCTCTCCTGGAAATTGTTGCAGAGTCTAAGTATCATATAAAACAAAAACAACTTTTCACGCACTGAGGCCTTAAACTTAAATTAATTGTTCACCATTTGCTGTAATTAACCGAAAAGATTGATACATCTTCTATCTACCGTTGTCTCCAGCGCACTTCGTACAAATTAGCTGCTGACTCGAAAATAGAAGGAAGGGAAGGAAGACAATTTTTTTCCTTTCTTTTTATTATCTTTTTTTTTTCTTTCTCTCTTATCCTTTTTTTCCTCGGTTCTTGCTTCCATGGCATAGCCTGTGGCCCCTCACTGGAGTGGGCCCAATGAGCTCAACTAGGGTGGGGGCCGTGGGCCGTGTTTTGGAATCGAGGATTGAGAACTCCCATTTATTAAAAAGCAACCTCCGTGTAGTTGACAACTTGCGTTGTGGAAAAGACCCGTTGTCTCGAGAAGTAATTTTTTCTTTTTATTATTTTTTTTCTTTCGTGACCTACTGCGAGTCGCCAGTAGCTGTCGCTTCACATATTGCATTATGTAACTCTGTAATGTTCCAAACTACTCAGAAGTGGCTTATCTGGTATAATTTGTCGGTGGGCGCCCATTGGGGTACCTCAGTCCGATTCTTTTAATATAGTCACCTAGCTGATTGGCATCGCCCAACATTATTTCCTGAAAGGTAGGTTTAACTCTGATGTAATATGCTCTGGTGGTCGGTTCAGCATGCATCGGATCCAACAAAAGCAAATGTATCGCGATGCCCAACTACATTCACCCGTTATGCTCACATAACTTGATGCACCTTTTCGAGAAGTTACAAATTGCTCACCAGTTTGGTGCAGTTTGCTGGTGAGTGCCTCTTGGTAATCATCAGCTGGCTGCTCCAGAGTAGCTACCGAGCTGACTGTCTTGGTGTCAAACCGCCTCTGGAAAGGTAGCGTCTACTTATCTATCCGCAACTATTTTGCAATAGCTAGCTAGTTGTTGGATGCGATGGGGTTGCTCACAACACCCTCCTGGAAACTGTTATACAGCAAAAGAACCTCGCCAACATCCCCAGCTTTGTTGACTATATTTGATGTAATCTTTCGCAATTCAAGTTACCCAATATTCACCACAACGTTTGTGAGTGGCCATAGAGATATCACTGGGGTGGGTGGGGGGGGGGGGGGGGTGGTGAACTTGGCTCTGAACATTTTACTAGAAATCTTGGTTGGTTGCGGGGTAAGGTTAGTGAGGAGTGGGGGGGGGGGGGGAGTATGTTGATCTCCTTCAGTCTTCGTGAAGCTCCGCTATCTGATCCGATTCCCAACTGGGCAGTCGATATAACCCCTAGACCCTCGCAAGTAATTGCACTTCTAACTCCTTGTAGAACAACTTAGCCCATATAAGGTTCTTTCTATACAATCGATCTACCTCCAGATAATATGTGTCTGTGTGGGATGGAGTGGGGCCAGGATGGTGTTCAGTGTCGGTCTATTAACGAAATAGGGCTGTTCGGGCAACGGAAATCCCTGGGACCTCAACAGTACGATATTCAACTCGCCTTCCAAAATTATTCAATTATGTCCAACCCATTGTTTGTCCAATCATGTAAATATGTTTTGTTTTGTTTTCTATTTTTGTTACCGTTATCTCGTCTTCTCAGTTGTATTTACTACTCCTCTATCAATTCAGTAGTAACAAGAGACAGTAAACTATTATCTCTTTCCATTCCCAGCAACCCAACTTCCACATCTAACGATTGTCACCTCAGGAGCCTCGATGGAATGTTTCATGAATTACCAGTGATATGTTGTGTACCCACTCTCAGAACATTATATGTTGTAGCAGACAAAAATGACAATGGCTAACGAAGCCATGTACAGTCTAAGAGTGGGTCTCTTCGCGCCGGTTGCTCATTCCGGGGTGCACCCAAACGCCGCCTAACTCTTTGGAAGTAGTGTTTGCAAACCTTATATCTGGCTTTGGCTTGAGAGGAATAACCATGATGGTTTTCATTCACAACGTCCTTCACAAACATTCATACATGACCCAGTTAATCCTTGTCCCATGGGCACAAGAACCAATCTTTAAACAACTCATAAGGGACGAGTCTCATCACATTTTATCAAACGTGTTTTGCGCTATTCTGACTTTATGGGTCTTTCTTCTTTTACTCCTCTCCGCCGACATTGAAACCAACCCTGGTCCACACAGCCATTCATCCCAATACTCAGTTAATATTCCTGACTTCGATGATAAGTGTGCATCAAAGAACAAGGGATTAACACTATTTCATCTTAATATCCAAAGCCTAAAACCAAACTTGATATTCTTCGGGCGAAGTTAATAAACTATGAAATTTGTGTTTTTACAGAGGCATGGCTTAATGTTTCTGACTCAAATTCGAACCTAGAAATACCAGGATTTTTCGAACCTATCAGAAAAGACTGCCTCCTAAGAGATGGTGGTATAGCTATTTACCTCAAAAATACAATTTCTTTCAAACATCGACTAGACTTGGAAGTTGACAATGTTGAATGCATTTGGCTTGAAATTGCGTTTGGTAATAAACATTTTCTCCTCGGGTCCTTCTACCGACCCCCAAACTCAGAAATTACCACCTGGGATTTAATATCTACGTCAATAGAACGGGCAATCGTTTCGAACCCAAATTCAGTTATTATAACAGGTGATTTTAACGATGATCAAATTTCGCTCCGTAACGGACCAATTCAAAGGATGCTTCAACAATTTAATCTGTCCCAAGTAATTCAGTAACCAACATTTTTTACCGAAACATCATCTTCATTGCTTGACCTAATAATCACGAATGATACACAGCTTATAGCATCCCAGCATGTTGGTGATCCCTATCGGCTAATCCGATACCATTGTCCAATAACTGCAGAATTCAAGTTACCAATTAAACAACACCACTCCATTAGGCGAAGAGTATGGCTTTATGCCGACGCAAATTTTGAAGGCCTCAACAAGACCCTCTCAAAGCCAATTGGGAGAATATCATTAACCAAAATAATACTCTGCTCTTTGTAGACAACTTTACATCGCATCTAGAAAATCTCTTGTTCAAGTTTGTTCCGAATAAAATAATTATTAGTCGTCAAAACGAACCTCTCTGGATGCATTCAGAAATTAGACGGCTAATTCGCCAGCGAAAACGTCTAGACAGGCTGGCCAAATTTAGAAATACTCATCAGGCTTGGGAAATGTATCGTAAAAAAGAAATGGAACAACATCTGCGATAAGGCAATCTAAATCTAAATACATATCAAAAATTGAAAATACGCTTGGTTCCCACACTACACCGCCACACACATGGTGGAAAACGCTAAAATTACTTACAGGTAAAAATAAATCTGAATTACCTGATATTTACCACAATGGCATTACCCTTTCAACGAACGCTGATAAAGCAGAAGCTTTTAACAAATACTTCTGCTCAATCTCTAGTATAGATGATTCCAATGCATCCCCTCCGTCCGCTTCAAACGACTCTCTTCACCCAACACTTGCGGAAGTTGTCTTAGACGAAAAAGATGTTTCAGAGGCACTTCGATCACTGAATGTCTCTAAAGCTTGTGGCCCCGACAATGTAAATCCAAGAGTTCTTAAGGGGTGTTCGAAATCGTTATCAAAACCATTAACTAGTATTTTCAACCGTTACCTTAATGAACACTTTTCCCCTCTCAGTGGAAAAGGGCAAATGTTTCTCCCATTCTTAAAAAGACTCCAATCCTTGTGTCCAATTATCGACCGATTTCTTTCTTGGGCTGCATCGGCAAAGTCTTTGAAAAATGTATCTTTAAGAAAGTCTTTGCATTTCTGGAATCCAACTCCCTGTTAACTAAGTTCCAGTCGGGATTTGTTCCGAAAGACTCTACTGTGCTCCCACTTACCGAAATTTACAATACGATTAGCCAGGCTCTAGACGAAGGAAAAGAAATACGATTCATCTTCTGCAACATCAGTAAGACATTTGACAGAGTTTGGCACAAAGGATTATTCCACAAATTAGAAACAATAGGTATTACTGGAAAATCCCTAGAGTGGTTCAAATCGTATCTGAGCGACAGGCAACAACGTGTCGTAATTAACTCTGAGCCATCCTCCTGGAGAAACATTATACCTGGTGTTCCTCAAGGATCTATACTGGGGCCCCTGCCATTTCTAATTTACTTCAGTGATATTATCGATGATATCTGTTGTGATATTCGCTTGTTCGTAGATGACACTTCCCTTTATATTATCATTGAGGACCCTGTGAGAGCTGCAGAAGTTATGCAAAGAGATATCAAAACGATCGAAGGATGGGCAAGCCAATGGCTGGTGGATTTCAACCCAAACAAAACCGAATCATTGGTTATTACACGGAAACGGACCGAAACCAAGCACCCCACCCTTTTAATGTCAAACACAAATATCGAAGAGGTTGATCATCACAAACATCTGGGGTTGACATTTAACAACCATGGCTCCTGGGGAAACCATATCAGTAACATAACCTCAACTGCCTGGAAAATAATTGCCCTTATCAGGAAATTCAAATTCTCCCTCGATCGTAAAACCTTGGAAAAAATATATTTTGCATTCATACGCCCTGTTCTTGAATATGCGGACACGGTATGGGACAACTGTACCGACACCGAGACCATGGAGCTCGAAAAAATCCAAACTGAGGCCGCCCGAATCATTACGGGGGCAACTAGGAGTGTCAGTAAGGAGTTATTATACGCCGAGACAGGGTGGGAAACATTACAGACCCGACACGAGAAGCACAAATTAAAACAATATTTTAAAATGTATCACCACATCACTCCTAATTATATATCAGCTTTAGTTCCCCCATTATTATCGGATGGTCATGAATATACTTTGCGCTCTAATACGGACTTGTCTGTGCCGTTCTCTCGTACAGTGCAGCACCAAAGATCCTTTTAAAATCAACTAACTAGGCTGTGGAATCTCCTTCCAACGACGATCCGAGAAAATACGTCTTTGGGCAATTTCGACTTGTGCATCAATAGAGAAAAGGGTTTTGTTCCCAACTTTTTCCTTTTCAGCAAATCCCGAAGAACCCAAATATATCACTGTCGGCTCCGCCTAGGGTGTAGCAATCTCAACTGTGATCTGTATAACTATCATTTGACAAGCTCGCCCTTTTGCGGTTGATGGGTTCGTGAAACTGCTGAACATTTTCTATTAGATTGTCCGCTGCATTCCGATGCAAGACGTGCGACGCTTGGAAGGCTGAACTGTGGTTCTGACATCGACACTTTGTTGTACGGAAATCCGTCCTATAATGTCCAAACTAATGAAGCAGTTGCTAATTGTGTGCATGACTTTATCGAAGCATCGGGTAGATTCTAGTTATTTGGATTAACGTAGAATCAGTACTCCCTTCAATGGGAGGTTTTTCCCTCTTTGCGATGTACCCCCCAGATCGACGAGGCTCAATATACGGATCGCTTGAGTTTTAGTGAACATTCCACCTGGCCCCTTTGGTTTGACCAGTCTATCTTATCCGCAACTATAGTACCGTACCAGTGCTATATGGTCGACGACATTGTTAAATTATTAAAGATCACCAACGTTCCAAACTCGATTCCAAACCAAATACCATGTCACTACTCTTTAGTTCATTTGAGATTGACACTGAGTATCCCGCGTTTCTAAATTCTGTGAGTTTATCTCATTCCATTGTGTGGACCCAAATTATTTTCTTTCAAGCACTAAGGTACGCCCCTTAGGCTTAAACGTTTCCCTAATTTATGGTTACTAAAAATATATTCTCCTCGTGGGAACCTCCTCGTAGTGAAATAGTGCTTGTTTACGTCGGTAAACTATTTCAGTTTGTTGGAAAAATTCGACCCGGTCATTAATGCCTGTGTTGGAAGTCCACTAAAATGGGTAATATTGGTATATATGACTGTTTAAACTTGACTTAATGCCCATGTTGTGGTTGCAATTAGCCATGGCCGCTGAAAAGTTACCCCAAACACCAGTACATTAATAATAATAAATTCATTTTCGGTCGAGTCCATATAGCACTGGACCAATACCTAATGTGCAATGCCAGAGGAGGGAGTTGTGGGTTAGTAATTGAGACGCCTCATTCTCATTTCACTCTGTTGATGGTTCCGAGCCTGGGCGCCATCTCCTGGAAAGCTCGCAAGGTGACTCACGAGGGGTGGTGTCCAGGTTTGGTATTGCCAGCGGAGGATAATTGAGAGCTGACTTCTCATGTGAGTGACCTACAGCATATCTCCTCTTATACTGTGCATCCTAGACCCCAACAACCACCAGTATTCACAAGAGACAAGATATTTACTTTTTTAATTTAAATTCAAATATTCTATTCTGGTATTTAATCAATCTTGCTATATCGAATCAGCTAAATGTACTTAAATGCAATGGAGACGGTTTACATAAGCTTAAGCTTGCTGCTGGATCCATTTTCCGTCAATTATTTGTATCCTGTATATATGTTTGTACTTGTATGTTTTTGCTTACCGGAAATAAAATATTGTTTAAACTAATAAATGTTTAAAATATTTTCTCCATAGGCCACAGTGTTAAAATGTAGACTCAGTTTTTCCCGAAAGTTGCGCATGCGCAATCAGCATCGGACGAATTGTTGGGAATGTTATCACTGCTGCACGATTTAAATTCATCAAATACCGAAATGGTGAATAAAGACAAGGCAGGCCTCTTGGCCCGAAACAGAATTTTTTAACGTCACTGAAAATTTGCTTGTATTTTTTAAATTCTAGAATTTTCTTCAATTCAGGTTTTGTGAAAGGATAGCCCATGGGCGTATGGGGACACTTTGGTTAAGGGGACAGATGAGTTGACTTGTCCGAACATTGGGTAGTGAAATCGCGACACGTGAATGCCGTAGGCGCAAAAGATTTGATGGGAACATCTAAGGGTTCTGCCACAGATTTTTTTTTAAATTGATGTGTTTAGAAGCATTTTCCTGGGTAGGATAAGATGAGATAGGATGTCGTGTGTGAAAAAAAAATGCGGTACGCCTATCTGGTTGTCCTAGAATTCCAAATGCTCTCCCTCCAAATTTCCGAAAAAATGATGGTCAGTCAGTCAGTTATGCCCTCCCTTTAGTAGAGAAAGTTTTTTACGGCTGTATGCCTGCGGGGAACGAAGTGGCACTGTGCGCCCCCCGTTTCACTGTTTCGGTTTTTGTCAGCTAGGCTTGTGGGACGAATATCTGTAGCTCTGTTCTAGGCTACCACAGAGAGATCTTTAGTCTGCAGAGGGTGTGTCTCTCCCTGCACAGAAGCCAGCCATTTTACGTCCCCACCCGATAGTACGGTGCGTAGTGACAGCATCAACCCCACCTACTTCATGTTGGATTTTATAAGAAAATAACACGTTAAAGCAAATTGTTTGATTTATTATCTTTCAAAAATAACTTGATATAACAATAAACTACATCTTGTATTAATAGTTCACTGAAACAACATTAAACAACAGGATGTAATCGGTACTAATCTGGTGAATGTTTAATAAATAAAAAAAACCTGTCGAGCAGAAATATTTGGCTGCTGAAATTTACTCCCATCCGGCGGTAACTGTTCCTGTGAATTCAATGACAATTGATAAAGGCGAGAAAAAGACACATTTTACAAATTACATAGACGAGAGGCACATGGAGATAAAAGGATGATTAGTGTGTTGTTATGGTGGGCATTCATTTGAATAAAGTTTATTCACTTGCGTTGATAAATGCACTTTCTCTCTGTTCTTGCATTCCCGAGATTAGGTACCCGTTCCCGTTCCACATCCTGTTCCTGAGAAAATTAGGTGATGTTCGAAAACTGAACTTGCGCCGTTTCAGGGTAATACTTTTTGCCGGTAAAAAGGACGGTATCCGGTAAAAAGGACGGTAAGTGTATAAAAACTACGTTTTAAAGTACCAAATGTACCTCTGAATGTATGAAAAGTGATTATTTAAGGAAGCTAACGCAATAATAAATATATATAACGAAGATTAAGTATTGTTTGTTTTTTTGCAGACTATTTTCAAAACAAAATAGATCATTTCGCCATCGACACTGATCGACACGTCATTTTGTGCAAGGAAAACAACGAATTCACTGAGGTGCACGACGGGGTGAATATTATCATACTTACTCGACGCGGGTGTAGCTAATTTTAGATGTTTCTGCTCACTACGAGGGGATTTAACAAAAAGTTTTTTTTTGGAGAGAAACCATTTATAATTTGAAAATAGTCTACAATAAAACAAACAATACTTAATCTTCGTTTTATATTGCGCATGCACCATTAAATTGTCACTTCACCCTTTCAGAGGTACATTTAGTACTTTAAAACAGTTTTTATACGCTTACCGTCCTTTTTACCGGCAAAATGTTGTGTTCAAGCTTTTTTTTTAAAACGGGAGTTCATATTTTATTTTCAGTTAGCGTTTCGCCAAATACATGCCGAGGTGATAAGAAATTTTAAAACCAACCATACATCAGTGGATACAAGTTCTAGATTCCTGTACGTCGCACCTCAGTAATACCCACATGAGCCTTTTAAGACTAGGGCCCCTTGTGCTCACTCCACCAATCCCTATGTGTGGTCTTACAGTGTTGGGCCCGGGGGTGGGGGGGGGGGGGAAACCGTAACTTACTGTTTTTAACCCACACATTTCCTCGGGAGCACCAGAATCGATCTCAGAGCTTCAGAATTTGAAGAGAAAAAAATATCCGGGAAAGGGCCCAAAACCGTGGGATGGAATACGCCCAAATTCCATAGTTCACGCCATTGAAATATGCCAGCGTTATGTCGATCTTGCTCCCTCCCCCACCATTTCGAAAATATGGGAAATGGATTATATATATAGCGTGGCGTAGCCAGGATTCTGTAAATGGGGGGGGGGGGGGGGGCAATCATGATATTTGGAAGGTCGTTGTAGGGTCCCTCCCAGGCCTAACTAGAGCTAGACTTCCCCAGAAACACATTATCGTAAACAATTCATTAGTTATTAATTCCAATCGCCCGCTATACACACTAGTGTGTATCATACACAATATGTATAGTGGGCGACTGGAATTAACAAGCAATAGATTTGGAATGCTTCCAATTACTTGATGCCCAATCTTGGAGTGCAAGTTCAAGATAGCCTAAAGCGCCAGTGTGTGTCAGAGAAAAGCAGAAGGGATTGTGTTCAGATGCCAGTTTCAATGTAATCGTATGTGCGTAATGGGCAGGGATTTGAAGCAACTTAAAAAAAAAACAGGGTGGGTGGATTCTGCACCAAACAACCTTCAAATGGTACATTTTCATCACCAATGTACTGCACTAAGATGAAACGCCCATTCAGGGCAAGCTGGTGTTCCACTTTTATGAACAATGGTGAACAACTATGCTTTCCACCAGGCATTTTGATATGAAAAATAGTTTTTCTTATAATTTGGCTAGATGGCCATACTTTCCTACACCCAGTGTTTTCCCACTTATACGCATCACAACGCCAATCGTGTACCTTGGAGAATGTTGTGGAATCAAACACAAACACGTTACCACCACTTGGCCTTGTTGTATTTGTCGTCGAAATAAGGTCCATATTTGGGCTACTGAGAATAGCTAAAACTTCATGTAGATTGAGGCGATCGTCCGAGATCATGTAAGGCTTAGAATCGTTTCCTCCACCATGCAACTGACATCTGAGATTGTCCCTTTCATGATATGGTCGCTGTGGGGCCTCCCCAATCTCCAGTTGAGATTAGCACTGAATGACACTGATCACTAAACCATGACATTCTCTAAATACAATATCAACAGTGGCCCCAGTGGCAGAGCGAGGATCCTCAATCGAAGACCTGGGTGAGGGTTAAAAACAATAATTGACAGTTTGCATTTGGGAGCCCCACCCCCGTCCCACCACTGGGAAGAAGGTTAAGTAGCTAGAGTTTGGGGGAGATCAATTCTGGTGCCTCCCGAAGAAAGGTAGGGGTTAATAACAGTATGTGACAGTTTGCATTTTTTTGGGGGGGGGAAGGGGGGCAAACCCCACCACGACCTTCAAAATATCATGCTTGTCCCCCCAATGGCTACCCCCTCCCCATTATAGAATCCTGGCTACGCCCCTACTAGATAAAAAAAATCCATTTCATATTTTAGAAATGGTGGGGGGGGGGGGGGGGACTAGATCGATATAACGCTTGAACTATGGAATTGTGCGTATTCCCTCCCACGATTATGAGCCCTTCCTAGGATATTTTTTTATTCAGATTCTGAATCACTGAGATCGATTCTGGTGCGTCCTGGGGAAACGTGCGTGTTAAAAACAGTTAATTATGGTTTGTATTTGGGGGCCCTCGGCCACCCTCCCCACCCCTCCCAGGCCCACCACTGGGAAATCAAACATAGGGATTGGTGGAGTGAGAACAAGGCGATCCAGTCTTAATAGCGGGGGAGGAATTCGTCACATACAGGTGAATTGTGCACTTGGTGATACCTTCTTGAAATTTGGCACACTGTTAGTGTAGGCTATGAGGTTCTCAAAAACGATCGGCTACAAGTTGACACCGACCGGTGGCGACCAGTAGCGGCACAATCCAAAATGGCCGCCAGCGGCTGAAGGGAACCTCCTTTTCGACGGTCTACCGACTATACATCCGATTGTAAGGGCGCGAAAGTGAACTCTGATCCACGCACGTGTTGGAAACAGACGTGGGAGATGATGTAGAATAAAACGAGATTCTCTATACGGACGCATCAATTTCTTGGAACTTGAAAAGAGCGTTGTTTCTCCGGGATCAGCGTCATTCAGGCAAACCTGAATGACGCTGATCCCGGAGAAACAACGCTCTTTATGAAGCAGTCTCTTTGCCATACAATCTCTTGTTTGGCGTAATTCCGCAAGCAATTCTGATTTGTCTGTCGAAATTAATTCGAGAACGCGATTGTTCACAAAAATCATTCACAGAATGAGTGAGAATCCTCTTCGTGTACGGACTAGTACTGACTGGGAACGTTGTTGCTTTTGCCAGCAAGACAGTTCCAAGAAATTGATGCGTCCGTATAGAGAATCTCGTTTTCATGACGCCTATAAAGCTATTGAGGAAGACATAACGCGCTTCCTAGATAATGGCGTTGAGCTTCCATATAATTTGACCATTGATTGTTTGATGAGAGAGAGTGATGAGTGTATGTCGATGTCACTGTTGACGAATAAGGCAATATATCATAAGACATGCCGTGACAGTATTCGGACTCACATCGTACAGCGCGTGCTACACAAGCGAGAGCGAAATGAGGCAGTGGCATCCTGCTCCACGCTGAGTCCTAAAAGAACACGGACAAGTTTTGAATCTGGCTGTGACAGGAAACTGCCCCAGTGTGTTTATTGTCACAAACGCGAAGGTGACAGCAGTGAGCCTATTTGCAGATCAATGTCTGATAACAATAAACTCAAAATTATGGCAAAGGAAGCCGAGAACTGGGTTGTTTTTTCTCGGGTCAATGCAGCATTTGATTCCGCTGCTAGTGATCTTTACTATCACAAAACCTGTTATTGTAAGCTTGCCAATGAAGCACGAGCGGCTAAATCTAAAAAGTCGAAGAACGCCGAACATTCCGCGTCAGGCCTGCCCTATGACCCTCTCGTTATGGCAGAGCTCATAACATTTGTTGAACACAACGATTCCGCGATGAAGCTTGTCGATCTCAAGAATCTGTACAGTCGGAGGTTGAAGCAAGTCGGTTCTGATTGGCTTAGTGAAGAAATACATTCCACTCGATTCAAAGAACATTTGTTGCAGAAATTGGGCGATGGCTGGGACGCCTTCACACAGGGTAGAGATGTGTTTATTTCAAGTAGGTTTCGAGTTGGCTCCTTGTTGTCCGAATCTTTAACTCGTATAGTGTCTGAGGAAGAGGCAAAAAAGATAGTTGATGTGGGTCTTCTTCTGCGTAAACACATACTCATATCTCAAGCTCCTTTCACGGGATCATTTTCATCTTATTGCTTGAGCGAGCCTGTACCCAACTCACTCCTGACTCTTCTTAGAGTTCTACTTGAGGGCACATGTAGTATACAGAACTTAGGCGATGATGAGACTGTTAATGCCAAGACTCGAGTGGCTTGTACTATTTCACAGATGTTGATCAGCAATTCAGCGAAACGCTCCGAACATGCACAAAATGTTCACCAGAGACGTGACAGAGAAACTCCAATGCCTCTTTATGTGGGTTTGAAGTTGCATGCCCATGATCGTATGAAAAATCTTATCAGAGATTTTCATCAAATGGGACTCTCTGTCTCTTATGATCGCGTAATGGATGTTCGCAGGAGTTTCGCGAGAGCTGTTTCACTGCGGTTCAAGAACGAAGGTGTTGTAGTCCCAGCTAACTGCAAACGTAATGTTTTCTCGATAGGAACCACTGATAACATTGATGTATCTGGTAGATCTGATATGCATGGTACGTCCATCACACTCATTGGTCAACTGAGCAGGGACAATGTGGGTACTGATCCCCCACCACTGAGTTTAGATGTTCCAGAAGACACACAAATTGAACTCCCAGACGACTATGCATTTGTTCCTTTCGTTGAAGACTTTGGTGGGGACATCAGGCTTGAATCTCCAGATGAATGTAATGTACGGCCCAATGAATATGCAGATTTGAACGTGGGAGAGAATGACTGGTTGTCTCATGTGTCACAGATCAGCAATAAAGGGAAGGTTGATGGCAGCTGGCAGCTTGATGAAGTCCCTGTGACCTTTTCAGGCTTCTTTTCAAAACATGAAGATCAAGACAATGTCAAACCTCGTGCAGTTATTGGGGTATTCCCTGTTTTCAGTGAGCAGAAAGCGGACTCACTCAGTATGCAGAAGCATGCTATGTATGTGGTCAGGGAAGCTACTGCTTTCGTAAACCCCGGCCAGATACCTGTCATTGAAGGTGACTGTCCGTTGTATGCCAGGCAGAAAAAATGTCAATGGCTGTTCCCAGAGGAGATAGGTGAGGATCGAATGGTGTGTATGATTGGATTCCTGCATCTTGAAATGTGCACCCAAGAAGCTGGTGGTAAGCTTATGGGTGGTTCTGGTTGGGAGCGAATGTTTCACCTCGCAAAGATATTCACACCCGGTGTAGCATCATCCCTACTTGGTGGGAAACATGTCAAGAGGACGCGACAGGCATATCTTCTCACTCTAGCTTGGCTTGAGATCCTCAGAAAGAATGCTTATGAGATTTACTGTCAGCAGACTGGGCCCCATGAGTCATTTGAAATGTGGGAACAGAGGATTCTTTCACAATCTCCAACTGCGCGCTATTGGGGTGAAATCGTTCGGAACTTTCTCTTGACAAGCTGTCAATTCGTTCGGAACCAACGAATCGGTAACTGGCCTGGTACACTGTGTTCTATCGATGAGTTGTGCAGTTACTTTTTTGCCCTAGGACATACAAATTATTGTCGGTGGGTCCCCGTATTTCTGAGAGACATGTCTCAGCTACCCAGGCGGCATCCTTCAATCCACAACAAATTCATGGAAGGCCATTTTGTGGTCCAGCGTAGTGAGAGGAAGTTCAGTATGATGGGTTTAGATCAGAGCCAAGAACATAGTATCCAACTACTCAAAGAAGACAGTGGTCCAAAAGGTCTCTATGGCCAGGCTGAAGAGAAAGTCGTTATTGAGCTTTCAAGGTCAGAAGTTCTGCGTGTTATAGATGAGTATGAATATGCAAGTTTCCACACAACATCATCAGATAACACGGAACACCCGGAAAGTTCGGTATCAGAGCAGAAAAAATTTCTGAATCAATTGAAATCTCTCCTCGATCTGGTGAATCAGGGACTCATTATCAACCCTTATGATGAAACTAGTGGTCAGCTGGTGACATTAGATACTGGTGAATATATGGACCCCGAAGTTAGTAAGAGTTTACGGTCATTACCCGAAAGGGGTAAGCATTTATATTCCACTTTCTTGAAGGAAAGGCTTGTGGAATGCACCGTACCCCTGAATGATGTTATTCCCAAGGCAAATATATATACCTTCCTTAACCCACCCCCAGCCAACCTGGACAAAGGCCGAGACAAACTCATGTCAAGTAAAGCAACTGCCGCAATAGTTACCCAGATGTTCGTTTCACTGCAAGCCCGGCCTGATTCAAACATGGATGAGTTTTTCATGCACGAGAATGCACGTGATCCGCCAGCATTATCCGATAGAGGTAAGCTACGGAGTGGGACAAAATCTCAAATTCTCAATTGTTTACCAGCTATTCCTGCACAAGGGAAGAATTCAGCAGCTAGACAAGCTTCAGTTGTCATCTTGGATATGCCTGCTGTAGTCCATGTAATCAAACCACAGAAAGCGGATCTGTTTGGAGAATATGCTCGATTGCAATTATTGCCATACATCGAATCTCTGATTAACACGAACACCACAAGGGTTGATGCGATCTATGACTGTTACCCCGAAGGCAGTTTGAAGAATCAGACGCGAGCAAAACGCCTCGGTGAGACAGCAGTTAGGTTGATACGGGTGTCCGAGAACGTCCCTTTACCTAAAGGGAAGAATTGGCAGGCATTCTTGAAAGTTAGTGAGAATAAAGACGAATTTTTCAAGTTCCTGTCTGCTGAACTGCTGAAATTAACATCAACATCCGAGTACCAGTTGTTAACGACATCAGGAGAATATGTACTATGCAATAAGGATGTTAGCTTATGTGACATATCTCCATCGAACCACGAGGAAGCAGACACGCGCATGATGCTTCATCTCAACCATGCAGTCTCACAAGGTCACAAAATAGCTTTTCTTCGCACGGTTGATTCTGATGTCGTCATTCTGTCTTTGCACCATTTCGCAACATTCCGTGACCTTGGACTCAGTGAGCTGTGGATTGGGTTTGGAATTGGAAAGGCATATAAAGATATGCCAATTCATGAGATAGCTTCACAACTTGGACCTGATTACTGTAAGGCCCTGACTTTCTTCCACGCCTTCACAGGTTGTGATGTAACATCCAGCATGCTCGGCATTGGGAAGAAGACAGGATGGAATGCATGGATGAATTTTCCCGCATCAACTGAAATGATGATAGAATTGACTGAGAATCCGCAAGTCTTTTCAGAGGATTCCCCTCATATGCAGCATATCGAAAAACTCACCATACAGATGTACAGTAACAGTTGTGTCAGTACACGTGTCAATGATGCGAGACGGCATATGTTCACACATGGCCTTAAGTCTATGGAAAACATCCCGCCCACCAAAGCAGCTCTGTATCAACATGTAAAAAGGGTAATTCTTGTGTCATCTTTCATTTGGCATCGTGCTCTGCAGAAACACTTATGTGTGCCAGACCCATCACAGTACGGATGGGAGTGGAATCCACGTCTCAATATTCTGGTCCCATTTTGGACTCACCTAAGAGACGCAAGTGCTGCATGTGCACTGATGCTCCACTGTAGTTGTGCCAAGGCCTGCAAGGGCAATTGCAAATGCTTGAAAGCTGGATTAAGGTGCACACCTTTGTGTAAGTGTGAAGGTGGCTGTTGTAACAATATTGAGTAGTATACTGTCATGTTAGGACCAGTCATCTCCTATTCTGGTATTTTTTTTTCCATTTTCGGCCAGTTAACACATGTCATGTTTCTAGTTGAGTTGATTTTGCTAACAAATGTTCATCCCATGTGGCTTGCTACATTGTCCGGGGTATAGGAATACAGTTTTAGATTTCGGAAAATAGTCTGTTATTTACTGCACAAGACGGTGTTAATTCATGCATAGCATGATACAATATCCCCAACTATTTTGCCTCTGTACAACAGTTGATACCTTCGTTCACCCGTGTGTTCATCTATGGTATCCTTGTCTTTCTCTGGCCATAGGCCACATGTGACTAGTCAGTTCCTACTCCATAGCAAATCAACTTGGAAATCCTTCATCTTGTAGCGCACTCATGTCTCAATGAATCCATACCTGAGTTGATCTAATAAATCTAACGTAAGGTATCAAATTGCCATACCGGATCATATTTCGATAAGTTATTCGCTAAAACATTTCGACCACTCATCGACATCAAAGGTCATGTTTTGGCTCCCAGTGGTGGCTATATCTCTATATCCCTGGTAAAGTAGCATACCATGAGGGATGGGCATTAAGTGTCGGCAACATTAATCCTGACTTGGAACACACCACATCTTAACTGGCCGAAAATGAAGAATACTACTTGTAGTCAAAAAATATTCCTGTACCTCGAATGACTGCAAACATACACTCACCCCTTCTAGTCCCATTTTGCCAATGTTCTATACTGGCAAGATAACATTGTATAATTAACAACGGGAACTAATGCATCCCGAGTTCATTCCAGCACTGCCCTTGCTGGCAGACGTGTCGCTATGGTGTTGAGATTGAACCAGAACTCCTCTAGAAATTTGATAGTTTTATTTTCTTAGAAAATAAATCTATCGAAAATGCCGGAAGTTGAGAATAGACTGTCACTTTAATTGGATTATCAAATGTCCAAGTATCCCCACTGCTGCATACTATCGAGTACCCTTGTTCATGTGTTGACAGGAATCTCTCATACCATGTTCATTTGACCATTGCATTCCCGAGAAACATTCAACACTAATTTATCTACGGACGGACGATCATACTGACAGTCAGACACACAGACGCACACATCGACGGAAATTCTGATCCCATTATCCATTAATCTTCCCCCCAACTTGTTCCAAGGGCTTCACTCCACCATTCACATCAATTACAGCACATGTATGGTGTTAGGTTTGGAGCTTCAGTTGTGCGATCGGCGAAAATAGCTTTTTTTCGATCCGCTTGGCGGCCATTTTGGATTTCGCTGCTAGTGGTGGCTAGAGGATGGTGCCAACTTGTAGCCGATCGATTTTGAAATCTCTGATGCCTACCCTTACATCATGCCAAATTTCAGGAAGGTATCACCAAGTGCACAATTCTAGCGAATTCCTCCCCCGCTATAATAGGCGCCTGTGAGTATCATTGAGGTAGGGCATACAGGAATCTAGAACTAGTATACACTGATGTGTGGTTGGTTTTAATATTTATTATCACCTCGTCATGTGTTTGGCGAAACGCTAACTGAAAATAAGTTATGAACCCCCCGTTTAAAAAAGATAGCTTGAACACAACGTTTTGCCGGTAAAAAGGACGGTAAGTGTATAAAACTATGTGTTAAAGTACTAAATGTACACTGTACAGATGAATGTGTGAAAAGCGACAATTTAATGAAGAGTACGCAATAGTAAATTTATATAACTAAGATTAAGTATCTACCGTTACATGAAATTCATGGACATTTTCTGTGACAGTTTCATTTTAAAATAATTATATACCCACTAGGCCCACTCAAAACCGATAATTCCATAATGAAAAACGTATAATTAATTTATTTGAGGTCAGATTAGGTATTTGAAGTCAGATTCGGTCAGATTCGTTATATAGGGAGACCGGTTGTTAAAAATGAATTATACCATGTAATGCAGATGAAATCAGTGAGAATCAATCTCTTTTTCAAATTTTCTGCTTACGGTACAGATTACAGAATTCGGCACTTTGGCGCATTTTTTAGAATGAAAGATTCTGACGCCGATGGGAATCGAACCACTACCTTGATGAGAGTACATTTCTGCGGCACCAATCGCCTAGCGATACTGGACCAACGCCATAGACCACTCAACTACCGACAAGCCCATAAAGGCGTGCTAGCATTTCATTTCAAATGCACTCTTAAAACTAAGAGGCATCACACTGGTAACTATTAGGTTAGAACAAAAATCCAGTGATACATGGATTCATTTAATTTTCGGGCGTCAAAGAACCCTTCATCAAAAACACATATAATTACGTTGATTGAGATAAGAAATGTTGATTTTGGCGCCGCAGGCGCCCGGGAAAAGGTTTCCGGCCGCTAGGCATGGCTGCCTGCCAGTCCCCCTTAGCTGTCTGTAAAACGTTTGATGGCTTGCAGTCACACTTTCGGGTCCACTTTTGTTCGTTGCGAGTTATTGGATATTTTTGCCTGGAGGCAGTGGTTTTGAAACAAACTACTACTTTCGGAGCCATGGGAGTTAAATAAATAAAAATTGTGAGAAGATTCAGAGTTTGTTTTGGCAGACCCATCTCCTCCAACCCCGAGGAGATGGTGTAAAAAAAGATATATCCATAACGGTAAGCTCGAGGTGTTAGATTCCGAGTTAAGAATATTTAAAAAAAAAACTACAGATGGAGAGGTGTGTAGGTGTTGTGTATGCGTTGTCTGCGTGAGTGTCGTGTATGCTCGATCTGCTAGCACCAGTGAGACTGATAAAGGCTACCAGCGCGCCTAAAACTCCCCCCGGTGTATGTAAGCGCCAGGGACACCTCCAATCTTCCCAGGCCCAACGCGCCCCAGGTCTGCTAGCACCAGTGAGAATGGTAACGGCTACCAGCGCGCCTAAAACCCTCCCAATGTATTTTAGCGCCAGGGCCACCCCCTATCTTCCCAGACCCAACCCCCCCCCCACCCCGGCTAAGAGTTTATTTGTTTCTATAATTGATTAGGGTATGTAGCTCGCTGTTCACTACTTTATTTTTGTGGATTCCGCTAATTTAGTTAATCTGGTTGTAATGGGTTCGATGGAGCATTTTTCGTGTAGCGACGAGAGTGATTTGCATTTTGTTTAAGTTCCTTCTGCTTGTGTCGCATGCGATTATCGCTCCTTAGTCGAAGATTGGACTTACGAAGGTTTTATACATTTTAGTTAGAGTTTTTTTCGCTCGCACCCCCCCCCCCCCCCCCAGTACCCCGGAATCTTCCGAGGAGCCCTATGCGTTGTTTTGCTTTGGAGGTTAGTTCTGGAACATGGCTTTTTAGGTTTAGATTTTCTCTAAGATCACGCCACGAAACTTTGCTTCCGAGTTTTTAGTGACTGGGAGATTATAACGTTTGATAATTACATCATCTTGAAAATTTGTAGTTCGCTGAAAGATGACTAGTTGTGATTTTTTAACTCTAATTTTGATGTGCCACTTGTTGCACCAAGTCTCGATTTTGGTTACCGTGTTTTGGAGTCGTTTCTAGAGAATTGTGGGTTTTTTGTGCGTGGTGAGAGAGCCACGTCATCTGCGAGTTGGGAGAGTTCTGTTTTGTCTACTGGATTAATTTCTATGTCGTTTACATAGATGAGGAATAGTAGAGGGCTGAGGGCCGAGTTATGTGGCGTTCCAGCTTTGTGTGGAACCTGTTCCGAGATTTCGTTGTTTGCTCTGTCTTTTATGGTTCTCTCGATCAAAAAGGAGGACAGGACTCTGATGATTTTGTTTGGTAGGCTCAATTTCTGGAGTGTGTACCTAATGCCATTTTGCCATACTGAGTCGAACGCCTTTTCGACGTCAAGGAAGATGACCGCGCATCTTCCTCGCATCTTCCTCGCGAGATTGCCGTTTTGATATGCTCTAGTAGCCTATGGACGTGTTCAATACCTTGTATGTTGCATCGATAGCCTCTTTGCCATTTGTTAAAAAAAATTTTCCGATTCAAGATGATCTCTCAATCTGTTATTTAGGGTTCGTTCGTAGAGCTTTCCTATACAACTTAGTAAGCTGATGGGGCGGTAGTTATAAGAAACTTTTTCGTCCTTTTCGGGCATGGGTAGCATGATGCCTATGGCCGACTTCCACGTTTTGGGGAAGTACCCGATTTGGGTACAGGCGTTGAAAGTAGTGGCCAGCCTAATAAATAGGATTTCCTGAGCATTCTTTAATACTTTGTAGCTTATTCCGTCCTCACCAGGCGAGGACGTATTTTTGCATTTACGAAGTAATTACACGAGACCATAAATACTAAAAAAGGTGTGTCAGAGAGTGTGCAAAGTAAACAAACAGTAATCATAAGGTGAGATATAAAAATAAAAGCGAAGGTAGAGATTACTACACAAGTAGCAGCCCGCCGGGAAGTGTTAAATTGTGTCAAGCACCCACCGTATACAAATAAATGTGTAAAAACAAACAGTAACACACGCAAAAAGCAGAAAACTTAGCCAGTGGCTAACCCAGTCACTAATCACTTGCTAAATTCTGTCAATATATATATATATTGACAGGATTTCAATGATTTCACAAAACGTTTAGGAAAAGCTAAGTGTTGAAAATTAATAATTACTCGGTATGGATAATAGGGTTTTTAAATGAGCATTGTGTAGTGGGAAAATTAGTAATGAACAATCATAAAATCAATACTAATAAAAAGGAATTGGAATGTTTTGTTAGCTAGACCAAAAACAGGACTACGCGTTGGAATTCTGCCGTTATTGGTTCATTTGGGGTAGTCGGCTTTATGATATGGTAAGACATTTCCGATGTGTTACAATACAATGCACACACATGCATGCCCAAGCTCGCGATTCGTCCATTCCTTGATCACCTGCAAACGCACCTGTTCTATCTAGAACAAAAGGGACAAGGCCGAATGACAGATAGCGCGAGGACGCGGCGTGTCAAATCTGTAGAACAATAGGCAAGGTTGTGGAATAATAGGGGACGAGGCGTGACAAGCCTGTAAAACAGTAGGCTTTATCCTCAAACAACAGTCAAAACCATGACTCGCCCTCCCCTGAAACTTGCTAACGCAGGTGTTTTCCTCCAGAACAATGGTATCAAAGTCCATATAAATCCCATACAATAAGCAGACATGCCAGACAATGGGGGAACAATAGGCCATTGTACTAGAACCAAAGCCCTTCGTTAGATAAATCACCCGGCAGTCCCAGTTTTCAGCTTGTATATATTATAGGGCCATGGTACAACTTTCTGTGAAACGCGTAAGCAATTTGATACTTTTTAGAAGCAAAAAACAAAGTATCTAAGTGGTGCCTGGGCGTTTCAATTGTGAGTGTGTATTTGTTCCACATATTATATGTTCCATCCAGAACAAATTACTATCTATATAAGCAAAGTTCTTGGGGATAAATATTATGTAATATTTATTCATCGCCTATAATAATTTTTCCCTCATTTATAAATGTATTATATTTAATTGTAGAGGTAATAATTTTATAGTTCTGTGTACAGATAGGTCATGTGTTCAGACACACACGAACACTATTTTACCCTTAATTAATGCAGCAAGAAATAATATCATAGTTCTTTGTACTAGTTAGTCATGTGTTCAGACACACTTGAACGCTTTTTTACCCATCAAACAATAGCCTGTTATTGCTCATGCAAGGACAGTTTGAACTTGGTTCCTGTTGAATACATGGTGAATTTTTCATATGGATTCTGAAGAATTCAATAAAATCTTTACTTATCTGAACGATAGGACATACATTGAAGGTAAGAATTTATCAATTATACATTATTAGATTCTATTATAATGTTATTTTTTGAGACACACATACAGTGTTATCAACAGACGAAACTTGGCCAAATGATTTCTGCTCATTCCAGGGCATATACATTTATTTATCTTAAAAATATATATTCCAATACAAATTATCCACACCTGACCAATATAGAATTTTATGATTGTAAGAATATGCTAATATCTAATTTCAATTGTAAATATGAAAATGATATTCCATTATGGAACTACCCTTACATAACAAACATTCCAGTGTAGAATTTCCTCGGCCTAACTAACATTGTTTTCAATATAGAACTTCCCTTATACAGTTCAAACTAGAAGTCCTGTCACGAATAGTGCGCTTATCTAGGCTTAATTGCGCGTTGGAATTGCGCGCAGTTGCCATATTGAATGGCATCCAAAGCACGGCAGGTCCTCCTGGTTACTGATAGAAAACACATGCAATGTTTCTGCCATTGGACCTCCGGGTTACCCGGAGGTCCATTGGCTGAAACATTGCTGTGCACAGGCCATATGTACAGAATTTGATAGCTTTACTTGGGCCATAACGCGCACATTAACGCGCATATCAACGTGCTATTTCTGCGCATTTCATGACAGGACTTCTAGTTTTAACTGAATACAGTTAAAACTAGAAGTCCTGTCATGAAATGCGCACAAATAGCACGTCGATTTGCGCGTTAATCTACGCGTTATAACGATGGTAAGGCTATCAAATCCTGCGCATACGACCCGTGCACAGGCAAAGTTTCAGCCAATGGACCTCCGGGTAACCCGGAGGTCCATTGGCAGGAACATTGCTTGTGTTTGCTATGGGTAACAAGGAGAACCTGCCATGCTTTGGATGCCATTTGATATGGCAATTGCGCGCAATCCCTACGCGCAGTTAAGCCTAGATAAGCGCACAGTTCGTGACAGGACTTCTAGTTTTAACTGTAACATATATTCCAGTATGGAAATTCCCTTACAAAACAAATATTCCATCATGGTTTAGGGAGATGACGCACATAAGCTTTCAGCTTTTTGTCAAATCCCTCTATTATTCTGTTACTCTACATTGGTGAACAAATGTTATATAAGATATCTCTTCCTACTTCTTTACTTTTTGTAAACATTCTGTTACATATGACATTTTTAAAGAATAAAATATTGTTTAAACCAAATATTCCATCAGGGAACTCCACTTACATAACACAAACATTCTTAACCGAAACTTATGTTTGCATAACACATATTCCAAATTTAAATTTTCCTTAAATCATACTATAATTTGAGCTCTGTTTGTTTGTGTGTCTATTTGTCTGCCTACGCCTCCCAATAAGTCATTGCATGGCTTTCACCAAATTTTGCACAGGTATCTACTTTGACACGCAAACTGGCATTAAGGGGTCGAAAAATATGACGTCCCTATATATGGTGTTTGACTTGCAGATTGCCCTTGAGGGGTCGAAAATGCGACGTCCCTATATTTCTTTACAGATATGTATTTTGACCAGCAGACTGCCCTTAAGGCATCCATAAATGCGATGTCCTTATATTATATTTTTACGGGTAAATGCCTAGTTATAAAAAATTCTGTTAGGAATTACTATTCTTTCCATTATTCACAGTTATAGGAGAAAATGAGAAAGGAAGAACTAGAAAGAGAATAAGTAACTTTGAAATTGTAGAGGGAAAAATGTATTATACCGGTGGAAAAAGTAAGAAGGGCGAGAAGAAGTTAGTCATTACATCTGATCAAAAACTGTCAATTCTCAAGTTATGTCACGTTGACAATGGATGTCATTTAGGGACGGAGAAAACTGTCTATAAATTATCAGAGAGATATTATTGGAAGGGAATGTCCCTGGATTTAAAAAAAATTATTAAATATTGTGATCAATGCCAAAACACTAATAAGAAATCAAAAACCCAAACTGCCGAATTACAACCAGTGGAAGTTCCGAAAAGCATATGGAAAAAAATTGCAATTGATCAAATCGGACCATATAATCAGACCAATGGGACACCTCTTTCCGAAAATAGGTACAGATACGTTTTGACTGTCATTGATTATTTTTCTAACTATGTTGAAGCTTTTCCTTTGAAACGTAAACTGGTATCTGAAGTTGCTGAAAGGATGTATGAATTGTTTTGCCGACACGGGGTCCCTCAAGAACTTGTCAGTGACAATGGCGGAGAATTTAATTCAATTCTCACTCAAACATTAGATTCTCAATATGGATATAAACATATCCTAAGTACACCCTACCACCCACAGTCTAATGGAAGATCTGAACGTTTCAACCAAACTTTAAAAATATGTTAAGTAAAATAATCTGTGATAACACCTCTAACTGGGAACGGTATGTGCCAAAATGCTGTTTTTCGTACAATACATCCAGGCAATCAACTACAAAGTATTCTCCATTCTTCTTCATGTATTGGAGAAATCCCATGAAAACCAACATGGTGATACAGCAAACGCATTCGAAAAGTATAACGAGTTGTCAACTTCTCAGATTGAAGAATCTGCCACAAACTTGTTAACAACGCAACGTACGATTGCAGCAGATGTTGTTGATAATATTTGTGCTGCACAGAGAAAACAAAAAGAAGAATTTGACAAGAGACACAATGTTGAAAGAAATGAGTTCAATATTAGAGAGAATGTTTTGGTGAAAAATATGAAAAGAAAAAGAAAAATGACCCTTGGAATGAACAAATGGCTTGGACCGTATATGATAAGTGACATACCTAAGATAGGCACTATTACTCTGATAGATCATAATGATAAAATTATTGGGAAATGCTGACAGAATAATGTAAAAAGATATTATGAAAGAGAATTTGAGCAGGAGCAGAATGAAACTGAAGAAGCAGTTTATAATGAACAAAATGAAAATGGGATAGAATTTGACAAGGATCGGCATCAAACTGGGACAGAAATTGATCAGAAACAGAATAAAACAAAAGAAAATATAAAAAATGCCAACTAAACAGAAATTACAAATAATGTTGACTGCGGAAATAGCATTGATAACAATAACAACAATCTAGATGAAGACAATGATGACATTTTTATTACCCAGTCCACATTTTAGAATGATGCTGATTTTGCTATCAATTTTTATGAAATAAGTGCATTTTCATCCCCAGGAATTGAAACAAGTGAATCGGAAGAAGAAAACAGAAGGCTAAAACGTCAATGTTGTACAAAATACGTACAAACTGCATATATGAATATTTCCCAATTGTCAAAAAATGTTAGAGAAAAATATTTGAAATATCAAAAATATTACAAAGAATGCAGAATAAAATGTTTTAGTTTTAATTTGCCCCAGAAGCATTTTACTGGGTGTTCAATCGTAATGTTGCTGCTGTGAACAAAAGCTCCAGCATAATACTTGTTCCAGCTAACTTTTGTTACGTAACCATAGTTCCACCAACAATTTCCTTTATATAATATTTTAATCATGTGTCTTTAACATTTCCTAATGATACTAAATACAATATTATATAATTAAAGTTCCGAAGTTCTATTATATAACAAAATGTCTTTGGCACAAATGTGCGGGAATATAAATTCCAGCATTAAATTATGTCAAAGAACTATTGTTATATACCAAAAGTTCTACTACGCAATTATTGCATATTATTTTAACCTAATTCTTGAACATTCTCTTATGGAACTATAATTTAAATTCCAACATAACATTTATTCCTAGGAAATTTATTTATATAACAAAAGGTCTAGGGAGAAATTTTATTACATAATATTTTATCCTTTAAGTTGGACATTTCCTTTATGACACTGGATAAAATATTATATAATGACAGTTCTCATTGGAACTTCTTTTATGTGACAAACTTTCTTTGGAACAAATATTACGCTGGAAATTATATTCCATCACACACTGTCTGTTCCGAAACCTCAGACAGTTTCAATAAACACTGCATAAAACAAAATAAACAGAGTGACTTTACGTTTTCGGGTTCCTATTATTTGGAATAAATTCCGGTAAGGTCCCACAGAGTAAATCTGCTGTTTCCAGGTCATTTGTGTTGTAAAATTGGTTTTTATTTTATTTTGTATTTTGGTAATTATTTCTCGGCCATCAAAAGTTCGTATTCTTGCATATTGAACTATTTCTACCCCCCCCCCCCCCCCACACACACACACATATGTGTGTAACAGTAGTGAATATGATATTTTAATCCTAATGCAAATATTGACGGACATAGATTTGAATGAAGCAAAAATTAATTTTATTTGTTCTGCAGCAACGTGTCTGTTGTAAATCCTAGTTGCCTGTGTAGGGCATGGAGTGCTCAAAACTGGGCAACCCACGGAAACAGAGGATATAGTTAAAACACTTTTAAATTACGGGTTGTAGACTGAGGTCTAAAGTAGAGTTGAAACTAGCCAGGACGTAGGTTGAGTCATACAGACACACTGGGCAATTAGCCTGTATACGTGGAAATTATATTGAGTGATTTATATGTTAGATATATGTTTAATAGAACAGTTTTAGTGTGCATAATAAGAGTACATTTCATTTAAAATCCAATTCACGTTATAACTGAACTCGATGTTTAGGTCCAAATTCACTAACATCTTTGTTAACTTCTACATTACATTGTTTTGATCTTCTGTAATTGCATGTTAGGTCAATATTGAGATGGCTTACAGTGCACGGAAATGAAACAAATGTAGTTAAATTCTATGATTGTTTAATATTCATGTCAAATTCTGCATATAAGCAGAGTTTCTAACCAGCCCTGTAAGTAAGCGGATTGTCATCATGAAACTCCGCAGCTATCTGGAATCAATCAACTTTTTTAACAAATGGCAAAGAGTTTACATGACTTCGAAAGAGGGAATTGAACACTTATATAGACTGATCGTTTAAATGGAAACAGCGTTTAGTTAAAACGAAATAGGAACAACACTTTTCTTGGATGTACAAAAAGCGATCGACTCGGTATGGCACAATGGCGTGAGATATAAACTAGCGAGAATAGGATTACCCACTAAAATTCTGAGGATCATATCATCATTTCTAACTGACCGAAAAATCAAGATGAGGGTTAACCGCCAGGTGTCAGAGGAAGTAATACTCGAGGCGAGCACAGCACAGGGATCGGCCCTAAGGCCGCTTCTTTTCATAACCTAAGTGAATGACATAGAAAAAGTAGGGAAAAACTGTATTGAACTATCACAATTCTCAGACGATATAGGCATGTGGACGGCTAGTACGTACCGAAACATAATTAAAAAACGCCTGCATGATACCATATTCACGATCATGAGAGCTGGTGTGAAAAAAAACAGTCTCTAGTATTGATCTCCACAAATGAGAAGCAAGAAACGAGGCCATTTTGGGCGAATTTATGCTAGATACCAACCTCATTCTAAACGATCACGTAAACGTCATTACGCTGAGAGCTACTAAACGTATTAATTTTTTGAAGATGATCAGAAGTAAAAATTGGAGAGCAAACAAAGACATGCTTATCAACCTTTATAAATCATTTATACTCCCGGTACTAGAATATGCTGCCATAATAACACGTGACCTGAGCAAAACCAATACTCAGAGGCAACAGAGGGTTCAAAATCATGCCTAGTGCGTGGCACTATGCAAGCCCATGTATTATTTATTTTTATTAACACTTTAGCCTGCCGCTGATTTGTCGCGGTTCTCGTTTGAGAAGGCCTTGGTTACTCCTGTTCTACCAACTGCATTCCTATTCCCACGCTTCTTCTCTCCTACCAATACTCGGAGACGAAATGTTTGATGACATCCCTTGCCCCATTCTTCCCAATCTTTCCGATTAGCATATTAACCCTCTCCTCTGAGTCGCCCCCTAACCGCATGTCCTTCATTCTCCCATCCCACTTCCCCATTATACTCCCCGTGAATCTTGTTCTTTTAGACTGGTATTTTGGGCATTCTAGAAGAAAGTGTTCCAGGGTCTCCACCACGCCTCAATTACACATCTGGCACTCCTTTTCACTGTTTTTTCCCAATTTTCCCCTCAGCTCCAGGGACCGCGACCTCAGCTTGAACAACAGTGACCCCCAAAGGTGCCATCAAGGTACTCTTCAAAACCAGGCTTCTCTTTATTATGCAGGCCACCCAAAGAGCTCTTTGATTTGACACCCTCTCGCCAATTATGATTACAATCCTCCATGACCCTTTCTCTGATGATCTTTTTACCCTAGTTTGCCCCAACGTCAAAGTCCGAGATCTCCAGTGAGTAGTTGGCTACTAGCTCCCTCACATGGACCATCCACCCCGTCTTGATATTTGAGTTGAAAGTTCTCAGGAACATTATTTTACCCCATCGGCTATCGGGAAGATTCACCAAATAATTAAGATAACTGAGTTTCAATAGGTCTATCCTGTCCTTGATCCTCATCCACCCAAGCTCACCCCTGATTGCTTCTAGCGCTGCGGCATTACTCGACCCTGTTATCCATCGGCCTGCATCGCTCTGCAGGATTTCCAAGCTTTTAACAGCCGTTTGGTTTAGGGGTGCAACTTCCATACCGTATGTCATACTTGGCAGACCCACCATTTCCCAAATGGTTTTCCCCACGAAAACCTTATTGAAACTGTTTCTCCCTATAAGTTTCATCTGATTAATGATTCGCTTCCCCTTCCCCTACTATGAATGAAAGAGCAACGACGCCTTCATGTGTTCAGACTATAAAATATATATACATTCACCTTCAGTGGTGAAATGAAGCGGACTTTCTGCGGTGGAACCTCGAGTCTCCAAGTCATTGTTTTCCTCAGTCCTTTCGTATTTAAGGTCACTCTAATGACTACTTATACCACGTGACTGCAAAAAAAAAAACCAACAAAAAAAAAAACAAGAAGAATGAAAGACAAAAAACTATATATCTGAGGTGTGGAGTTGAATCAAGAGTGTGTGACGTCATGCCATTCCATGAGTATGATGAGTGTTATTATGACGTATGAACAGGATCATAAATCAGTGAATTAAGCATGATGCTAAAACAATAGAGTATGATACTCAATTAATATAGTATGATACCCAACTAATATAGTATGATGCTGAATTAATTCAGTATCATACTCAAAAAATTAAGTATCATACTTAACTTCCCATGCAGCATTTTATGAATCATACCAAAAAATATAGCATCATGCCAAATTATTAGAGTATCATACTAAAAAAACAATTATGACCCTCACATACGTGAACCTGATTTCAGTATCATGCTATTTTTTATGCTGCATTCGTGAAATCGTGCACATTAATATAGTATGATGCTAAATTAATTGACTATCATACTAAAATAGTTTAGTATCATGCTCAAATAATATAGTATGATGCTAAATTCATTCAGAATCATACTGAATTAATTCAGTACCATACTCAAATGATATAGTATGATGCTAAATTAATGCAGTATCATACTGAAAATATGTACACTGTTTGAAAGAAGGCAATAAGCTACGAAAAGCATGGATGTTACAACGAGGAGGGGGGGGGGGGGGGTCTCACACCCCGCCACACAAAATCAGGACACAGGTTTTGAACAGTTAGAAGTTCCCGCGGGAAAACTTCACCCTGTAAAGTAAGTAGCTGTCATAGTTATTAGTGTCAAACACTTGTTTAATTTTCCTGCTTCCAGTAAAAATTTAGCCTGAAAAAGTCTCCTGAAAATTTCGTGCGGTTGAAATTTTGCAACACTTAGAACGCTTGAATTATCAATCGAAAAATTATAGCCCAAAGATTGGAGGTGAGTGGGCTTTACGCAAATGCATCTCCAATCGGTTGGAAATTTTGTCTGGTCCGGGTTGCAAGCAATCAAACTCCACACAAGCAGGACTGGCATTGGTTGAAGACAGATGCACCATCGACGTGCCGTACGCCTTAGTACACAACGCCAAGGTGCCCCCATGTGGACAGTGGGGGGTGAAGTGTTTTGCCCAAAGACATAACGCGACTGTGGCAGGGCGCAGGTGGGATTCGAATCAAGGATCCCTCGTCGTGCAGCCTTCCCCGTCTACCTACTGAGCCACCGCGTCCTCTGATACACTTGTTAAATTAACAATGCATTTGCTGAAAAACAAAACACCGAGGTGTGCAAACAATGCAACTCAAGAATTCTTCTCGAAATCAAAAATTAGTAATTTTGAGTGGATTGGTAGTACTCGCACAGGTGGAAACGCGACACTCGTACCATCGCAACTACACGCATAACTGCACACACATGCAATGTACTTAACTATCTTTGACATGCCCATTAACTTCCAGATATCTCCTTACACATACATACATACACATACTCCCCTATCCACACACATGTTCTACCCCCCCCCCCCCCCGCTCCCCCACCCAACCACACACACACACTCTTCCTCCGCCACATTACATTCCAACGTAGATTTTTTAGATTTTCTAAATTTTTAGTTTACAATGCGAAACTGTCTCGAACCGATGTGGTATGGTAAAAGTACTTCAGAGGTTACGAGTGACGCTTGGTGACTAAAATCCATTCATTGCAGAGATGGGACTGTTTTATATTTTGTGAGTTGTGTAATAAGTTGTGTAGTAAGTAATAATTGTGTCTTGTGTTTGAAGGGTCGGTGCAGCTCTAGTTGTAAATTTCTAGACAAAACATGTATGCAAACTTCAAATTTATTTTTTTATTGCAATAACGACACCTTCGACAGCCAGGGCCACCTCGTGTCGGACAGTTTTATGGGTGGAGGAAGCAGGAGTGCCCGGAGAGAACCACCAAACAACGGCGAGCAACTGTCGAACTCCGGTAGGTACTAAGTCCCCACAAGCAGGCTTACTATTAGTTGAAGACAAATGCACCATCGATGTGCAGTAGGCCTTAGCACACAGCGCCACCGTTTCCCCACGGGATTAACTGACGTGCCCAAGGACACAGCGCAGTTACCTCTGGCGGGATCGAATCGTGAACCCTTCGGTTTGAAGTTTTTTACGGTCACCACTGAACCACTGCGCTCCCGTCCTAACTTTAATGGAGATGAAATGTCCACTCCATCCAATGTAATACATTCTGAATGCACACAGTAAGATTGCATGGTATAGTATACTGTAATATGATTTTGAACTGAAAAATTAGGCTGTAGTTCAAGACAAAGATGGTAACTGTAAAGGTAATAACTCCCGTTGCGAAACCCGGTAAGCGAAGTAGTGTTTGGTATCTGTGGTTAACCAACAAATGAGGTTCAAGTCGACATAAATAGGTGACGGGTAAAGCGATTGGTTAATCTTGAATTGATACTCCTTGCGGTATTATATAGTCATATCCAGTACGTGGAGAGTGGATTGTAAATAAATCACCCGCGGAGTGGGGTTATCACCCAAGCTATAACTTTCAAATTTTGTTCATATCGACAAAAAACACAAGCAATGTTTCAGCCAATGGACCTCCGGTATTAATTCGTCATAATAATTCGCCATATTATTGTTAGTCCAATGCATTACGCGGAGGAAAAACTATTATTTCAGGAAAAACGTTAAAAGTTGTCCTCTAGGCTACACGGTTTCTACGTCCTTGACACCACTGATAAATTGGCCAGCTATCAACCCCTATATATTTATTAGTTGGTGATTATTGTCACTTTCAGTATACAGTACGTGGAGAGTGTATTATCACTAAATCACCCGCAGAGTGGAGATTCCACCCAAGCAATAATTGCGTATTTGTTGCAAAGCACAGCCAGCACCAGCAATGTTTCAGCCAAGGGACCTCCGGCTTAAACCCGGAGGTCCATTGGCTGAAACATTGCTTGTGTTTTTTGTCGATATGAACAAAATTTGAAAGTTATAGCTTGGGTGATAACCCCACTCCGCGGGTGATTTATTTACAATCCACTCTCCACGTACTGGATATGACTATATAATACCGCAAGGAGTATCAATTCAAGATTAACCAATCGCTTTACCCGTCACCTATTTATGTCGACTTAAACCTCATTTGTTGGTTAACCACAGATACCAAACACTACTTCGCTTACCGGGTTTCGCAACGGGAGTTATTACCTTTACAGTTACCATCTTTGTCTTGAACTACAGCCTAATTTTTCAGTTCAAAATCATATTACAGTATACTATACCATGCAATCTTACTGTGTGCATTCAGAATGTATTACATTGGATGGAGTGGACATTTCATCTCCATTAAAGTTAGGACGGGAGCGCAGTGGTTCAGTGGTAACCGTAAAAAACTTCAAACCGAAGGGTTCACGATTCGATCCCGCCAGAGGTAACTGCGCTGTGTCCTTGGGCACGTCAGTTAATCCCGTGGGGAAACGGTGGCGCTGTGTGCTAAGGCCTACTGCACATCGATGGTGCATTTGTCTTCAACTAATAGTAAGCCTGCTTGTGGGGACTTAGTACCTACCGGAGTTCGACAGTTGCTCGCCGTTGTTTGGTGGTTCTCTCCGGGCACTCCTGCTTCCTCCACCCATAAAACTGTCCGACACGAGGTGGCCCTGGCTGTCGAAGGTGTCGTTATTGCAATAAAAAAATAAATTTGAAGTTTGCATACATGTTTTGTCTAGAAATTTACAACTAGAGCTGCACCGACCCTTCAAACACAAGACACAATTATTACTTACTACAGAACTTACTACACAACTCACAAAATATAAAACAGTCCAATCTCTGCAATGAATGGATTTTAGTCACCAAGCGTCACTCGTAACCTCTGAAGTACTTTTACCATACCACATCGGTTCGAGACAGTTTCGCATTGTAAACTAAAAATTTAGAAAATCTAAAAAATCTACGTTGGAATGTAATGTGGCGGAGGAAGAGTGTGTGTGTGTGGTTGGGTGGGGGAGAGGGGGGGGGGGGGGTAGAACATGTGTGTGGATAGGGGAGTATGTGTATGTATGTGTAAGGAGATATCTGGAAGTTAATGGGCATGTCAAAGATAGTTAAGTATATTGCATATGTGTGCAGTTATGCGTGTAGTTGCGATGGTACGAGTGTCGCGTTTCCACCTGTGCGAGTACTACCAATCCACTCAAAATTACTAATTTTTGATTTCGAGAAGAATTCTTGAGTTGCATTGTTTGCACACCTCGGTGTTTTGTTTTTCAGCAAATGCATTGTTAATTTAACAAGTGTATCAGAGGACGCGGTGGCTCAGTAGGTAGACGGGGAAGGCTGCACGACGAGGGATCCTTGATTCGAATCCCACCTGCGCCCTGCCACAGTCGCGTTATGTCTTTGGGCAAAACACTTCACCCCCCACTGTCCACATGGGGGCACCTTGGCGTTGTGTACTAAGGCGTACGGCACGTCGATGGTGCATCTGTCTTCAACCAATGCCAGTCCTGCTTGTGTGGAGTTTGATTGCTTGCAACCCGGACCAGACAAAATTTCCAACCGATTGGAGATGCATTTGCGTAAAGCCCACTCACCTCCAATCTTTGGGCTATAATTTTTCGATTGATAATTCAAGCGTTCTAAGTGTTGCAAAATTTCAACCGCACGAAATTTTCAGGAGACTTTTTCAGGCTAAATTTTTACTGGAAGCAGGAAAATTAAACAAGTGTTTGACACTAATAACTATGACAGCTACTTACTTTACAGGGTGAAGTTTTCCCGCGGGAACTTCTAACTGTTCAAAACCTGTGTCCTGATTTTGTGTGGCGGGGTGTGAGACCCCCCCCCCCCCCCCCCCTCCTCGTTGTAACATCCATGCTTTTCGTAGCTTATTGCCTTCTTTCAAACAGTGTACATATTTTCAGTATGATACTGCATTAATTTAGCATCATACTATATCATTTGAGTATGGTACTGAATTAATTCAGTATGATTCTGAATGAATTTAGCATCATACTATATTATTTGAGCATGATACTAAACTATTTTAGTATGATAGTCAATTAATTTAGCATCATACTATATTAATGTGCACGATTTCACGAATGCAGCATAAAAAATAGCATGATACTGAAATCAGGTTCACGTATGTGAGGGTCATAATTGTTTTTTTAGTATGATACTCTAATAATTTGGCATGATGCTATATTTTTTGGTATGATTCATAAAATGCTGCATGGGAAGTTAAGTATGATACTTAATTTTTTGAGTATGATACTGAATTAATTCAGCATCATACTATATTAGTTGGGTATCATACTATATTAATTGAGTATCATACTCTATTGTTTTAGCATCATGCTTAATTCACTGATTTATGATCCTGTTCATACGTCATAATAACACTCATCATACTCATGGAATGGCATGACGTCACACACTCTTGATTCAACTCCACACCTCAGATATATAGTTTTTTGTCTTTCATTCTTCTTGTTTTTTTTTGTTGGTTTTTTTTTTTGCAGTCACGTGGTATAAGTAGTCATTAGAGTGACCTTAAATACGAAAGGACTGAGGAAAACAATGACTTGGAGACTCGAGGTTCCACCGCAGAAAGTCCGCTTCATTTCACCACTGAAGGTGAATGTATATATATTTTATAGTCTGAACACATGAAGGCGTCGTTGCTCTTTCATTCATAGTAGGGGAAGGGGAAGCGAATCATTAACCAGATGAAACTTATAGGGAGAAACAGTTTCAATAAGGTTTTCGTGGGGAAAACCATTTGGGAAATGGTGGGTCTGCCAAGTATGACATACGGTATGGAAGTTGCACCCCTAAACCAAACGGCTGTTAAAAGCTTGGAAATCCTGCAGAGCGATGCAGGCCGATGGATAACAGGGTCGAGTAATACCGCAGCGCTAGAAGCAATCAGGGGTGAGCTTGGGTGGATGAGGATCAAGGACAGGATAGACCTATTGAAACTCAGTTATCTTAATTATTTGGTGAATCTTCCCGATAGCCGATGGGGTAAAATAATGTTCCTGAGAACTTTCAACTCAAATATCAAGACGGGGTGGATGGTCCATGTGAGGGAGCTAGTAGCCAACTACTCACTGGAGATCTCGGACTTTGACGTTGGGGCAAACTAGGGTAAAAAGATCATTAGAGAAAGGGTCATGGAGGATTGTAACCATAATTGGCGAGAGGGTGTCAAATCAAAGAGCTCTTTGGGTGGCCTGCATAATTAAGAGAAGCCGGGTTTTGAAGAGTACCTTGATGGCACCTTTGGGGGTCACTGTTGTTCAAGCTGAGGTCGCGGTCCCTGGAGCTGAGGGGAAAATTGGGAAAAACAGTGAAAAGGAGTGCCAGATGTGTAATTGAGGCGTGGTGGAGACCCTGGAACACTTTCTTCTAGAATGCCCAAAATACCAGTCTAAAAGAACAAGATTCACGGGGAGTATAATGGGGAAGTGGGATGGGAGAATGAAGGACATGCGGTTAGGGGGCGACTCAGAGGAGAGGGTTAATATGCTAATCGGAAAGATTGGGAAGAATGGGGCAAGGGATGTCATCAAACATTTCGTCTCCGAGTATTGGTAGGAGAGAAGAAGCGTGGGAATAGGAATGCAGTTGGTAGAACAGGGGTAACCAAGGCCTTCTCAAACGAGAACTGCGACAAATCAGCGGCAGGCTAAAGTGTTAATAAAAATAAATAATACATGGGCTTGCATAGTGCCACGCACTAGGCATGATTTTGAACCCTCTGTTGCCTCTGAGTATTGGTTTTGCTCAGGTCACGTGTTATTATGGCAGTATATTCTAGTACCGGGAGTATAAATGATTTATAAAGGTTGATAAGCATGTCTTTGTTTGCTCTCCAATTTTTACTTCTGATCATCTTCAAAAAATTAATACGTTTAGTAGCTCTCAGCGTAATGACGTTTACGTGATCGTTTAGAATGAGGTTGGTATCTAGCATAAATTCGCCCAAAATGGCCTCGTTTCTTGCTTCTCATTTGTGGAGATCAATACTAGAGACTGTTTTTTTCACACCAGCTCTCATGATCGTGAATATGGTATCATGCAGGCGTTTTTTAATTATGTTTCGGTACGTACTAGCCGTCCACATGCCTATATCGTCTGAGAATTGTGATAGTTCAATACAGTTTTTCCCTACTTTTTCTATGTCATTCACATAGGTTATGAAAAGAAGCGGCCTTAGGGCCGATCCCTGTGCTGTGCTCGCCTCGAGTATTACTTCCTCTGACACCTGGCGGTTAACCCTCATCTTGATTTTTCGGTCAGTTAGAAATGATGATATGATCCTCAGAATTTTAGTGGGTAATCCTATTCTCGCTAGTTTATATCTCACGCCATTGTGCCATACCGAGTCGATCGCTTTTTGTACATCCAAGAAAAGTGTTGTTCCTATTTCGTTTTAACTAAACGCTGTTTCCATTTAAACGATCAGTCTATATAAGTGTTCAATTCCCTCTTTCGAAGTCATGTAAACTCTTTGCCATTTGTTAAAAAAGTTGATTGATTCCAGATAGCTGCGGAGTTTCATGATGACAATCCGCTTACTTACAGGGCTGGTTAGAAACGCTGCTTATATGCAGAATTTGACATGAATATTAAACAATCATAGAATTTAACTACATTTGTTTCATTTCCGTGCACTGTAAGCCATCTCAATATTGACCTAACATGCAATTACAGAAGATCAAAACAATGTAATGTAGAAGTTAACAAAGATGTTAGTAAATTTGGACCTAAACATCGAGTTCAATTATAACGTGAATTGGATTTTAAATGAAATGTACTCTTATTATGCACACTAAAACTGTTCTATTAAACATATATCTAACATATAAATCACTCAATATAATTTCCACGTATACAGGCTAATTGCCCAGTGTGTCTGTATGACTCAACCTACGTCCTGGCTAGTTTCAACTCTACTTTAGACCTCAGTCTACAACCCGTAATTTAAAAGTGTTTTAACTATATCCTCTGTTTCCGTGGGTTGCCCAGTTTTGAGCACTCCATGCCCTACACAGGCAACTAGGATTTACAACAGACACGTTGCTGCAGAACAAATAAAATTAATTTTTGCTTCATTCAAATCTATGTCCGTCAATATTTGCATTAGGATTAAAATATCATATTCACTACTGTTACACACATATGTGTGTGTGTGGGGGGGGGGGGGGGGGTTAGAAATAGTTCAATATGCAAGAATATGAACTTTTGATGGCCGAGAAATAATTACCAAAATACAAAATAAAATAAAAACCAATTTTACGACACAAATGACCTGGAAACAGCAGATTTACTCTGTGGGACCTTACCGGAATTTATTCCAAATAATAGGAACCCGAAAACGTAAAGTCACTCTGTTTATTTTGTTTTATGCAGTGTTTATTGAAACTGTCTGAGGTTTCGGAACAGACAGTGTGTGATGGAATATAATTTCCAGCGTAATATTTGTTCCAAAGAAAGTTTGTCACATAAAAGAAGTTCCAATGAGAACTGTCATTATATAATATTTTATCCAGTGTCATAAGGAAATGTCCAACTTAAAGGATAAAATATTATGTAATAAAATTTCTCCCTAGAATTTTTGTTATATAAATAAATTTCCTAGGAATAAATGTTATGTTGGAATTTAAATTATAGTTCCATAAGAGAATGTTCAAGAATTAGGTTAAAATAATATGCAATAATTGCGTAGTAGAACTTTTGGTATATAACAATAGTTCTTTGAAATAATTTAATGCTGGAATTTATATTCCCGCACATTTGTGCCAAAGACATTTTGTTATATAATAGAACTTCGGAACTTTAATTATATAATATTGTATTTAGTATCATAAGGAAATGTTAAAGACACATGATTAAAATATTATATAAAGGAAATTGTTGGTGGAACTATGGTTACGTAACAAAAGTTAGCTGGAACAAGTATTATGCTGGAGCTTTTGTTCACAGCAGCAACATTACGATTGAACACCCAGTAAAATGCTTCTGGGGCAAATTAAAACTAAAACATTTTATTCTGCATTCTTTGTAATATTTTTGATATTTCAAATATTTTTCTTTAACATTTTTTTGACAATTGGGAAATATTGTAACGAAATGCCCTCCACGGAGCCCCTCCACGGAGCGCGTCGGGTTAACCTCCGTGGGGTGCGTCGGAGTCTTATGATTGCACTCGAGAATCTTGGTTCCCGAAGTGTTAATGTGTTAATCAGAGTGGCCAAGTCCTACTTGGTAATAATTCTCTGTTGTATAAACTTTAATAAGTAAACGCTGTTTTCAAGCCCAAGTTATGTAATTTTATTCAATTCCTCGTATATTTGCATTGCATAATAGCAGTGCAACTGACCTGAAAGAAGTACTCTACGCACTTACTGTAAAAAGGTGTTTTTGACAGTATTTGCAATTATGACTGGCATATGAGCTAGTAAAAGCCTAACCTATAATAACCCCATCAGAATGCTTTTGACAGATTTTAGCATTGTATACTGACCCGACCTAACCTCAACACACCCAGTATCAGTTTCAGCTCTGAGAATTGTGCAATCTTGCACGTTCACAAAATGGCGCTGTTGGTTTTGAATGGTTTTGCGGTTATACACCTACCAAGTGCCACTGTCCTTTTAAAGGCGAGAACGCATACTCTTAGCATAGGATACCCACCGGATGCCCTACTATTCCAGGATGGAAGTAAGGGGTTAAGAAATACCTCTCTGCCATCTTGGGGTATATGTGGTGTTTTGTGGTGTTTTATGACGTAAATTCTGCCGAGTAGACACGATTCAAACCATATTTAAACCAACGGAATCACCTGAGACGGCACTTCTCTCTGGTCTTCCGTGTGTACAAGAAGTCACTCTCCTATTCTCGTGGAAGGACGCCGCCGAATGCTGCCAGGCCAGACAACATTTCCAGACACAGGACGCGATGAGAGCGATGCGATAATTTCGACTTAGTCTCATTTCGTATCTGATATTTTCAAACTTTTACCAGAGAGAGAATTTGTTTAAAGTTTAACTTGTAGGAACTATACTTAGGGTTTTAATAAAAGTGTAGAAAACTGTAAGTACATTTTATGTGTTTTTGAATTCACCCTTTCACTGCGGCTGCAGTATCAAGAATTGTTGCAGACTCTACAGAAACTGGTTGCCTCTAAAGACTGAACACTTAAATTGTCCTGTGGCCATTTTGCCACGATTATAGTCCGAACTAAAAACCACTAGACGATCATTTTTCCTGGGTACTTAACCCTGCTATGCCACAGGCCAGTTTATATGGTGCCGCTCGTCAGGATGTAGACTCTGACCTTTAACTCTCTTGAAACGATCGGGTGAACATTCTCGAAACATCTATTAACCCTAACAGACCCAGTGAAGCCGAAATTGACTCAAAACGTTGCCGCTGGGGAGCACAGTGAACTTGTGAGAACTTTTTGCTAACTATTTATGAGGGACAGACATCCCTTAATTTTACTGGTAAATTGAACGCCTGGCAGCTCAAATTTGTAAGGCAGCAGATGCAGACAGCGCCCTCTGAATCTAAAATTGGTACAACTCCATGGTGGAACTGGTTGCATGTCCAACGTGCCATTATTTACACTGACGCCGACCGCCAATTGCTATCACATCCAAACTACGCTCGACTGGTCGCACCGAGCGTTGCTCATCAGATATATTGAACTTTTGACTGAACATCAGAGAAAAACGGAAACTCGGGAAACTGTGAAAAATCTTGAGGAATTCCAGGAAATTCTGAAACGACAGCCGCGTGTGTTTCAACAGTTATAGTGCTAGCAAGGTAGGTGCAATTTTCTTCATTTTACGTTCATTAACTGCAGAAAAATCCCAATTGTAAATTATTTCATAAAACCCATTAAAAATGGCCACGCCAGCAGAAAGAGAGCAACGGTTCATCGATGAAATTACTCAACTAAAACAGGAAAGGGAAGGTCTTGTGGGTCAGTATGAGCGGCAAATTGCTGAACTGGGCTCTCAAGCTCAGAGCTTGACGCAGCAGCATGCTGCCTCACAACAAACCCTTCACCATACGCAAGCAGCCCTCGACCAGGTTAAAGCAGAATTAGTACAGCAGAGAGCTGATTTGGAACTACAGTTAGCTACTGACAAAGTCGGTGCCGAAGCAAAATTATTAAAAGTACAACAAAAATTGGCAGAGGCTGAAAGGAAAGCGAAGGATCCCACATCTTCTGCCATAACTGACCTGCATAAAACCGTGCGCCAAAGTGAAAAGAGTAATGCAAAGACAGCTAACGCCACTCAGGCACAGTCCATTCATTCCCATATTAAAAAATTTGACGGGAACCCCCTGAATTTTCGGGGTTGGATAAAATCTCTTGACCTTTTTTGTGAGACAAATGATGTGGAAGAGAAGCGACAACCTAAAATCGCCGCCCAAACCAGTGACTTCGTAGTTGCTGATTTTATTTTACGATCAATGAAGAAAAATCCTGAAATGTCCTGGTCCGAACTGTATGGCGAACTAAAAAGTCGCTATAGCGCCACGATGGATAACTCCATGGCCACCAATCAGTTGCGCCATATGCGACAAGGGAAAAATCAAACTCTTGTCTCATATGCTGAGCAACTGCTTGATCTAGCGAAAGATGCCTTTGATCAGGAAATAGATAACCCCACCATTCAGAAAAACCTCTCAGATTACTTTTGTGACGGGTTGTATGACAACGATGTTTGGATGAAACTGATCCGACGCATGCCCAAGACGCTAGAAAATGCTGTTAGTCAGGCATTATTTGAAAATGCCGCGAAAATCAAATTTTGCGCTCGCTCTGAAGCCGCTAAAGGAAAAGCGCCCTTTGGGAAGGCATTTGACCGACAATATGAAGAATATGAGCGCTATCGGGACCCTGTATTTCGCGACTCCATCGACGAACAGGAAGAACAGGTAGATCTCCCTTTGGAGACAAGGGACGAGACTCCCATGGACGTAGGCGTGGTACGCCGACGCCATAAAGTGAATATTTTAACGAAAAATTACACTGGAGGTTATGCGCGACCTCCATATCAGAATCAGAACAAAAATCAGTACAATAGTCAATACAGAAATAGGGGAGGACAAAATTACAACAGATATCAGAAACCGACACGATTTTCACGACCGGTTTGCAATCGTTGTAACCTAGTTGGCCACGTGAAACGCGATTGCCGCGTTAACTTGACCAAGCAGGTGAGAACACTAGATATTCAGCCAGCAGGTGAAAGGTCACCAGGGGCGACCTTTTGCTGCTTTCGCTGTGGGAAGCCAAACCACTTCGCTCGCGATTGCCGAGTCAATTTAAACGAAGGGAACTCTGCCCATATGGGGCAATGAGCAGAGTTAATGAGAAGTCACATGCTCCCAACAGAAGTGAAACTGGAAATCACCAGGGAGAAGTGTTAATTAATGTAAATAATGTACAAAATGAATGTATGAATAATTGTAAAAATAAAATTGTAAATAATAAGACAGGTGGACATACGGGTAATAAAACATGTAATATAAAGCCAAATACTCAGTCTCAAACAAGGAGAACCAAAAATGATTCTCCTCCAGTGAAAAATAAAACTATACAATGCACAAAGTGTGGTCAGACCACACATAATAGGAAAAATTGTACAGTAAAATTCACAACCATTCCTCTGACTGGTAGGCCTAGGCCTAAGAAACTGAAGGCCAACTCACAAAATGGCTACCCTGCAAGGGACAGTCAGCAAGAAAAATTTACTTCACAAAATTGTTTCAGCTATCGGACCACCAGTGGTCTGGAAATAAAAGTATACAGGACTGGAATAACTCAGGTAGATACTGACGCTATGGTGAATGCAGCTAATAGCCAATTAACCCATGGCGGAGGTGTTGCTAGAGCTATAGCTCTTGGAGCTGGTCCAGCCCTTGAACAAGAATGTCAATAATATATTCAACAGCATGGAAATCTTCCAGTAGGTGAGAATATGACTACCACTTGTGGAATGTTGCCATGTTTAAAAGTGATACATGCTGTGGGACCACGCTGGAATGATTACAGTGATAAAAATAAATGTCTCAATGTTTTATACAGTACTGTACAAAAAGTATTACAGGTATGTGACAAGGAAAATTTTGTAAACATAGCTATCCCACTCATCAGTAGCGGGATATATGGTGTACCTAAACAAAAGTGTGCAGATGTTTATGTGAGAGTTCTACAAAACTTTACTCCTAAACAATTAAAAGAGATACACATTGTAGATGTAGACCCTGATATTATGATTTATATGAAAAATGCTTATGAAAATCAAATTATAACTCAACCAGGTAAGCAGGGTTGTGTTGAAATAAATCAACAGAAACAGACAGTAAGTGAATCAGGAAATAGGAATCCAAGAATAAGGAGCCAAGAGAAATCACTTGGGAAAAACCCAAAACTACAAAACAGGAAAAACCCAAGGGGAAGTAATTGGAAAAACCCATGTCAACAGGAAGTGAAACACTCTATGGAAACCAAGGGAAATAACTTAGTAAACAATGATGATTACCCAAATGGGGAACAACAGCAACAAAAACTTAGAAATTCTCAACCGGAAACAGTAACCATAAATTGTGGGGCTGCTTCTTTGAATAGTGTCTTAGTGAACATCAAAGGACAACGAGTACGTGCCTTATTAGATACAGGGGCACAGACTAGTTGTATCTGTACAAAATTTTGGAAAAATCTTAAACACCGACCGAAATTAGTTGGTGATAAAAATTCTTTGCCTCGCATTGCGGGTATTACTGGGAATGACACTCTCCCTCGAGGAAAAGTTAGACTTGAATTTTATATTCAAGGAATTTATCAGGTGCATGAGTTCTTAGTAATAAATGAATTGAATCGAAGTATGTTGTTAGGAATGGATTGGATTAGGGGCAATCGAGTTAATTTATATTGGGAATTTCATAAATTGAGATTAGATGGTCACTATATACCCATTGTTCAAGACATACAGGTGAGTTGTCTTACTCGACTGATCAATCAGGTGGAACTGAAACCACAGTCCACTTGTTTGTGTACAGCAAAAGCTTCCGGTGCAAAATCTGTCTTCGACACAAAATACTTAGAACATCATGGACTGACTAAGGGTCATGTGGCTGAACAGCCTGGCCTCTTAGTTAGTAACAGTATAGTCACTAATGGAAATGAAACCATACCTGTACTGTTGGTGAACAGTACCAACAAACACTACACCTTGAAAAGGGGTTGTTTGATTGGAAAACTTGAGCCAATAGAGCAGGAAGAAAAAGTCTTAGAAATTAATCAGATCTTAACTCAAAATACACCTGAAGACCAGATCACAGATGCTGACATACAGGTGCCTGAGGACAAACGACACCTGTTGATGCCAGTCATCAATAATAATAAAGACTTGTTTGCCAAAACTGATAAAGAATTAACTCAGACAGATACAGTGAAGACGCGCATCGACACAGGTGATGCGCCACCAATTAAAAGTAGAGCATATAGAGTTCCATTACTGAAGAGAAAAATTATGGATGAAGCACTTGAAGAAATGCTTCAATCCGGAATTATCCGAAGGTCAAATAGTGCATGGAGTTTTCCGTGCCTACTCGTGGACAAGAAAGACGGCTCGAAATGCTTCTGCATTGATTTCCGCAAACTCAATGAAGTCACGAAAGTTACGAACTGGCCGCTTCCATTGATTGACGACATCTTTACTTTATTGAATGGATGTCAATACTTCACCACTCTTGACATGAAGTTGGGTTACTGGCAAGTCAAGATGGATGAAGAAGACAGACCAAAAACGGCCTTTGTTTGTCATAAGGGCCTTTATGAGTTCAATGTAATGGCTTTTGGACTCGTGAACGCACCCTCGGTGTATCAATCCCTCATGACATGCGTCTTGGAGGGCCTAGAGGATTTTTCTCTGGCCTACCTTGACGATATTTTGATTTTCAGCCGTGACATAAAATCTCATATCGACCACATTAAACAAGTGTTTGGTCGACTAAGAAAACATAAACTAAAGCTAAAAGCAAAGAAGTGTTCCTTCTTTCAATCTGAAACATCTTATCTTGGTTTTGTAATTAGTAAAGATGGAATTAAACCTGAGACTTCGAAGGTCGAGGTCATTCGAAAATTAAATCCGCTGAAAACGGTAACAGAAGTGAGATCTTTCATGGGCATGACCTCATACTACTGCAGATTTATTCCTCGGTTCAGCAAAATTGCTCAACCACTCCTAGAACTGACAAAGAAATATGCAAGATTTCATTGGCGTGACACACATCAAAAAGCTTTTCAAGAGTTGAAGGATCGTTTAACTCAAGTTGCTCATTTGTCATATCCGAATCCAAGAAAGCCTTACGTGCTTTACACAGATGCCAGTGGCCGCTGTGTCGGAGCGGTTTTGGCACAACCATGTGATGACGAAACAGGTCAACTACCTGGAGTACCTGATGAAAAACCCATTGTCTTCCTCTCTCATAAATTGGGTGAAACCCAACAGAAATGGTCGACATTTGAGAAAGAAGCTTTCGCTATCTCATACGCATTGGATAAATTCAATAACTACCTGCAGGGAGCAGAGTTTGTTATTAAGACAGACCACGCCCCCTTGCAGTACTTGTTGAAAAGTCCGCAAAACAATGCCAAAGTACAACGCTGGGCATTGGAGATAGCTAGCTACAATTGTAAGATTGAATATTTACCAGGTAGAAAAAATACATGTGCTGACCTACTTTCTCATTTACCAGAAGGAATTGCAAACGCTGACCCCGGGTACGAGATGGATAATGTGGAAAATCAGAAAGCATTACAAATTGGCATTATCAATAGTAACAAATTTGATCCTCAAAGATATGTACATGTCATCACAGATGAACCTCAGGTTCCGCCCGAACCACAAGCAATTAATTACAAAGATTTGGACATGAAGGTAGAGCAACAGAAAGATGAAAAGATTGTTGAAATCATCAAGAAGTATCAAGGTAACAATACCCCTGCACACATTAGTAGTAGATACCTCATGATTGAGGGAGTATTATATTACATCAGTACAGTTGACGATAACCCACGGGTACGCTTGTGCATACCCGAACAATTACATGCAGATGTGTTGAAACAATACCATGACGAATTAGGTCACCTTGGCATAGACAAAGTGTACAATAACATCAGTAGAAAATATTATTGGAAAGATTTATATAAACATATTTATAAACATGTAGAAAATTGTCTTGTGTGTCGAGCTCGTAACACCAGAGCTCACACTTTGCCATTGCAAGAGACTGACAGACCTCCATACCCCTTTGCTAAAATTGCATTGGATATGAGTGGTCCACACCCTGAGACTTTATCAGGAAACAAATACATTGTGACCTTCATAGATATTTATTCTGGCTGGCCTGAAGCATTTCCAGTGCCTGATAAAAAGCGGAAACAATTGCTAATTTGATAATAGATCAAATTTTTCCAAGATTTGGATGTCCTTTAGAAATATTAACAGACAATGGATCTGAAAATGTAAATGCAGTGATGAAATATTTAACTGACTATTTCAAGATACATCATGTAACCACTTCCTACTTCCATCCACAATCTAATGGTAAGGTGGAGAGGCTACATAGAACGCTGAATGACATCTTAGCAAAACTAGCTCGAGAAGAATTAGAAACTTGGGATTTATTCCTAAACCAAGCTATGGCAGCCATCAGGTTTAATGGTAGTGAATCCTCTGGATTCTCGCCATTTTATCTGGTGTATGGCAGAGATGTGGTTTTACCACTCGACAACATACTGAAACCTCAAGAAAAATATGTAGGTGAAGAACCTCATAAGATAGCCATTCAGGAACAACATAAAGCATTTTGAAAACAACAAGCTGCACAAAAGAAACGAGTATTAAAACAACAAAGATTACATGATATTACAGCAAAGGATATCACCTTTGAAGTAGGTGATCCTGTTTTATACTCTTCAGGAAAATCTAAAGGAAAATTAGAATCGAAATGGGACTACCCATTTCGAGTCATTGAGAGAACATGTCCAGTGAGTTATAAGATACAAGATCAATTAACTCGCAGAATAATTAAATGTCATGGAGAAAGACTTAGTAAAGCGCCTCAAGAATGGGAGGTGCCTCAACCTGTTCAACCTGTTAGAGCGCGACGAATCCAACGTTACGCTGCCCCATCAGAACAGTCGACTACTGAATACAGTAGCAGTAGTGACAGTAATGAAAGTGACGATATGCAAGGGATTCAAGAAAAACACCCCTTAACGTCGATCATTAAGAATAAAAGACAAAGACGAGAACATTCTTCTTCAGAAGAAGATGGTGTTCCATTAGCAGAATTAAGACAACAAGTACAACAGGTACGAGATTACAAGAGACGAATGAAGGAGCTACAAGCTCCTTCCGCTGATCAACTGCCATCACGGTTCATTGCTGGCGATCAAAATGATCGAGTAAATGATTCAACGATGGAAGTTGATCAATTGCAAATAACAGAATCAGGTAGAGTTTATTGTCATTTTTATTACTTTCAGGAATTAAGAATGTAATACCTTAGGAGAAAAGGTGATTCCTGTTGTCTGGAGGCGTTCTGATAATATTAGTCCGTAATAAATAATCCCTGTAGTGCATTTCTTCTCCCTAAAAACCGGTAGTGACTGATCCTGGTCATGGATTCCCATCACCGTGTTGACCGTGATGCTGACAGCATCCTGGTCACCGCAGGTGATTGGTCATCCTGTTTCCCTGGATCCGGTCAGCCGGTGATCCTGGTGATCCTGGTCACTATCCTGATCACTATTGATAATTCTGGAATTCATCTGATCCAGACTCGAGCTCCGCTAAAAGTTTACCGGACCTCGCGTCTTGGTTGTGAGGATTGTAACGAAATGCCCTCCATGGAGCCCCTCCACGGAGCGCGTCGGGTTAACCTCCGTGGGGTGTGTCGGAGTCTTATGATTGCACTCGAGAATCTTGGTTCCCGAAGTGTTAATGTGTTAATCAGAGTGGCCAAGTCCTACTTGGTAATAATTCTCTGTTGTATAAACTTTAATAAGTAAACGCTGTTTTCAAGCCCAAGTTATGTAATTTTATTCAATTCCTCGTATATTTGCATTGCATAATAGCAGTGCAACTGACCTGAAAGAAGTACTCTACGCACTTACTGTAAAAAGGTGTTTTTGACAGTATTTGCAATTATGACTGGCATATGAGCTAGTAAAAGCCTAACCTATAATAACCCCATCAGAATGCTTTTGACAGATTTTAGCATTGTATACTGACCCGACCTAACCTCAACACACCCAGTATCAGTTTCAGCTCTGAGAATTGTGCAATCTTGCACGTTCACAAAATGGCGCTGTTGGTTTTGAATGGTTTTGCGGTTATACACCTACCAAGTGCCACTGTCCTTTTAAAGGCTAGAACGCATACTCTTAGCATAGGATACCCACCGGATGCCCTACTATTCCAGGATGGAAGTAAGGGGTTAAGAAATACCTCTCCGCCATCTTGGGGTATATGTGGTGTTTTGTGGTGTTTTATGACGTAAATTCTGCCGAGTAGACACGATTCAAACCGTATTTAAACCAACGGAATCACCCGAGACGGCACTTCTCTCTGGTCTTCCGTGTGTACAAGAAGTCACTCTCCTATTCTCGTGGAAGGACGCCGCCGAACGCTGCCAGGCCAGACAACATTTCCAGACACAGGACGCGATGAGAGCGATGCAATAATTTCGACTTCGTCTCATTTCGTATCTGATATTTTCAAACTTTTACCAGAGAGAGAATTTGTTTAAAGTTTAACTTGTAGGAACTATACTTAGGGTTTTAATAAAAGTGTAGAAAACTGTAAGTACATTTTATGTGTTTTTGAATTCACCCTTTCACTGCGGCTGCAGTATCAAGAATTGTTGCAGACTCTACAGAAACTGGTTGCCTCTAAAGACTGAACACTTAAATTGTCCTGTGGCCATTTTGCCACGATTATAGTCCGAACTAAAAACCACTAGACGATCATTTTTCCGGGGTACTTAACCCTGCTATGCCACAATATTCATATATGCTGTTTGTACGTATTTTGTACAACATTGACGTTTTAGCCTTCTGTTTTCTTCTTCCGATTCACTTGTTTCAATTCCTGGGGATGAAAATGCACTTATTTCATCAAAATTGATAGCAAAATCAGCATCATTCTAAAATGTGGACTGGGTAATAAAAATGTCATCATTGTCTTCATCTAGATTGTTGTTATTGTTATCAATGCTATTTCCGCAGTCAACATTATTTGTAATTTCTGTTTAATTGGCATTTTTTATATTTTCTTTTGTTTTATTCTGTTTCTGATCAATTTCTGTCCCAGTTTGATGCCGATCCTTGTCAAATTCTATCCCATTTTCATTTTGTTCATTATAAACTGCTTCTTCAGTTTCATTCTGCTCCTGCTCAAATTCTCTTTCATAATATCTTTTTACATTATTCTGTCAGCATTTCCCAATAATTTTATCATTATGATCTATCAGAGTAATAGTGCCTATCTTAGGTATGTCACTTATCATATACGGTCCAAGCCATTTGTTCATTCCAAGGGTCATTTTATTTTTATTTTTCTTTTCATATTTTTCACCAAAACATTCTCTCTAATATTGAACACATTTCTTTCAACATTGTGTCTCTTGTCAAATTCTTCTTTTTGTTTTCTCTGTGCAGCACAAATATTATCAAGAACATCTGCTGCAATCGTACGTTGCATTGTTAACAAGTTTGTGGCAGATTCTTCAATCTGAGAAGTTGACAACTCGTTATACTTTTCGAATGCGTTTGCTGTATCACCATGTTGGTTTTCATGGGATTTCTCCAATACATGAAGAAGAATGGAGAATACTTTGTAGTTGATTGCCTGGATGTATTGTACGAAAAACAGCATTTTGGCACATACCGTTCCCAGTTAGAGGTGTTATCACAGATTATTTTATTTAACATATTTTTAAAGTTTGGTTGAAACGTTCAGATCTTCCATTAGACTGTGGGTGGTAGGGTGTACTTAGGATATGTTTATATCCATATTGAGAATCTAATGTTTGAGTGAGAATTGAATTAAATTCTCCGCCATTGTCACTGACAAGTTCTTGAGGGACCCCGTGTTGGCAAAACAATTCATACATCCTTTCAGTAACTTCAGATACCAGTTTACATTTCAAAGGAAAAGCTTCAACATAGTTAGAAAAATAATCAATGACAGTCAAAACGTATCTGTACCCATTTTCGGAAAGAGGTGTCCCATTGGTCTGATTATATGGTCCGATTTGATCAATTGCAATTTTTTTCCATATGCTTTTCGGAACTTCCACTGGTTGTAATTCGGCAGTTTGGGTTTTTGATTTCTTATTAGTGTTTTGGCATTGATCACAATATTTAATATGTTTCTTTAAATCCAGGGACATTCCCTTCCAATAATATCTCTCTGATAATTTATAGACAGTTTTCTCCGTCCCTAAATGACATCCATTGTCAACGTGACATAACTTGAGAACTGACAGTTTTTGATCAGATGTAATGACTAACTTCTTCTCGCCCTTCTTACTTTTTCCACCGGTATAATACATTTTTCCCTCTACAATTTCAAAGTTACTTATTCTCTTTCTAGTTCTTCCTTTCTCATTTTCTCCTATACCTGTGAATAATGGAAATAATAGTAATTCCTAACAGAATTTTTTATAACTAGGCATTTACCCGTAAAAATATAATATAAGGACATCGCATTTATGGATGCCTTAAGGGCAGTCTGCTGGTCAAAATACATATCTGTAAAGAAATATAGGGACGTCGCATTTTCGACCCCTCAAGGGCAATCTGCAAGTCAAACACCATATATAGGGACGTCATATTTTTCGACCCCTTCATGCCAGTTTGCGTGTCAAAGTAGATACCTGTGCAAAATTTGGTGAAAGCCATGCAATGACTTATTGGGAGGCGTAGGCAGACAAATAGACACACAAACAAACAGAGCTCAAATTATAGTATGATTTAAGGAAAATTTAAATTTGGAATATGTGTTATGCAAACATAAGTTTCGGTTAAGAATGTTTGTGTTATGTAAGTGGAGTTCCCTGATGGAATATTTGGTTTAAACAATATTTTATTCTTTAAAAATGTCATATGTAACAGAATGTTTACAAAAAGTAAAGAAGTAGGAAGAGATATCTTATATAACATTTGTTCACCAATGTAGAGTAACAGAATAATAGAGGGATTTGACAAAAAGCTGAAAGCTTATGTGCGTCATCTCCCTAAACCATGATGGAATATTTGTTTTGTAAGGGAATTTCCATGCTGGAATATATGTTACAGTTAAAACTAGAAGTCCTGTCACGAACTGTGCGCTTATCTAGGCTTAACTGCGCGTAGGGATTGCGCGCAATTGCCATATCAAATGGCACCCAAAGCATGGCAGGTTCTCCTTGTTACCCATAGCAAACACAAGCAATGTTCCTGCAAATGGACCTCCGGGTTACCCGGAGGTCCATTGGCTGAAACTTTGCCTGTGCACGGGTCGTATGCGCAGGACTTGATAGCCTTACCATCGTTATAACGCATAGATTAACGCGCAAATCGACGTGCTATTTGTGCGCATTTCATGACAGGACTTCTAGTTTTAACTGTATACAGTTAAAACTAGAAGTCCTGTCATGAAATGCGCAGAAATAGCACGTTGATATGCGCGTTAATGTGCGCGTTATGGCCCAAGTAAAGCTATCAAATTCTGTACATATGGCCTGTGCACAGCAATGTTTCAGCCAATGGACCTCCGGGTAACCCGGAGGTCCATTGGCAGAAACATTGCATGTGTTTTCTATCAGTAACCAGGAGGACCTGCCGTGCTTTGGATGCCATTCAATATGGCAACTGCGCGCAATTCCAACGCGCAATTAAGCCTAGATAAGCGCACTATTCGTGACAGGACTTCTAGTTTTAACTGTATAAGGGAAGTTCTATATTGAAAACAATGTTAGTTAGGCCGAGGAAATTCTACACTGGAATGTTTGTTATGTAAGGGTAGTTCCATAATGGAATATCATTTTCATATTTACAATTGAAATTAGATATTAGCATATTCTTACGATCATAAAATTCTATATTGGTCAGGTGTGGATAATTTGTATTGGAATATATATTTTTAAGATAAATAAATGTATATGCCCTGGAATGAGCAGAAATCATTTGGCCAAGTTTCGTCTGTTGATAACACTGTATGTGTGTCTCAAAAAATAACATTATAATAGAATCTAATAATGTATAATTGATAAATTCTTACCTTCAATGTATGTCCTATCGTTCAGATAAGTAAAGATTTTATTGAATTCTTCAGAATCCATATGAAAAAATCACCATGTATTCAACAGGAACCAAGTTCAAACTGTCCTTGCATGAGCAATAACAGGCTATTGTTTGACGGGTAAAAAAGCGTTCAAGTGTGTCTGAACACATGACTAACTAGTACAAAGAATTATGATATTATTTCTTGCTGCATTAATTAAGGGTAAAATAGTGTTCGTGTGTGTCTGAACACATGGCCTATCTGTACACAGAACTATAAAATTATTACCTCTACAATTAAATATAATACATTTATAAATGAGGGAAAAATTATTATAGGCGAGGAATAAATATTACATAATATTTATCCCCAAGAACTTTGCTTATATAGATAGTAATTTGTTCTGGATGGAACATATAATATGTGGAACAAATACACACTCACAATTGAAACGCCCAGGCACCACTTAGATACTTTGTTTTTTGCTTCTAAAAAGTATCAAATTGCTTACGCGTTTCACAGAAAGTTGTACCATGGCCCTATAATATATACAAGCTGAAAACTGGGACTGCCGGGTGATTTATCTAACGAAGGGCTTTGGTTCTAGTACAATGGCCTATTGTTCCTCCATTGTCTGGCATGTCTGCTTATTGTATGGGATTTATATGGACTTTGATACCATTGTTCTGGAGGAAAACACCTGCGTTAGCAAGTTTCAGGGGAGGGCGAGTCATGGTTTTGACTGTTCTTTGAGGATAAAGCCTACTGTTTTACAGGCTTGTCACGCCTCGTCCCCTATTATTCCACAACCTTGCCTATTGTTCTACAGATTTGACACGCCGCGTCCTCACGCTATCTATCATTCGGCCTTGTCCCTTTTGTTCTAGATAGAACAGGTGCGTTTGCAGGTGATCAAGGAATGGACGAATCGCGAGCTTGGGCATGCATGTGTGTGCATTGTATTGTAACACATCGGAAATGTCTTACCATATCATAAAGCCGACTACCCCAAATGAACCAATAACGGCAGCATTCCAACGCGTAGTCCTGTTTTTGTTCTAGCTAACAAAACATTCCAATTCTTTTTTATTAGTATTGATTTTATGAGTGTTCATTACTAATTTTCCCACTACACAATGCTCATTTAAAAACCCTATTATCCATACCGAGTAATTATTAATTTTCAACACTTAGCTTTTCCTAAACGTTTTGTGAAATCATTGAAATCCTGTCAATATATATATATATTGACAGAATTTAGCAAGTGATTTGTGACTGGGTTAGCCACTGGCTAAGTTTTCTGCTTTTTGCGTGTGTTACTGTTTGTTTTTACACATTTATTTGTATACGGTGGGTGCTTGACACAATTTAACACTTCCCGGCGGGCTGCTACTTGTGTAGTAATCTCTACCTTCGCTTTTATTTTTATATCTCACCTTATGATTACTGTTTGTTTACTTTGCACACTCTCTGACACACCTTTTTAGTATTTATGGTCTCGTGTAATTACTTCGTAAATGCAAAAATACGTCCTCGCCTGGTGAGGACGGAATAAGCTACAAAGTATTAAAGAATGCTCAGGAAATCCTATTTATTAGGCTGGCCACTACTTTCCACGCCTGTACCCAAATCGGGTACTTCCCCAAAACGTGGAAGTCGGCCATAGGCATCATGCTACCCATGCCCGAAAAGGACGAAAAAGTTCCTTATAACTACCGCCCCATCAGCTTACTAAGTTGTATAGGAAAGCTCTACGAACGAACCCTAAATAACAGATTGAGAGATCATCTTGAATCGGAAATTTTTTTTTAACAAATGGCAAAGAGGCTATCGATGCAACATACAAGGTATTGAACACGTCCATAGGCTACTAGAGCATATCAAAACGGTAATCTCGCGAGGAAAATGCGAGGAAGATGCGCGGTCATCTTCCTTGACGTCGAAAAGGCGTTCGACTCAGTATGGCAAAATGGCATTAGGTACACACTCCAGAAATTGAGCCTACCAAACAAAATCATCAGAGTCCTGTCCTCCTTTTTGATCGTGAGAACCATAAAAGACAGAGCAAACAACGAAATCTCGGAACAGGTTCCACACAAAGCTGGAACGCCACATAACTCGGCCCTCAGCCCTCTAGTATTCCTCATCTATGTAAACGACATAGAAATTAATCCAGTAGACAAAACAGAACTCTCCCAACTCGCAGATGACGTGGCTCTCTCACCACGCACAAAAAACCCACAATTCTCTAGAAACGACTCCAAAACACGGTAACCAAAATGGAGACTTGGTGCAACAAGTGGCACATCAAAATTAGAGTTAAAAAATCACAACTAGTCATCTTTCAGCGAACTACAAATTTTCAAGATGATGTAATTATCAAACTTTATAATCTCCCAGTCACTAAAAACTCGGAAGCAAAGTTTCGTGGCGTGATCTTAGAGAAAATCTAAACCTAAAAAGCCATGTTCCAGAACTAACCTCCAAAGCAAAACAACGCATAGGACTCCTCGGAAGACTCCGGGGTACTGGGGGGGGGGGGGGGGGGGGGGGTGCGAGCGAAAAAAAACTCTAACTAAAATATATAAAACCTTCGTAAGACCAATCTTCGACTAAGGAGCGATAATCGCATGCGACACAAGCAGAAGGAACTTAAACAAAATGCAAATCACTCACGTCGCTACACGAAAAATGCTCCATCGAACCCATTACAACCAGATTAACTAAATTAGCGGAATCCACAAAAATAAAGTAGTGAACAGCGAGCTACATACCCTAATCAATTATAGAAACAAATAAACTCTTAGCCGGGGAGGGTTGGGTCTGGGAAGTTAGGGGGTGACCCTGGCGCTAAAATACATTGGGAGGGTTTTAGGCGCGCTGGTAGCCGTTACCATTCTCACTGGTGCTAGCAGACCTGGGGCGCGTTGGGCCTGGGAAGATTGGAGGTGTCCCTGGCGCTTACATACACCGGGGGGAGTTTTAGGCGCGCTGGTAGCCTTTATCAGTCTCACTGGTGCTAGCAGATCGAGCATACACGACACTCACGCAGACAACGCATACACAACACCTACACACCTCTCCATCTGTAGTTTTTTTTTTAAATATTCTTAACTCGGAATCTAACACCTCGAGCTTACCGTTATGGATATATCTTTTTTTACACCATCTCCTCGGGGTTGGAGGAGATGGGTCTGCCAAAACAAACTCTGAATCTTCTCACAATTTTTATTTATTTAACTCCCATGGCTCCGAAAGTAGTAGTTTGTTTCAAAACCACTGCCTCCAGGCAAAAATATCCAATAACTCGCAACGAACAAAAGTGGACCCGAAAGTGTGACTGCAAGCCATCAAACGTTTTACAGACAGCTAACGGGGACTGACAGGCAGCCATGCCTAGCGGCCGGAAACCTTTTCCCGGGCGCCTGCGGCGCCAAAATCAACATTTCATATCTCAATCAACGTAATTATATGTGTTTTTGATGAAGGGTTCTTTGACGCCCGAAAATTAAATGAATCCATGTATCACTGGATTTTTGTTCTAACCTAATAGTTACCAGTGTGATGCCTCTTAGTTTTAAGAGTGCATTTGAAATGAAATGCTAGCACGCCTTTATGGGCTTGTCGGTAGCTGAGTGGTCTATGGCGTTGGTCCAGTATCGCTAGGCGATTGGTGCCGCAGAAATGTACTCTCATCAAGGTAGTGGTTCGATTCCCATCGGCGTCAGAATCTTTCATTCTAAAAAATGCGCCAAAGAAGTGCCGAATTCTGTAATCTGTACCGTAAGCAGAAAATTTGAAAAAGAGATTGATTCTCACTGATTTCATCTGCATTACATGGTATAATTCATTTTTAACAACCGGTCTCCCTATATAACGAATCTGACCGAATCTGACTTCAAATACCTAATCTGACCTCAAATAAATTAATTATACGTTTTTCATTATTGAATTATCGGTTTTGAGTGGGCCTAGTGGGTATATAATTATTTTAAAATGAAACTGTCACAGAAAATGTCCATGAATTTCATGTAACGGTAGATACTTAATCTTAGTTATATAAATTTACTATTGCGTACTCTTCATTAAATTGTCGCTTTTCACACATTCATCTGTACAGTGTACATTTAGTAGTTTAACACATAGTTTTATACACTTACCGTCCTTTTTACCGGCAAAACGTTGTGTTCAAGCTATCTTTTTTAAACGGGGGGTTCATAACTTATTTTCAGTTAGCGTTTCGCCAAACACATGACGAGGTGATAATAAATATTAAAACCAACCACATATCAGTGTATACTAGTTCTAGATTCCTGTATGCCCTACCTCAATGATACTCACAGGCGCCTATTAAGACTGGATCGCCTTGTTCTCACTCCACCAATCCCTATGTTTGATTTCCCAGTGGTGGGCCTGGGAGGGGTGGGGAGGGTGGCCGAGGGCCCCCAAATACAAACCATAATTAACTGTTTTTAACACGCACGTTTCCCCAGGACGCACCAGAATCGATCTCAGTGATTCAGAATCTGAATAAAAAAATATCCTAGGAAGGGCTCATAATCGTGGGAGGGAATACGCACAATTCCATAGTTCAAGCGTTATATCGATCTAGTCCCCCCCCCCCCACCATTTCTAAAATATGAAATGGATTTTTTTTATCTAGTAGGGGCGTAGCCAGGATTCTATAATGGGGAGGGGGTAGCCATTGGGGGGACAATCATGATATTTTGAAGGTCGTGGTGGGGTTTGCCCCCCTTCCCCCCAAAAAATGCAAACTGTCACATACTGTTATTAACCCCTACCTTTCTTCGGGAGGCACCAGAATTGATCTCCCCCAAACTCTAGCTACTTAACCTTCTTCCCAGTGGTGGGACGGGGGTGGGGCTCCCAAATGCAAACTGTCAATTATTGTTTTTAACCCTCACCCAGGTCTTCGATTGAGGATCCTCGCTCTGCCACTGGGGCCACTGTTGATATTGTATTTAGAGAATGTCATGGTTTAGTGATCAGTGTCATTCAGTGCTAATCTCAACTGGAGATTGGGGAGGCCCCACAGCGACCATATCATGAAAGGGACAATCTCAGATGTCAGTTGCATGGTGGAGGAAACGATTCTAAGCCTTACATGATCTCGGACGATCGCCTCAATCTACATGAAGTTTTAGCTATTCTCAGTAGCCCAAATATGGACCTTATTTCGACGACAAATACAACAAGGCCAAGTGGTGGTAACGTGTTTGTGTTTGATTCCACAACATTCTCCAAGGTACACGATTGGCGTTGTGATGCGTATAAGTGGGAAAACACTGGGTGTAGGAAAGTGTGGCCATCTAGCCAAATTATAAGAAAAACTGTTTTTCATATCAAAATGCCTGGTGGAAAGCATAGTTGTTCACCATTGTTCATAAAAGTGGAACACCAGCTTGCCCTGAATGGGCGTTTCATCTTAGTGCAGTACATTGGTGATGAAAATGTACCATTTGAAGGTTGTTTGGTGCAGAATCCACCCACCCTGTTTTTTTTTTAAGTTGCTTCAAATCCCTGCCCATTAAGCACATACGATTACATTGAAACTGGCATCTGAACACAATCCCTTCTGCTTTTCTCTGACATACACTAGAGCTTTAGGCTATCTTGAATTTCCACTCCAAGGTTGGGCATCAAGTAATTGGAAGCATTCCAAATCTATTGGTTGTTAATTCCAGTCGCCCACTATACATATTGTGTATGATAGACACTAGTGTGTATAGCGGGCGATTGGAATTAATAACTAATGAATTGTTTACGATAATGTGTTTCTGGGGAAGTCTAGCTCTAGTTAGGCCTGGGAGGGACCCTACAACGACCTTCCAAATATCATGATTGCCCCCCCCCCCCCCCATTTACAGAATCCTGGCTACGCCACGCTATATATATAATCCATTTCCCATATTTTCGAAATGGTGGGGGAGGGAGCAAGATCGACATAACGCTGGCATATTTCAATGGCGTGAACTATGGAATTTGGGCGTATTCCATCCCACGGTTTTGGGCCCTTTCCCGGATATTTTTTTTTCTTCAAATTCTGAAGCTCTGAGATCGATTCTGGTGCTCCCGAGGAAATGTGTGGGTTAAAAACAGTAAGTTACGGTTTGCCCCCCCCCCCCACCCCCCGGGCCCAACACTGTAAGACCACACATAGGGATTGGTGAAGTGAGCACAAGGGGCCCTAGTCTTAAAAGGCTCATGTGGGTATTACTGAGGTGCGACGTACAGGAATCTAGAACTTGTATCCACTGATGTATGGTTGGTTTTAAAATTTCTTATCACCTCGGCATGTATTTGGCGAAACGCTAACTGAAAATAAAATATGAACTCCCGTTTTAAAAAAAAAGCTTGAACACAACATTTTGCCGGTAAAAAGGACGGTAAGCGTATAAAAACTGTTTTAAAGTACTAAATGTACCTCTGAAAGGGTGAACTGACAATTTAATGGTGCATGCGCAATATAAAACGAAGATTAAGTATTGTTTGTTTTATTGTAGACTATTTTCAAATTATAAATGGTTTCTCTCCAAAAAAAAACTTTTTGTTAAATCCCCTCGTAGTGAGCAGAAACATCTAAAATTAGCTACACCCGCGTCGAGTAAGTATGATAATATTCACCCCGTCGTGCACCTCAGTGAATTCGTTGTTTTCCTTGCACAAAATGGCGTGTCGATCAGTGTCGATGGCGAAATGATCTATTTTGTTTTGAAAATAGTCTGCAAAAAAACAAACAATACTTAATCTTCGTTATATATATTTATTATTGCGTTAGCTTCCTTAAATAATCACTTTTCATACATTCAGAGGTACATTTGGTACTTTAAAACGTAGTTTTTATACACTTACCGTCCTTTTTACCGGATACCGTCCTTTTTACCGGCAAAAAGTATTACCCTGAAACGGCGCAAGTTCAGTTTTCGAACATCACCTAATTTTCTCAGGAACAGGATGTGGAACGGGAACGGGTACCTAATCTCGGGAATGCAAGAACAGAGAGAAAGTGCATTAATCAACGCAAGTGAATAAACTTTATTCAAATGATTGCCCACCATAACAACACACTAATCATCCTTTTATCTCCATGTGCCTCTCGTCTATGTAATTTGTAAAATGTGTCTTTTTCTCGCCTTTATCAATTGTCATTGAATTCACAGGAACAGTTACCGCCGGATGGGAGTAAATTTCAGCAGCCAAATATTTCTGCTTGACAGGTTTTTTTTATTTATTAAACATTCACCAGATTAGTACCGATTACATCCTGTTGTTTAATGTTGTTTCAGTGAACTATTAATACAAGATGTAGTTTATTGTTATATCAAGTTATTTTTGAAAGATAATAAATCAAACAATTTGCTTTAACGTGTTATTTTCTTATAAAATCCAACATGAAGTGGGTGGGGTTGATGCTGTCACTACGCACCGTACTATCGGGTGGGGACGTAAAATGGCTGGCTTCTGTGCAGGGAGAGACACACCCTCTGCAGACTAAAGATCTCTCTGTGGTAGCCTAGAACAGAGCTACAGATATTCGTCCCACAAGCCTAGCTGACAAAAACCGAAACAGTGAAACGGGGGGCGCACAGTGCCATTTCGTTCCCCGCAGGCATCCAGCCGTAAAAAACTTTCTCTACTAAAGGGAGGAAATAACTGACTGACTGACCATCATTTTTTCGGAAATTTGGAGGGAGAGCATTTCGAATTCTAGGACAACCAGATAGGCGTACCGCATTTTTTTTTCACACACGACATCCTATCTCATCTTATCCTACCCAGGAAAATGCTTCTAAACACATCAATTTAAAAAAAAATCTGTGGCAGAACCCTTAGATGTTCCCATCAAATCTTTTGCGCCTACGGCATTCACGTGTCGGGATTTCACTACCCAATGTTCGGACAAGTCAACTCATCTGTCCCCTTAACCAAAGTGTCCCCATACGCCCATGGGCTATCCTTTCACAAAACCTGAATTGAAGAAAATTCTAGAATTTAAAAAATACAAGCAAATTTTCAGTGACGTTAAAAAATTCTGTTTCGGGCCAAGAGGCCTGCCTTGTCTTTATTCACCATTTCGGTATTTGATGAATTTAAATCGTGCAGCAGTGATAACATTCCCAACAATTCGTCCGATGCTGATTGCGCATGCGCAACTTTCGGGAAAAACTGAGTCTACATTTTAACACTGTGGCCTATGGAGAAAATATTTTAAACATTTATTAGTTTAAACAATATTTTATTTCCGGTAAGCAAAAACATACAAGTACAAACATATATACAGGATACAAATAATTGACGGAAAATGGATCCAGCAGCAAGCTTAAGCTTATGTAAACCGTCTCCATTGCATTTAAGTACATTTAGCTGATTCGATATAGCAAGATTGATTAAATACCAGAATAGAATATTTGAATTTAAATTAAAAAAGTAAATATCTTGTCTCTTGTGAATACTGGTGGTTGTTGGGGTCTAGGATGCACAGTATAAGAGGAGATATGCTGTAGGTCACTCACATGAGAAGTCAGCTCTCAATTATCCTCCGCTGGCAATACCAAACCTGGACACCACCCCTCGTGAGTCACCTTGCGAGCTTTCCAGGAGATGGCGCCCAGGCTCGGAACCATCAACAGAGTGAAATGAGAATGAGGCGTCTCAATTACTAACCCACAACTCCCTCCTCTGGCATTGCACATTAGGTATTGGTCCAGTGCTATATGGACTCGACCGAAAATGAATTTATTATTATTAATGTACTGGTGTTTGGGGTAACTTTTCAGCGGCCATGGCTAATTGCAACCACAACATGGGCATTAAGTCAAGTTTAAACAGTCATATATACCAATATTACCCATTTTAGTGGACTTCCAACACAGGCATTAATGACCGGGTCGAATTTTTCCAACAAACTTAAATAGTTTACCGACGTAAACAAGCACTATTTCACTACGAGGAGGTTCCCACGAGGAGAATATATTTTTAGTAGCCATAAATTAGGGAAACGTTTAAGCCTAAGGGGCGTACCTTAGTGCTTGAAAGAAAATAATTTGGGTCCACACAATGGAATGAGATAAACTCACAGAATTTAGAAACGCGGGATACTCAGTGTCAATCTCAAATGAACTAAAGAGTAGTGACATGGTATTTGGTTTGGAATCGAGTTTGGAACGTTGGTGATCTTTAATAATTTAACAATGTCGTCGACCATATAGCACTGGTACGGTACTATAGTTGCGGATAAGATAGACTGGTCAAACCAAAGGGGCCAGGTGGAATGTTCACTAAAACTCAAGCGATCCGTATATTGAGCCTCGTCGATTTGGGGGTACATCGCAAAGAGGGAAAAACCTCCCATTGAAGGGAGTACTGATTCTACGTTAATCCAAATAACTAGAATCTACCCGATGCTTCGATAAAGTCATGCACACAATTAGCAACTGCTTCATTAGTTTGGACATTATAGGACGGATTTCCGTACAACAAAGTGTCGATGTCAGAACCACAGTTCAGCCTCCCAAGCGTCGCACGTCTTGCATCGGAATGCAGCGGACAATCTAATAGAAAATGTTCTGCAGTTTCACGAACCCATCAACCGCAAAAGGGCGAGCTTGTCAAATGATAGTTATACAGATCACAGTTGAGATTGCTACACCCTAGGCGGAGCCGACAGTGATATATTTGGGTTCTTCGGGATTTGCTGAAAAGGAAAAAGTTGGGAACAAAACCCTTTTCTCTATTGATTCACAAGTCGAAATTGCCCAAAGACGTATTTTCTCGGATCGTCGTTGGAAGGAGATTCCACAGCCTAGTTAGTTGATTTTAAAAGGATCTTTGGTGCTGCACTGTACGAGAGAACGGCACAGACAAGTCCGTATTAGAGCGCAAAGTATATTCATGACCATCCGATAATAATGGGGGAACTAAAGCTGATATATAATTAGGAGTGATGTGGTGATACATTTTAAAATATTGTTTTAATTTGTGCTTCTCGTGTCGGGTCTGTAATGTTTCCCACCCTGTCTCGGCGTATAATAACTCCTTACTGACACTCCTAGTTGCCCCCGTAATGATTCGGGCGGCCTCAGTTTGGATTTTTTCGAGCTCCATGGTCTCGGTGTCGGTACAGTTGTCCCATGCCGTGTCCGCATATTCAAGAACAGGGCGTATGAATGCAAAATATATTTTTTCCAAGGCTTTACGATCGAGGGAGAATTTGAATTTCCTGATAAGGGCAATTATTTTCCAGGCAGTTGAGGTTATGTTACTGATATGGTTTCCCCAGGAGCCATGGTTGTTAAATGTCAACCCCAGATGTTTGTGATGATCAACCTCTTCGATATTTGTGTTTGACATTAAAAGGGTGGGGTGCTTGGTTTCGGTCCGTTTCCGTGTAATAACCAATGATTCGGTTTTGTTTGGGTTGAAATCCACCAGCCATTGGCTTGCCCATCCTTCGATCGTTTTGATATCTCTTTGCATAACTTCTGCAGCTCTCACAGGGTCCTCAATGATAATATAAAGGGAAGTGTCATCTACGAACAAGCGAATATCACAACAGATATCATCGATAATATCACTGAAGTAAATTAGAAATGGCAGGGGCCCCAGTATAGATCCTTGAGGAACACCAGGTATAATGTTTCTCCAGGAGGATGGCTCAGAGTTAATTACGACACGTTGTTGCCTGTCGCTCAGATACGATTTGAACCACTCTAGGGATTTTCCAGTAATACCTATTGTTTCTAATTTGTGGAATAATCCTTTGTGCCAAACTCTGTCAAATGCCTTACTGATGTTGCAGAAGATGAATCGTATTTCTTTTCCTTCGTCTAGAGCCTGGCTAATCGTATTGTAAATTTCGGTAAGTGGGAGCACAATAGAGTCTTTCGGAACAAATCCCGACTGGAACTTAGTTAACAGGGAGTTGGATTCCAGAAATGCAAAGACTTTCTTAAAGATACATTTTTCAAAGACTTTGCCGATGCAGCCCAAGAAAGAAATCGGTCGATAATTGGACACAAGGATTGGAGTCTTTTTAAAAATGGGAGAAACATTTGCCCTTTTCCACTGAGAGGGGAAAAGTGTTCATTAAGGTAACGGTTGAAAATACTAGTTAATGGTTTTGATAACGTTTTCGAACACCCCTTAAGAACTCTTGGATTTACATTGTCGGGGCCACAAGCTTTAGAGACATTCAGTGATCGAAGTGCCTCTGAAACATCTTTTTCGTCTAAGACAACTTCCGCAAGTGTTGGGTGAAGAGAGTCGTTTGAAGCGGACGGAGGGGATGCATTGGAATCATCTATACTAGAGATTGAGCAGAAGTATTTGTTAAAAGCTTCTGCTTTATCAGCGTTCGTTAAAAGAGTAATGCCATTGTGGTAAATATCAGGTAATTCAGATTTATTTTTACCTATAAGTAATTTTAGCGTTTTCCACCATGTGTGTGGCGGTGTAGTGTGGGAACCAAGCGTATTTTCAATTTTTGATATGTATTTAGATTTAGATTGCCTTATCGCAGATGTTGTTCCATTTCTTTTTTACGATACATTTCCCAAGCCTGATGAGTATTTCTAAATTTGGCCAGCCTGTCTAGACGTTTTCGCTGGCGAATTAGCCGTCTAATTTCTGAATGCATCCAGAGAGGTTCGTTTTGACGACTAATAATTATTTTATTCGGAACAAACTTGAACAAGAGATTTTCTAGATGCGATGTAAAGTTGTCTACAAAGAGCAGAGTATTATTTTGGTTAATGATATTCTCCCAATTGGCTTTGAGAGGGTCTTGTTGAGGCCTTCAAAATTTGCGTCGGTATAAAGCCATACTCTTCGCCTAATGGAGTGGTGTTGTTTAATTGGTAACTTGAATTCTGCAATTATTGGACAATGGTATCGGATTAGCCGATAGGGATCACCAACATGCTGGGATGCTATAAGCTGTGTATCATTCGTGATTATTAGGTCAAGCAATGAAGATGATGTTTCGGTAAAAAATGTTGGTTACTGAATTACTTGGGACAGATAAAATTGTTGAAGCACCCTTTGAATTGGTCCGTTACGGTGCGAAATTTGATCATCGTTAAAATCACCTGTTATAATAACTGAATTTGGGTTTGAAACGATTGCCCGTTCTATTGACGTAGATATTAAATCCCAGGTGGTAATTTCTGAGTTTGGGGGTCGGTAGAAGGACCCGAGGAGAAAATGTTTATTACCAAACGCAATTTCAAGCCAAATGCATTCAACATTGTCAACTTCCAAGTCTAGTCGATGTTTGAAAGAAATTGTATTTTTGAGGTAAATAGCTATACCACCATCTCTTAGGAGGCAGTCTTTTCTGATAGGTTCGAAAAATCCTGGTATTTCTAGGTTCGAATTTGAGTCAGAAACATTAAGCCATGACTCTGTAAAAACACAAATTTCATAGTTTATTAACTTCGCCCGAAGAATATCAAGTTTGGTTTTAGGCTTTGGATATTAAGATGAAATAGTGTTAATCCCTTGTTCTTTGATGCACACTTATCATCGAAGTCAGGAATATTATCTGAGTATTGGGATGAATGGCTGTGTGGACCAGGGTTGGTTTCAATGTCGGCGGAGAGGAGTAAAAGAAGAAAGACCCATAAAGTCAGAATAGCGCAAAACACGTTTGATAAAATGTGATGAGACTCGTCCCTTATGAGTTGTTTAAAGATTGGTTCTTGTGCCCATGGGACAAGGATTAACTGGGTCATGTATGAATGTTTGTGAAGGACGTTGTGAATGAAAACCATCATGGTTACTCCTCTCAAGCCAAAGCCAGATATAAGGTTTGCAAACACTACTTCCAAAGAGTTAGGCGGCGTTTGGGTGCACCCCGGAATGAGCAACCGGCGCGAAGAGACCCACTCTTAGACTGTACATGGCTTCGTTAGCCATTGTCATTTTTGTCTGCTACAACATATAATGTTCTGAGAGTGGGTACACAACATATCACTGGTAATTCATGAAACATTCCATCGAGGCTCCTGAGGTGACAATCGTTAGATGTGGAAGTTGGGTTGCTGGGAATGGAAAGAGATAATAGTTTACTGTCTCTTGTTACTACTGAATTGATAGAGGAGTAGTAAATACAACTGAGAAGACGAGATAACGGTAACAAAAATAGAAAACAAAACAAAACATATTTACATGATTGGACAAACAATGGGTTGGACATAATTGAATAATTTTGGAAGGCGAGTTGAATATCGTACTGTTGAGGTCCCGGGGATTTCCGTTGCCCGAACAGCCCTATTTCGTTAATATATCGACACTGAACACCATCCTGGCCCCACTCCATCCCACACAGGCACATATTATCTGGAGGTAGATCGATTGTATAGAAAGAACCTTATATGGGCTAAGTTGTTCTACAAGGAGTTAGAAGTGCAATTACTTGCGAGGGTCTAGGGGTTATATCGACTGCCCAGTTGGGAATCGGATCAGATAGTGGAGCTTCACGAAGACTGAAGGAGATCAACATACTTCCCCCCCCCCTCCTCACTAACCTTACCCCGCAACCAACCAAGATTTCTAGTAAAATGTTCAGAGCCAAGTTCACCACCCCCCCCCCCCCCCCCCACCCACCCCAGTGATATCTCTATGGCCACTCACAAAAGTTGTGGTGAATATTGGGTAACTTGAATTGCGAAAGATTACATCAAATATAGTCAACAAAGCTGGGGATGTTGGCGAGGTTCTTTTGCTGTATAACAGTTTCCAGGAGGGTGTTGTGAGCAACCCCATCGCATCCAACAACTAGCTAGCTATTGCAAAATAGTTGCGGATAGATAAGTAGACGCTACCTTTCCAGAGGCGGTTTGACACCAAGACAGTCAGCTCGGTAGCTACTCTGGAGCAGCCAGCTGATGATTACCAAGAGGCACTCACCAGCAAACTGCACCAAACTGGTGAGCAATTTGTAACTTCTCGAAAAGGTGCATCAAGTTATGTGAGCATAACGGGTGAATGTAGTTGGGCATCGCGATACATTTGCTTTTGTCGGATCCGATGTATGCTGAACCGACCACCAGAGCATATTACATCAGAGTTAAACCTACCTTTCAGGAAATAATGTTGGGCGATGCCAATCAGCTAGGTGACTATATTAAAAGAATCGGACTGAGGTACCCCAATGGGCGCCCACCGACAAATTATACCAGATAAGCCACTTCTGAGTAGTTTGGAACATTACAGAGTTACATAATGCAATATGTGAAGCGACAGCTACTGGCGACTCGCAGTAGGTCACGAAAGAAAAAAAATAATAAAAAGAAAAAATTACTTCTCGAGGCAACGGGTCTTTTCCACAACGCAAGTTGTCAACTACACGGAGGTTGCTTTTTAATAAATGGGAGTTCTCAATCCTCGATTCCAAAACACGGCCCACGGCCCCCACCCTAGTTGAGCTCATTGGGCCCACTCCAGTGAGGGGCCACAGGCTATGCCATGGAAGCAAGAACCGAGGAAAAAAAGGATAAGAGAGAAAGAAAAAAAAAGATAATAAAAAGAAAGGAAAAAAATTGTCTTCCTTCCCTTCCTTCTATTTTCGAGTCAGAAGCTAATTTGTACGAAGTGCGCTGGAGACAACGGTAGATAGAAGATGTATCAATCTTTTCGGTTAATTACAGCAAATGGTGAACAATTAATTTAAGTTTAAGGCCTCAGTGCGTGAAAAGTTGTTTTTGTTTTATATGATACTTAGACTCTGCAACAATTTCCAGGAGAGCCTTAGGAGCCCCCCCCCCCCCCCCCCCCCCTCCACGACGACTAGGTAACTATTGTAAAATAGCAGTGGTGACTGAATAGGCAGATGCGACCTTTCGGGGGCTGGCCTGGTACCAATCCGGTCGGTTCAGTAGCTGCTCTGACACAGTCGTTTGGGGACTGCAGGGAGGCACACATCAACAAGTTGTGCCAGGTCAGCCATTGATGAGCAAACTGTGACTTCTTAAAACAAAACGCGTCACAGGGTGTATACATAAAGAATGGTAGAAGTTGTGGCATCACAATATATTTGCCCTTACCGAATCCTATGCAGAGTGCCATGTCCACTCCAGCATGCTATCGAAACTAATACCTTCCTTTCTGGAAATAAATTTGTGACATGCCTGTCAGGTAAATAACTGTAATATGACAATCAGACAGAGATTGCCCTGGGGCGCATGTTGGTAGTCGATGGATCGCGATATATTTGCCTTGCAGAATCTGATGTTTGGTGTTTCAAGGCAGTCAATCAGAGATCGCCTAAAGGCTCCCACCAACAAATTATACAAGAACATCCCCTGGTGAATAATTTATGACCTCCACGTAGGGGGCGAATAATCGATTGACCACAGAGAAAAAAATAGTTGCTTCTCGGGGCAGCTTACGTTTTCAACAACGCAAGTTGCAGACAATACTAAAGTTTGTTTATATTGATACCTGCAATTTTTTAGTCCTTGTCTATCAAAACACAGTCTACGACCCCTCACCGGGGCGAGCTCAGAGCTCACTCCAGTGAGGGGTCACAAGCTGAGTCTTGGAAGCAAATACTGAACTTTTTTCAAGATATATGGGGCCAATTTTTGCGTAATGCTGTCTGGCCATGATGGTAGATAAAAGAAAAAGTTTTGTGTTTGCAAGTCATATTCAACTGGACTGTATGATTCTGGAGAATTGTGGCTTTTCCCGATGAGATTCCATGCTTTTTCACTACCCCACAGTGTCTGATGAATTGTTTTTAACTGTCTCACTGAAGTTCCTTCATTGATGTTACGAGAAAGGTGAGTATAGTAGTCTCAAATGACTCAGTTTGATAAAAAATTGTTTAGGTAAAAACCATCATCAACGGTGGAGAGGGTTAATATCAATTTCGTCGTCCACCGAGTCAATGACCGACAAAAGAAGTTATGTTTGTTTGACTCATACCCACTGAGTGCTGTGTCTATTTGAAAATGGTCCATTTTATCTCAAATGTATCCAAATATTGATGTCTGGCAGCTTTGTAGAGGGTTAACAAGTGCTAACAGGACTATTTTTTTTATGCAACGTGTAATGTCACACCAAGAACTGCAAATGGCCATTTTTTCTTTAAGATCTACAAGATGTTTTCAGAGAAATCCAGGGAGAACATGAATTTTAAGCTTTTGATGGGTATCATTGTTTATCCCTCCCAAAACGGGATAAGTGTTGTTTTTGGAATACTCTTATTACTTCTCAAAATAATTCTCAGTGAATTCTACTTCCACTTATTTTGATCTCTCCTCTCAAATTCGGGTGCTGTGGGTACGCAAACACAGCACATTTTATCAACATTTTGATGTTTGAGAACATGCATAGGGTTAACAAATACTTACAGGAATATTTTGTACATGCAGTTTGTAATGTCACGCCAAGATCTGAGAATGGCCATTTTTTCTTGAAAATCTACGAGATGTTGTCAGAGAAATCCTCGGATAACTTGAATCTTTAACCTTTTGAGAGGTATCGCTCTGTAACCAGCCCTAAAATGGGTTAATGCTTGATTTTGTGAATATCTTCATTACTTACAAAAATAATCGTCGGTGAATTCCACTTCCAATGAAGGAGGTTATGTTTATCTTGCAGGTACACATCTGGTGTTGTGGTTGCCCAAGAACAGCCCATTTTCTCCAAATGTCTATGCTTGGCAGCCTCTGAAGGGTTAACAAACGCTTACCGAAATATTTTGTCCATGCAACATGTAATGTCACTCCAAGACCTGCGAATGGTCAATTTTTCTTGAAAATTATTTTTTTGAGAAATCAACAGAAAACTGGAATTTTAAGCTTTTAAGGGGTATATCTCCTCAACTAGTCAAAAGTGGGTTAAGACCTCGATTTTGAATACACTTACTACGTACACAAATGTTTCCGTCAGTTTTGCGTCCGGTAAAAGAAGTTATGTTTCTCTGTTGCATTCCCATTTGATGTTGTTGGTGTCCAAAAAACAGACTATTTTTCAAAATTTTAACATTTAGCAGCTCATGGAGGGTTAACAAATGCTTACCGGAATAATTTTTCCAATCAACTGGTAATGTGACACCAAGACCTATGAATGGCCATTTTCCCTCGAAAACCCTACCAGATGTTTGTAAAGAAATCCAGGGAAACATAAATTTTTAAGCATTTGATGGGTATCACTATTAACAACCAGAAAAGGGGTTAACGCTTGGTTTTTTGAATACCCTTATTACTACAAAAATGGTCCTCGGTAAATTCCACTTCCAACAAAGGAGATTATGTTTATTTATCAGGTACACGTTAGGTGCTGTGCGTGTCCGAAAATAGCCCATTTCAACAAAATTACTATGCTTGGCAGCCTGCAGAGGGTTAATAAACGCTCACCGGAATATTTTGTCCATGCAACTTGTAATGTCACACAAAGTCCTGCAAGTTGTCAATTTTTCTTGAAAACCTACGGGATGTTTTTAGAGAAACCCACAGAAAATGGGAATTTCAAGATTTTAAGGGGTCTCTCTCTTTGGCCTGTCCAAAATGGGTTAAGACTTCGACTTTTGAATACCCTTACTACTTACAAAAAAGTTTTCGTATAGATTGTGCGCTCGATAAAAGAAAGCACTTTTCTTTGTGGCGTAGCCATTGGGTGCTGTTGGCGTCCAAAAACAGCCCATTTTATCACAATTTTGACTTTTAGCAGCTAGTGGAGAGTTAACAAATGCTCACCGCAGTATTTTGTCCATGCAACTTCTATTGTCACACCAAGGCCTGGGAGTGACAAATTTTTCTTGAAAATCTACAAGACTCGTTTAGAGAAATACACGGAAAACATGATTTTTTGAGCTTTTGGGGAGGTATTTCAGTTTAACCAGCCCAAAACGGGTTAACGCTTGGTTTTTTTGAACGCTCTTATTACTTACAAAAATGATCCTCGGTGAATTCCATTTCCAATAAAGGAAGTTATGCTTATCTCTCGCGTATCGTTTGGGTGCTGTGCGGGCCTGAAACCGGTCCATTTCATCAAAATTTCGATGTTTGGCAGCCTGTGGGGGGTTACCATATGCATCGACTGATATGTCGTGTGTATCAAAGGCCGTGTCACAGGCAGATCTAGCAAAAGATGAATGTTTAAAAAAAATCTACAAGACCTGTTTCGAGAAAGTGCCGATAAACCCCAATTTTGGCATTTTTTTGCCATTCTGACGAAATAAGGGTAAAATCGAAAAATCCGCTCAGTACATTTTTAGATTTTGTGCTCCTCTATGCGTCTGCAAAAGTTTGTGAAAATCGGTTCGAAAATGGCTTCTGAATCGTACGGACTAAATGTGTGCCCCCCTCCTCCTCCACCTCCCCCCCCCCCCCACTAAAAAAAAATAATAATGCGAAGAAAAACAATAGTCTTTTCCAGAGGAAAAAGCTAATGAATAGGGTTATTCAGTTAAGAAGTACACAATTAAGTGTGCTTCAGTGTATACCTATCGACACACATTTAATGCGGGACAAACTTTTTCCCGGATCCGGATCCGGATTCGTGACTTTTTTCCGGATCCGGATCCGGATTTGATGGCCAAATCCGGATCCGGAAAAAAGTCAAAAAACGTGGACGAGGTGATGTGTTTGGGGTACGCTATCAACCAGAAACATCATGTTTCACGAGATAAAATGAAGTGCAAGGCAGAGCAATAATTATAATATAATAATCAGAAACAGCAACTTCACGGTCATGAAACATTTCAGAGGGTGCTTAATTAAGTTCCAGGTGAAAAGATGAAATATTCTAGTCCTGAAATTATTGTTCGTTTGTGCTCAAGTTAAGGTTAATTACATTTCAGCTCCCGTCGAGTCATAACAACACTTTCAGCATCCAGGGTCATATTGTTTTGGACAGTTTTATGGGCAGAGGAAGCTGGAAGCTGAATTCCTCCCCACACCCGACATAATGTAATTTTGGCAGAGTTGCATTCCGAGAAGTATCTCACGACATCTACCACAGCGATAGGGTATGATGTTTCCAGGTGTTGGTGGTTTAAAGCTTGAATTTTCTAAGCTTTAACATTTTTCTTTTCTAATTTTGCATTTTTTAGGGGGGGGGGACTCTGTTCAGTGGTGGTTCTACCCCCCCCCCCCCGCACCCCCACCCCCATCGTCACGACAACCCTCTCCTTTATTGTGGGATTGTCGGTGAATCCCTTGTCCACCCCCTGTCGGAGAAATCCTGGCGCGACCACTGCCTCCCTCCCCTATCCCATTGACTCACCCTTGTCTGGGTGAAGAAAAAACAAACGTGAACGCCATCGAGGAACATGATTTTTCTACAACATAACAGGTAACATGAAGTGAGTATACTTCATCTAATTCACCTACACTATGATTACAGACAGAAAAAGGGCGGCAACCTCCCCCTCATCTCATACACCTATGGTTCTAAAAACAAATTTAAATGACCTTAATTCCGTGAATTAATGCTATGTGTTGGTTCACGACAGTTTACAATGTTGAGACATTGTAACTATTTCACTTAGGAAGGTAGATAATATAGACAGAAAACAGTACTTACGGCCAGGAGAGGCGGAAGCCCGATAAAAGTGGAGGGGCACAAAATTACAGTGCTACCATGGCTCGACCCAGTGTGAGAAAAGTTACAATCGTATATCGGTGTATATAGCATGACTGTACTTAATGTTTCAGATCGTTCAATAGAAACACTACACACTGGTACTTTTAAAATTCTAAAGATATCTGAATGATCGATTGATTGATTCTTTATTCAGCAGTATTTTGGCAACATACATATATACAAAGGTACTATATAGTAGTTGTGTAATAACGTGTATACCTGTAGTCTCCCTGAAAGTTGTATCGTGCAACAGTAGTAGTGCTCGCACGTTTCAGGTGGAGGTTGGGGGACTTCGGTGGGGGACCTCGGAAGTGACGTCATGTCACGTGATGTAGTGGCGCCATGTTGTGTTGTCATGGTAACCCGCGTGAGCGGCCATGTTGTGACGTCATCTCCATAGTGATACGTGGTGTGAGTGCGCATGCGCAGCGCGTGTTGTTAGGGTGATACGTGTTTCCGTCGTCCATTTTGTATACTGGAGGCCGCCATCTTGGTTTCTATGGTAGCACGTAATTGCTATGTTACCCAAGGCCTACAATAGGATAGGGGTATGTTCGAGGGTATGTTCGATTGAATCGGAGTAAATCTGATTACCACAAACAACCCGACAATCCCCCAAATCACCAAAATCCACCCGAAATCACCGAAATTGACTTTATTTCCCCTATTTATCAGCTTAGCACGTAGTGCTATAGTACTAAAAGGGGTATAAGGGGTGCGTTCGATTGAACAGGAGTAATGTTCTGGCTTAGAATTCGCCCAGATTCCCTTTTTTGATCCCTATCCCATGACGTTGTTCCCACTAAAAGACACGTTCCTTTGGTCATTACCCAGAATTCTCTGCTTCTATCTATATATGCAATACTTTTCGTCTACCTGACCATGTTCCTTTATCCTGGAGTATACTCCAGTAGCGTAGAAGAGCCTATTATTTGGAACAGCTTTGCTTATTATTACTATATTTAGCTATTCTAGTCTATTCTTGTTAGTTCTGACCCTATTCCGTGTACTCTTGTTGTTTCATTTATCTAGATCATTTATATAAATTATAACTAACCAATCAGATTACTTGATTTCCCATAACCTGTATGCAGAGTTATCTCCCTTGTGTACAACAAAAGCCAATATCATTCCCAATGGCAATATCCCCAGGCGCCCCAATTTTAGCACCCCTTTTTTGAAAACACCTGTGGCTATGGAATCCCTTTTTGTCATATGTGCTTATGTGAAAAAGCACAATGTGACACAATGTGACCTAGCACAAAGGCACATGCTTTATGTGCCGATATGTGCTTATGTGAAAAAGCACAATGTGACACAATGTGCCCTATCACATAGGCACATACGGGTATTTGAGGATACCTTTGGCCTGGTATTGTATTATTTGAGGATACCTATCGAGGATACCTACTGGAGAATCCCTTTTTTGTCATATGTGCTTATGTGAAAAAGCACAATGTGACACAATGTGCCCTAGCACAAAGGCACATGTTTTATGTGCCGATATGTGCTTATGTGAAAAAGCACAATGTGACACAATGTGCCCTACCACATAGGCACATACGGGTATTTGAGGATACCTTTGGCCTGGTATTGTATTATTTGAGGATACCTATCGAGGATACCTACTGGAGAATCCCTTTTTGTCATATGTGCTTATGTGAAAAGGCACAATGTGACACAATATGCCCTATCACATAGGCACATGCTTTATGTGCCGATATGTGCTTATGTGAAAAGGCACAATGTGACACAATATGCCCTATCACATAGGCACATACGGGTATTTGAGGATACCTATGGCCCGGCATTGTATTATTTGAGGATACCTATTGAGGATACATATCGAGGATACCTTTTGGAGAATCCTTTTTTTGTCGCATTAGGCTATGTAAAAGCCCTCAATGGGTCTAATGTAGTCTTACCAATCGCTTCCATCTTGTCGCCAAAGCTCCAAGGCCATTACAGGTCTATGGCCTATCTGTCCTATCATTAGCTTCTACAACAGTCTTGCTCCATTGCGGCCTTGTACCAGTACTATTGGCTTCTGTTATTCTGCCCCATATCTCATCCATTACTTCCTAGCTATACCTATCTCAGTCTCGACTATAACATTGATCAAGGTTGAATCAGATTTCCCCTGTATACGTATAAGGCATTCCGTTATTGAGATTCCTAGCCGAGTCCGTAAAATTTAGATTCCGTGTTTTAACATCCATACTCGAGGGTATTTCCCTCCCCTATTAGAAGAATTCAGTTCAATTGGTTGTAGTTTAAAAATTCAGATCACCTTTCGTTATATTTTCATTAAGTTTAAAATTCATTCAGTTCAAAGGGTGTTTATTTATATTAGATATAAAAAGTTCATTCAAAAAATTCATTCAGTTCAAAGGGGTTAACTATTTATTTATATTATATATATATATTATATATAGTTCATTCATTCAGTTCAAAGGGTTATATTTAGGGGTTATAGTTCTAAACTTTGTTCAGTTCAAAGGGTTCATTCAGGTTTGTTCAATTCAAGGGGGTTAACATTGGGTTATATTTAGGGATTACGGTTCATTCAGGTGAAAACTTTGTTATGTTCACTACGATCTTGGTTCTGTTGGACCTTCGTTCAATTCATTCGAACAGTTGTCTTGTATCTGTTCATAAATCAGTTCTGTTAAGTCTGTCAAACTTGTTCGATCAATCCGACTAGTTTGACATTCTTTCACTTTGTTATGTTTACTTCGATCTTGGTTATGTTGGATCTGTACCTTTGTTATTTTGTAGTGGTTGGTTGTCTCTGTTCAGGTTCTTGTAGTCATTGCTGAATTGGGTATTACCAGTCTCTTTCCATACCCTCGAGTATTGATGTTAAAACACGGAATCCAAATTTTACGGACTCGGCTAGGAATCTCAATAACGGAGTGCCTTATACGTATACAGGGGAAATCTGATTCAACCTTGATCAATGTTATAGTCGAGACTGAGATAGGTATAGCTAGGAAGTAATGGATGAGATATGGGGCAGAATAACAGAAGCCAATAGTACTGGTACAAGGCCGCAATGGAGCAAGACTGTTGTAGAAGCTAATGATAGGACAGATAGGCCATAGACCTGTAATGGCCTTGGAGCTTTGGCGACAAGATGGAAGCGGTTGGTAAGACTACATTAGACCTATTGAGGGCTTTTACATAGCCTAATGCGACAAAAAAGGGATTCTCCAAAAGGTATCCTCGATATGTATCCTCAATAGGTATCCTCAAATAATACAATGCCGGGCCATAGGTATCCTCAAATACCCGTATGTGCCTATGGGATAGGGCATATTGTGTCACATTGTGCCTTTTCACATAAGCACATATCGGCACATAAAGCATGTGCCTATGTGATAGGGCATATTGTGTCACATTATGCCTTTTCACATAAGCACATATGACAAAAAGGGATTCTCCAGTAGGTATCCTCGATAGGTATCCTCAAATAATACAATACCAGGCCAAAGGTATCCTCAAATACCCGTATGTGCCTATGTGGTAGGGCACATTGTGTCACATTGTGCTTTTTCACATAAGCACATATCGGCACATAAAGCATGTGCCTTTGTGCTAGGGCACATTGTGTCACATTGTGCTTTTTCACATAAGCACATATGACAAAAAAGGGATTCTCCAGTAGGTATCCTCGATAGGTATCCTCAAATAATACAATACCAGGCCAAAGGTATCCTCAAATACCCGTATGTGCCTATGTGATAGGGCACATTGTGTCACATTGTGCTTTTTCACATAAGCACATATCGGCACATAAAGCATGTGCCTTTGTGCTAGGTCACATTGTGTCACATTGTGCTTTTTCACATAAGCACATATGACAAAAAGGGATTCCATAGCCACAGGTGTTTTCAAAAAAGGGGTGCTAAAATTGGGGCGCCTGGGGATATTGCCATTGGGAATGATATTGGCTTTTGTTGTACACAAGGGAGATAACTCTGCATACAGGTTATGGGAAATCAAGTAATCTGATTGGTTAGTTATAATTTATATAAATGATCTAGATAAATGAAACAACAAGAGTACACGGAATAGGGTCAGAACTAACAAGAATAGACTAGAATAGCTAAATATAGTAATAATAAGCAAAGCTGTTCCAAATAATAGGCTCTTCTACGCTACTGGAGTATACTCCAGGATAAAGGAACATGGTCAGGTAGACGAAAAGTATTGCATATATAGATAGAAGCAGAGAATTCTGGGTAATGACCAAAGGAACGTGTCTTTTAGTGGGAACAACGTCATGGGATAGGGATCAAAAAAGGGAATCTGGGCGAATTCTAAGCCAGAACATTACTCCTGTTCAATCGAACGCACCCCTTATACCCCTTTTAGTACTATAGCACTACGTGCTAAGCTGATAAATAGGGGAAATAAAGTCAATTTCGGTGATTTCGGGTGGATTTTGGTGATTTGGGGGATTGTCGGGTTGTTTGTGGTAATCAGATTTACTCCGATTCAATCGAACATACCCACCGAACATACCCCTATCCTATTGTAGGCCTTGGGTAACATAGCAATCACGTGCTACCATAGAAACCAAGATGGCGGCCTCCAGTATACAAAATGGACGACGGAAACACGTATCACCCTAACAACACGCGCTGCGCATGCGCACTCACACCACGTATCACTATGGAGATGACGTCACAACATGGCCGCTCACGCGGGTTACCATGACAACACAACATGGCGCCACTACATCACGTGACATGACGTCACTTCCGAGGTCCCCCACCGAGGTCCCCCAACCTCCACCTGAAACGTGCGAGACATACTACTTGCAACAGTTGAATCTGACTGCGAGCCAATGCGAGGCATCTTATAACGTGCTTAGTCGCTGGCCTCTTCAACATTTTTGCAAGCTGTTTGAAAGAAAAACAAGATTTTCCCGCGGATTGCTTCCCTATACACCTTATACTGTATGAATCCTTTCCAAGACAAGAAAACAGACACTTTGTGTACACTTCGACAATATAAGTTATCTCCGTCAACATGTATGGTATAGGGAGATTTAATACCTGAATGTCAGTTTTTAAACACCGAGTCGCAGGCAAGGTGTTTTAACTCTTTGATACTTTTATACGTCTTATTACGTACGAAATCAAACAGCGCGTTGATACCTTGTGGTAATTTGTTTTGTTATTATTTTTAGATTTTTTACAGTTTTAACCTCAATTCTTATTTTCTCCCGAATTGTGTTCGGTAACAACCGTTGAGCCAAATGTTATTGCAGCTTAAAATACTAATTTTATCCTGCTGTCAAGAGTTCTTAGGTGGTTGAGTGCCAGAAGCCACTATCAGGGCTTTCAATACCAGAGCAAAAGCCAACACTTTCCTTGCTTATATTTCATATTCAGTCAAACACAAATAATATTTTGTTTATATAAATTTGTTTTATTACAAATTATTGGAGGCTGCCTCTGTGCACTCTCCAATAATTTGTAATAAAACAGGTTTCGAATAACAAATTCAGACCACGAAAATTAGTCTATCCCTCAAACAGATAGTCACAAAAGTGAAAACAATCTTGTTATTTGCACTTTCCGATGTTTGACGTTCCAGGTGAAGTTTGAACGTCAGGATAAATAAAGTTTCAAAGGGTCAATGAAACATCCAGGTACTAAATCTCCATATACCATACATGTTGAGGGAGATAACGTTTTTGTCCCGTTTGAAATACAATACAAACATAGTGGAAATAAATTTGTGGACGCATTTCTCGCGCTCCGCAATCACTTGGACCAAATTCGTGAATATTTTTGGCTTTTACAAACGCAGAAGACAACAGATAGAGTTACATCCCTTTGGTCGTTAAGGAAACGAGTAAACAATACTTTGTTGACACATCGTCTCCTGAGTTCCAATGTGTTCTATGTGCCTACTGGCACATAGAACACATTGGAATTCAGGGAACGATATTTGCTCTTATTTTATTTTTCTCAAGTTGTTTTATTTAATTACTCGATTATCAGATTTATAGCGGCAAAATATGATCGAATCTGATAACATTTGTGACAATTTTCAGTTTTTTTGGTCCGATGTGTATACCGAGGCGAGTGAATGCGAAAAGCTTTCATTTAAACCATATACCCCCGATGTTTCGCGTGCGCTTATACCCTGAATGTCACACGCTCTCATATATCTTGGATGTTGGGTGCACCCTTTGCCATGGCTATTTGTCCAAGGCATTCTGACCAATCAAGAGACAGAATTTATCGAGCTGGTTCTAATGATATCCATATTTGTATGGTTTTATTGAAAAATTGTGAAATTTGTTTTCGAAAAATGTGAAATTTATCTTTTTTCAGATTCTGTGTTAGGTAAAAGGTTAACTTGTTTTGAGGGAGCGATAAAATGATAGAACTCTCCAAGCTTTTAAGGGCACTTTCAGAATATGGGGCTAGAATCAAAATTGATTCTCACTTTCCTTGCGAGAATTATTTGTGAGAAACGATTCTGATTCCTGTATGACTTGTAAGCCCCGCCCACCTTGCATTCGATGTTACAGCTACAGTGATCATTGTATTAGGGCAATTTACCAACGCGCCTGGCTGGTCTGGATCTTATAGTCTCCTGATAAATCGGTCGTATTGTGTCTGAGAGGCTGACGTATCAAGCCTCGGCTCCCTCCCTTTTCGCCCGATCTGTTACACCAGAATGGGAAGAATTTGGGGTAAAATAACATTTGCTTACGAAAATAAATGTTAAGATTATTATGTGCTGAATTGCGCTATTAATTGACGAAACAAACGCTAAAAACGTTGAGATCATAACGGGGGGTCGAACCCACGCCCAGAGAGTTTCCAATGGTGCGAACAGCCCAGAGAAAACTACTCTAAACCACGTACACCACTCGATTGTAGCGTGATTTAGAACTCACGGCGAGAGAGTTTCCTTCGGCTCCAACCACCTAGCGAAACTGTATTAAGCCACGCACGGCACTTGACACTCGATATAGTTTCACAAGGCGGTTTGTGAAAAGGAAACCCATTTTATGCCATTTGCTTTATAACCAGTGCTCTTTTTTATTCTATGGCACTCTGGAAATTTGAAAAAGAGATGTTTGCGGCGATTTCCAGTGAAGTATAGTATGGAAAAATTAAGATGTTATATAAGTAAGGGTAAACAATTTACTATGAAACAGCAAGTCTGAAATTCCATAAGTTCCAAATAAATATACACAAATTATACATCGAGAGGAATGTTGTGGTGTACAGAACACGAAACATGTAATACGTGTGTCGCTCAGTTAGCCAATAGCAGGCAACCAAGGTTCCCGAAAGTCTGCTGCCGTATTCGTCCCAGAACCGACAACAAAATAATATTTCATGAAAACAAGTCGTGACCACATATGATTCTGGTATCCAAGAACGAAACTTGGCATTCAAAATATTTCCAAATGCCGGCTATCAATAAAGGCCTGCGATCAACTACATGTATGCGAGCTGACCACGTGTATTGTTTGTGCTCTATACACCACAGCCTTCATTTTGATATATAATTTGTTTTTATTTATTTAGAATTTATGGAATTTCAAACTCGATGATTTCAGAGTAAACTATTTTCATTACTTACATTGCACCTTAAGTGATGAAATCTGAAACTGCTGAAAGCTTGATTTTGCCCACATGTATGCACCCCATTAAATTTTCTTTTTTAAATTAAGGAGGGGGGGGGGGGGCGATACTGTGGGTCTGCCTTGTCTAATTTCATTACAGGAAGTCTTACTTTCAACCAGGGACGGACTGGGCCAAAAAAAGTTACCGGGAAATGCGCTAGCAAGAGGGCTCAGTCTCGGTGGGAGCGCAGAAAATTTTGATTTTTTTAACTGAACGAATGTGGGCTTCCATGTATCTGAGCTATCAATGACAGTCCAAATAGAGGACATCTCGATGGCATTTTTGTATCATCTTCTTCGATCATTCGGGAAAAATGGTTCTACGAGAGGTACCCATCGAGGAGACCATAGTTAGGCCCAATTGGAGAAAATTTAGATTTTTGAAACCGAAGGAACGCTGTTTCCTTTCATCTGAGCAATCAATGGCAGACTAGACTGCTGGTATACCGGAACGCCCTGCATATGGACTGCCAGAGGCAGTCCACACAGAGAGCATGTCGATATACCGGCGGTCTATCCAATCAGATTCATTTCGCTTTTTGGGTCATTTTCACTATATGTCACGCACCAACAGGTGTTGGGCCGCATCAATTTTGGGGGACCCAGGGGGAACCCAATAGGGGGCCCACCGAGAATTTACACGGTGGACCATTAGACCAGCACGCCTCTGCTTTCAACCCCAAGTCTGGACGATTTTCTGGAGGTCATCCTAAATTGCAATATTCAGACACTTTTCCGACGAAACGGGCGTGAAACATAAAGGTTACGCAGGAGAGAGAGAGAGAGAGGGGGGGGGGGGGGCAGAGAGTGGGGGCGGGGGTTAATGCTAACAATATCTTTAGTTACTGGAATCATATTGGGGATTAGCGGGAAGGAGTGAACGGAACTTTTACTCGTAAGATTTGCCCAAAGATTCCTTCGTTTGATTTGCCTCTACTTAAAATAGGAAAAATGCTAATTTTTGGCTCTTTCTTAAAACTGTGCGTTTTTCTCAATATGGAAGTGTGTGAGTCCCAAACATAGATTTTTGTATTGTATTCCTATATGATGTATCTAAGGCACATGGGTTATCACTGATATTTCGTCGCCTGAGTGCTAGAATGTTGTATGTCCATTGGGGACACAGAACATTCTAGCATTCGGGCGACGATTTAGAGGTTATTATTTGGTTAGTTTCATATCAGCCGAGATACCAGTCTGTGGTAACGTCATATCAGCCTGAAACCGAAGGTCGAGGGCTGATGTAAAGTTACAGAGCGGGATGATATCTCATGCGATATTAACCTTTTACCCAACGTAACGGCCAAAACCGGCCAGCGCTGTTCTCATAAATTGTCAATTAATGTTCATTAGTTTTTATTTTTTGTCTCAAAGACATAGGTTATGACCTCTTGTTGAAACGAGCTCATCGAGCTCGTTCCATCGGGGGGTCATAACCTATGTTTTTGAGACAAAAAATGAGAAAAATTAGTTATTCAAGAATTGTTTTGAAAAGTGTCGTCTGCTTTTCTTGCTAGGTAAATGGTTAAACTAACCAAGTAATAACGTCTTTATTTATTAACCCATATCAAATAATTACAAAAATACTCAGATCTGTTACATTTTTCTGACAGTGTTATAGTTTTTCATTTTTTTCTGGGAAAGGAAATGGTATGCAATAACAAATATATCAGTATCCGGGTGCCCTTGTAAAAACGTGCATATCCAAGTTCAAAATACTTACTATGTACTTGGTTAACCCTTTACCCAACGAATCGCCCGCATCCGCCCGCGTAATATGCAAATTCAGCAGCTGAAGAAATATTATTTTTCGAAATATTTCAACAAACCCATATCATGTGACCCGACGCTCGACGAGCTCGTTCCAAAGAGGGGTCACATGATATGGTTCTGTTGAAATTTTTTGAAAAAATTTAAAAAATGATATTTAAAATAATAAATTTTGATATCGTCTGCGTTGGGTAAAGGGTTAAAAGTGATATATGCTTTGGGAGTCAGAAAATTGGGGGAACAACAGAGGTAGTGGCAGAGGCCCCCGTGGGGAGTGTGACCCCCCTCAAACGGGGAAATCGGCCAAATTCGTGAGAGGGTGGGTTAAAATTATGCAAACTCCATGATTACAGAGGTAATACTCCCGAAGACCCGATGCACGTGTACATTGAGAGAGTTCTATTTTAGTCCGTACCAGAAACTTTCTACACAATCACTGGCCGCCACCCCTCGGAAACAATGGTTGGTTTCTTGTTTCGAGAATTGCTTTCCACGTGTACAGGGGACTATATGCACTCATTGCAAAGTAACGGCATCTGAATTGACCAGTCAAACACTGTTGTGATTTGTATGGATCCAGTGACATGTAGTCGCGTAGTGTTATATAGTGAACATCCGGGATATTTCTAGTTAGTAACCCGTATAAATACACATCCTCTATCCAGAAAAAGTGTGTGTGCGACGCCGCTGAGTAAACAATGGAATCAAGTCACCGGACATGAACACGGTAAATCCAAGACAATATTGTGTTGGATAAACATTCAAGCCTTTAAAGTCATTGGAATCCACGAACCACTTTCGGCCGGCACTGTCGGGATCTCTGATGATTGGCGCTGTGTTATTGGGGATATAGTAACAAATAAACGTCTGTTTGTGAGTTTTCATATAAGACAGTAAGTTTTCCAAAATAAGAAAAGTGTTCGGTATCATATCATGGTCAATTTTAGCGACCATATCGACATTTTTACAGTATTCAGTTATCCACCTGAATGCCATGACACCTTTATTGGTGAGATTCCTATAGGAATCGATGAAGTCTCCTTGGAGGATATCGTTAAATTTATCACTTTCTTTCTTTAGTTGTCTGTTGGTGAAATCGTCGGCAGTACCAAGTGTGAATAAAACTCGAACATTGAAAGGAAGATATAGCCCTTTGTCTCCCCAATTTGTCCTGATAAAGTTTCTTTCTGCTTCGTTGCCCGGAGACGATGGTACAATCACTAGCAGGTTGACTTGTGTTAACTTTCCGCAAAGGTTTATATTATTGATGATATAAGCTGAAGTCAATGTCACTGGACGAATATATTTAACCACCTGCTTAACACGTGATCTATTTTTCCAACGTTTCATTCTTTTACGATACAGTTGCAAAGTTTCATTTATTATTTTCTTTAAACTTGACTTTGACGATTGTAACCAAAACGAGGAAGTTGAAATTTCGCCTTCGTTCCAGGTATCGTTTTCCGTACTTGTATTTTTAGAGGCTTCTTGGGAATCTTGAGAGCTGTTGGAGTGATGACGTTCTTCATCGGATGCCCATATGCTTTTCTGATGGTCGAGTAGGTCAGATAGAGGTGAAGGCATTGTTCTCCACAGGACTCTCTTTTTACGAAGTTTCCAATCCGAATACATGTCATGATGAAGAACATTGCCTTCATTTTGTTCCCTCGAAAGAGTGACAGCATCTTTCTCATCAACTATTCTTGTTGCACGGTAAGTTTCACTCATTACCCGCCCAGAATCTGTTCTGTTTGGTTCAATAAAAAAGTCGTTCGTGTAGCAGAAAAGCAGTAACAAACAAACCAAAACCAAGAAAGCCAAGATTGTCTTTCGCCGCCGAAACATTCCACTTGAAAGCAATGGCTACCTAACCATATCGCAATTAAACTGTCAAATGGTCGTCATAAGGTTCCTGAAATATGAAGTGAAACAGTGCTTCTAGACATGCAGGGACTTTTTTAGGGACCTACACGCTAAAAACTAAAGTGTTAAAAACTACACTCGAAGTGCTGTATTTAACACTTACTGAGAGCTGAACTAGCACTTTGTTCAAGTGCAGATATCCCAGAACTTGACAGGTGTTACAATAATACCACTTGACAAGTGTACTGTCGCGACACTTAAAAGGAAACAACGCAGATGGCGCGGATCAGGCTCGAACTCTCGAGCCTGATCCGCGTCACCTGCGTTGTGTCCTTTTAATTATGTACCCACCAAGCGCAAATCAAATTATGGACGATTCTGGAAGAACCACCAATGCTAGACACATGGGAATTGTAATGTCTGAGTGCTTAAAGCTTGCACTTTGAGTGTTAAAATCAAACCCTAAGAGTTAGATTGGGTTTAACACCTTGAAAGTGTCAGTTTTAACACTGTAGTTTTTAGTGTGTAGTTCCCCCTCCGCATCCCACCCACCCTATTTATGAGCCAGGAACAATGTGAAGAAATTGACGATAAAAACTGAATACAATACAATAAATAAATAAATATGGGGGGACGTGACAACCGCTACTTATTCCCGCTTCATTATTCGACATCCGCTATCGAAAAATAGGACTCCAAACGAACGACGCGTAACGCCTGTAATGATTGCAGGCTTTACACTTCGTACGACCGACGATGTGATGTTATAAGTCAATAAAAAAATACACGTATAGCAGTCGTATCGCAGCTTTTTATTCGGATAAGTAGTCAGAATCGGGTATTACAGACATCCGTTGTATGAGCGACTATGTGTGTGACACAAGTCCATGAATCGGAATTGCAGGTGTTAACACTTCATACTATCGAAGACGCAATAGATGTTGTCACATATATTATAAATCAATAAATAAAATAAAATACATGATAGTAGTTGTAACGCAACTTTTTATTCAGTTAAGCAGCTAAAATTGGGTATTACAGACATCAATTATAAGAGTGACCATGTGTGTGAGACAAGCACTAGATCGTAATTCTTGCACTTCGTATGACCAACGATGCGATAGATATTGTCACATATGTTATGAGTCAATAAATAAAATACACATATAGTAGTTGTAACGCAACTTTTTATTCAGTTAAGCACACTAAAAACTAAAGTGTTAAAACTGACACTTTCAAGGTGTTAAACCCATTCTAACTCGTAGGGTTTGATTTTAACACTCAAAGTGCAATGCTTTAAGCACTTAGACATTACAATCGTTAGACATCTGAAACTTGAATGGATGGCTCTTCCCATGTGTCCAGCATTGGTGGTTCTTCCAGAATCGTCCATAATTTGATTTGCGCTTGGTGGATACATAATTAAAAGGACACAACGCAGATGACGCGGACCAGGCTCGAGAGTTCGAGCCTGATCCGCGTCATCTGCGTTGTTTCCCTTTAAGTGTCGCGACATTACACTTGTCAAGTGGTATTATTGTAACAGCTGTCAAGTTCTGGGATATCTACACTTGAACAAAGTGCTAGTTCAGCACTTAGTAAGTGTTAAATACAGCACTTCAAGTGTAGTTTTTAACACTTTAGTTTTTAGCGTGCAGCTTGAATCGGGTATTACAGACATCAATTGTAAGAGCGACGTTGTATGTGACACAAGTCCTAGAATCGTAATTCTTACACTTCTTACAACCAACGATGCGATAGACGGGGGCGTGGTGTCTCAGTAGGTAGAGGTGCAGGCTGCAAGCCGAGAGGTCCTCGGTTCGAATCCCACCTGCGGTGACCGCATTGTGTCCTTGGGCAAGACACTTCACCCCATTGTCCACGTGGGGGCACGGTGACGTTGTGTACTAAGGCGTAGTGCATGCCGATGGTGCACTGTCTTCAACCAATGCTAACCCTGCTTGTGTGGAGTTAGTATGTTGGGGAGCTGACAGTTGCTCGCCGTTGCTCGGTGGTTCTCTCCGGGTACTCCGGCTTCCTCCACCCGTAAAACTGTCGAGGTCATGATTAGCCATTGTGCAGAAATATGTGACCTTAAACACCAATAAATGCGTACGTGGCGCAGACATCCAATGTAAAGGACGCCTTTAACAGTGGAACTGCGATACAAAGTCCGCTGGACACCTGTAGCAAGAAAAAGAGAGGTTTATTATAAGGGGAATGAAATGGAAGGAGAAACTGGTACTACATGAGTCTCCATTTTCAGGTGTAGACTAGATGGTGGTGTGTCGGTAGATGGTGGGGTGAAAATGTAAACCATATGACAAACAAGGTGGGACTGAAGACAAAGGGATAAATTTCTGTGATGAAATAAAACAAAGGGAGTCTCGTGTGATTGAGTTGGCGAGTTTCGTTGGTTGTAGGGATGTTAGAGTTCGGTCACGATGAAGGTAATGTCGATGGTTAAAGAGTGAAAATAGAAACGGGGACCGGTCCTGAACACTTTTTGAAAAGTGTGAATTGTCATGATGACCAGAGATTGATACCTGGGTGTTATTATTTTGAAGAAATATCAGAGTGTAGGGGATGTTCCAAATGATGGACTGCTATAATGACCTGGATGTGACCCCAGGTTTTGTTGATTGTTTTGCAGACAGTTAATCTAGCTGAGCCAAGTACAGTTGGTGTTAGAAGAGAGCTTTTTCATAAACTCAACAAGCTTATTTCATAATTTCTCAGAATCGGAGTTTCTTCAGAATTAAACAATTTTACTTGTGTAAGTTTTGAAGTAAGGCGTAACCCAATATCTGCTACGACTGCTTGTTGAATAGTACGTTCAATATAGTTCGATTTCAAGTGAGTTTTTCAATTTTCTGTACTCATTTTTTTCAAAATAGAAAAGTTGTATCTCACATTCCAATTAGCGTTGTTAAGTGCAGACAATATCTGTCCAGCGTATGCCTGTATTTTTGCTACCTGGACCAAACGGAAAATTGGTGTGAGGCAAAGGAGGAGTTAACCTGACGATTTCTCATCCCAGTGCCAAAAATTAGGATAAAAATAATCAATATGATTGATAGTTTAGTGTACAATACAGCGCGCCTTTTCACATTGAAGGTTGGGAAAGCCCGTAATTTGTCCAGCAAATAACAATTCTCTAGTTGTAGCTTGCATTTGCAGCATTGTTTTCTCGAAAGTTTGCTGGCATCCACAGACCCCGTTTTTAAGATAGAGGCTTGACGAGAATTTAGAAAAGTGGAGGTTCTCGTTTTCCAGCTAGGCCTACCCGAATTGGTGAGAATGGGACAGCACTGAAGAATGTTTATTATAATTTAAATAATCTATTTATTTATCTTTTGGGGTTTAATGACACGTTCGACAGTCAGGATTACCCTGTGTTGGACAGTTTCACGGGTGAAGGAAGCCGGACTATCCGGAGAGAACCACCAAGACGCAGCGAGCAACTGCCAGACTCCCAATGAACTAACTCCTCATATGCATACCGGTTGAAGGCAAGTGCATCACCGACCTGCAAAATATGGCGTACGAACAGGTTCGAAAATAATTATTGAGGTACATACTATATTATTTGAGGTTCATCCTATATTATTTGAGGTTCATCCTATATTATTTCAGGTTCATCCTATATTATTTCAGGTTCATCCTAAAATAATATTTATGACCCTCTCGTACGCGATCAATAATTTGTCCGACCCTGGATGGACTATAATTATTGTTTCATGTTGAACCAGGTTCGACATAAATATTTCAGGTTCATCCTATATTAATTGAGGATGAACCTAAAATAATTTGTCCGACCCTGGATGGACCATAATTATTGTTTCATGTTGAACCAGGTTCGACATCAATATTTCAGGTTCATCCTATATTAATTGAGGATGAACCTGAAATAATTTGTCCGACCCTGGATGGACCATAATTATTGTTTCATGTTGAACCAGGTTCGACATCAATATTTGACGTTCATCCTATATTAATTGAGGATGAACCTGAAATAATTTGTCCGACCCTGGATGGACCATTATTATTGTTTCATGTTGAACCAGGTTCGACATAAATATTTCAGGTTCATCCTATATTAATTGAGGATGAACATGAAATAATTTGTCCAACCCTGGATGGACCATAATTATTGTTTCATGATGAACTAGGTTCGACAAAACAATTTGAGGTTCATCCTTTATTAATTGAGGATGAACCTAAAATAATTTGTCCGACCCTGGATGGACCATAATTATTGTTTCATGTTGAACCAGGTTCGATATATTCCCGCCCTAAATCGGCCCAAATGAAACTTTTTGAGGTATTCTGAAGTGGGGATTGACACTCCAGAAGCCAGGAAATTGCTCCTTTTAATGCCAAATTTAACAATTTTCTCACGGCCCGGCGCGACCGTGCTCGCCGAATTAGGAAGATATACAGTTCTAATAGTTTGCCAAGAACGCGCCCACTACCCAGTTGGAATTTCGAGGGCTCTCACCCCGCCCCCCATCCCCAACCCCATTAAAAGGCTCTAGCGACGGCCCTACAGCTGAGGCATTATCGCGTGATTTGTTCAAAACAGTCACCTGCTTCCATGAACATAACACCGTGACATGCCCCACAATGACACCGAAAACATGCTGACCCAGGATCCGCAGAGCAATTTGAAATTCTGTGGGGGGGGGGGGGGGGGGGGGAAGAGGGGGTGGGGATGCATTTCGAGCATTCTGGCATACTAAACCGCTTCCCAACATTGTTACCTGTGTGAAAATGATGAGTCAAAACAGGTTTTAACAAATACTAGCAGAAAAAACAGTTCACAAAACAACAGCCCTGACTTCAAAAGAGTAACTTGGGCAGGCCTGCGGCCCTAACCGCACCATAATATTCCCGGTAAAAAGTTACCTCAGGTAGACCCCTTTGAAGATCTATAGAGGTGAAAAGAAAAATTGTCATGACATGGGGTGACTCTCCCCACCCCGGCACTTTTTCAATCCTGACTTTTTCAATCCATGACTCCCGGTGTAGAAAAAAAACCCTAGCAGAACCAGCTTGTGCAGGGTGGCTCCGTATGCCTTTTTATAGTGGTCATACAGACATACACATAAAATCCACAAGTTGTGCCCCTCCCCAACACCACCACCGGCAATTTTTTGAAACCTTTAAGATTCCTGATAAGAACTCACCACTAGTAGACCCCTTTGAGGACCTATATCAGTAAAAACAAATTGGTCATAGCTTTTGGTGCCACTCTCCAATCCCACCCCTGCACTTTTTTAAACCTGACAATGACCTCCGCCATAAAGTAGGCCAATTTTGGGCACTATGAATGGGCCCATATTTATTTCTATAGCAGACACACAGACAAACAAACATACATACGAAATCCATCATTTTTGCCCTTCTCCACCCTACCCCACAGAGGCACTTTTTTGAACTGCTCCATTAAATTTTTAAACTCCACGAGACATTTTCCCGATATGTTGGTTAGCAGTGATGCGGACCGTACCGGACCGCCAATGGTGTTCCGGTCCGTTCCGGTCCGGTTCAAGAAATAGCGGTCCGATATTCGGGCAGGCGGACCGTTTTTTTTTTCTAGATGGACCGGTCCAAGGCGGTACAATTCAGGGGCACAGGTCTCTCTCTTTAGAGTGTTTGTGTGTGGCGGGGGGGGGGGGGGGGGGGGGGGGGGGGCTACACAATGCGCAGGGCCAACCATGTTTTGGTCTTGTGGGCGGAAAATTTGAAAATGTAAGCTGAAAATACACGATTTCCACCTGTTGCAGCATTGCTCGGACACACAACGCGCAGTGCCAATCATGGCTTGGCCCTGCGGGAGGAAATTTTGAAAAAGCAAGCTGAAAATACGCAATTTTCGCCTATTGCAGCATTGCTCGAACAATATCAGCTGCTATCGGACCTATATATGTGGGAGGAGCGCGGGGGCCATAACATGTAATGCACCCCCCCCCCCCCCCGAAAAACTTTGTGGGGCATACGCCCCCTCGACCCCCCCCCCCCCCCCCCCCCCCCATGATCTGCGCCCATGGTCCAATTTAATAGGTTCACCACACCAAACCTACCAGATGAAATATAGGGACCAAGTTACTACCAACTAAATAGTTTCCATGTGCACATAATCCAGATCGGGGTTTAAAGAAATTGATACACAATACACATTGAAATCCTTTGCCGACAAAGGAATTGAATAACAGCTTCTTGTCACCGAATTTGAGCATTCGCTATTTTGGGAACTTTTTTGTAGAACCGCTCATCGCTGATACCTTCACCCGACACCCGTGACAGGAATCACAGGATGCAAGTGGTTGATTGGTGACAGATTGGCTCAATATAGTTGACAGTTACTTCAAACTTACTCGACTTCAATGTATTCATCGTCTATCAAGATGAAATTATCAGTTTGTGTATCAATTGGGGGAGTGCAAAACTTCCCTTTGCGTCTCCCTGGACCGGCCCCTTGGACCGCCCCGGACCGGTCCAGCGTGCCTGTGTACCGGTACAGCAGGGGCTGCCCGGTCCTCATCGGACCGTACCGCGGACCACGCCTGGACCGGTACCGGACCGTTTATTTGCGGTCCGGTCCGCAACACTATTGGTTAGCGAGTCATATTTCAATATTAAAACACAACTTGTTTGTAACAGTACAGTAAACAATCAACACTGCCCATTTGACATTTTCGTGAGAAAAAATCTTATTTATTTTGCGTGATTACAAAGGGTCGAAAAGAAAATCGTGTGAAGCGCATACAAAACAATCTCTCAGCGGGATTCTTTGTCTGAAGCTGTGTGCCTGCATCAAGTTTATCTTGCTTTTTTTCCCCAGTTATGTCCCATTGTTCGCGTTTGTATCGACTCAACTGATTGGCTCGTGGAGCGTATTGCATCGTGGGATTTTAGCATCATCCTGAATAATTATGGTCGATCCAGGGTCGGACAAATTATTTTAGGTTCATCCTCAATTAATATAGGATGAACCTGAAATATTGATGTCGAACCTGGTTCAACATGAAACAATAATTATGGTCCATCCAGGATCGGACAAATTATTTCAGGTTCATCCTCAATTAGTATAGGATGAACCTGAAATATTGATGTCGAACCTGGTTCAACATGAAACAATAATTATGGTCCATCCAGGATCGGACAAATTATTTCAGGTTCATCCTCAATTAATATAGGATGAACCTGAAATATTGATGTCGAACCTGGTTCAACATGAAACAATAATTATGGTCATCCAGGGTCGGACAAATTATTTCAGGTTCATCCTCAATTAATATAGGATGAACCTCAAATATTGATGTCGAACCTGGTTCAACATGAAACAATAATTATAGTCCATCCAGGGTCGGACAAATTATTTCAGGTTCATCCTCAATTAATATAGGATGAACCTGAAATATTGATGTCGAACCTGGTTCAACATGAAACAATAATTATGGTCCATCCAGGATCGGACAAATTATTTCAGATTCATCCTCAATTAATATAGGATGAACCTGAAATATTGATGTCGAACCTGGTTCAACATGAAACAATAATTATAGTCCATCCAGGGTCGGACAAATTATTGATCGCGTACGTGAGGGTCATAAATATTATTTTAGGATGAACCTGAAATAATATAGGATGAACCTGAAATAATATAGGATGAACCTCAAATAATATAGGATGAACCTAAAATAATATAGGATGAACCTCAAATAATATAGTATGTACCTCAATAATTATTTTCGAACCTGTTCGTACGCCATAGCAAAACGCATTAGTACACGGAATTACCGTGCCCATGTATGGACAATCGGGATTAAGTGGCTTGTTCTAGGGCACAGCGTTATGTCTTATCTCCCCCCCCCCCCCCCCCTCCCAGGTTAGGATCAAACCGTGGACCTCTCGGTTTGAAATCAGGTATACTCTAACCACTTGGACACCGTGCTCCTGGTCAAATGATATAATTGTATATAGATTATAATTTTAAATGGAGTTTTATATCGTTAACAGGCAGCTTGGTTCAAACAAGATAACTACAATCAATCCTGCAGCATTTAATGACCTCGGTAGCCTGGAAAAATTGTAAGTTCTCACATTGTTATGTCATGATATTTTGTCGAATGCATTCTCTAACTCACATTTATCACATAATCACGTTCAAATTGTTCTTTATTTTGATATCGTTCTCAACATGTTTAATCAACACGTGACACGTGAAACATCAGCGTAAGGTCGTAACATTAAGAGAGAGCTAATTAAGGAAGTACGAAATAATTGATTTCATCGTCTCCGTTTTTGAAGTATCGTAATTTTCTTTATGAAATTTTACCAACACGACTAGCAGACGACATTATGCAAAAATATGTATGGGATAACTCCAATTTTTCAGGCTCATGCCCCGACAACATACCTCATGATCCTTACTTTCAGTTATTTGAACGAGTTCGTTGGGCTGATCCCAGTAATAGGTCATGCAGTATGTTTTCGAGGCAAGAAATATGAAAAACATAATTTGGCTGAAGAGTTTTGCTGATTGGCGCTAGTCGGGTTTGACGTTGCGTGGGGTGTAGGTTCAATAACACGTATGATTAAAACATTCTCAATTCCGCCACGATTTGATATGAATTTGTTGGACCTCTTTAGTTGCGTTTAGTTTTCTGTTTAGCTCGGAATTTCATATTTGATTTAGTGTTTAGGTCAGATCTATATTAGAAATCTCGATTCATAAATTTCATATCACACCCTGACTCTGAAGTTCTCATAAAAAAATGAATTACGGAACATAGCAGACGTGCCCCTCTGAATCCACCCATGTACATCCGCCTTAATTAATACATACCATACTCCAAATTGGCCATGCTGCTCCTCATAACAGCCTAAATAGGTTACTACAGGCCTCCATTGATATAATTAAAAGCCTCGATTGAAAGTTATGTCTGTGTGGGGGAGGGGTGGTTGTGGTTGGTGGTCATTATTATTTAACCCTTTACCTAACATGAAAAGCAGACGACACTTGCAAAAAAAATTCTTGAATAACTAATTTTTTTCATTTTTTGTCTCAAAAACATAGGTTATGACCCCCCGTTGGAACGAGCTCGACGAGCTCGTTCCAACGAGGGGTCATAACCTATGTTTTTGAGACAAAAAATGAAAATATTTTGAAAATT